>CM044439.1:2220552-2286924 GCA_024363595.1 Xenopus borealis
GCCAGTTACTGGAGAAAGGAGGAAACATTGAGCCTAAGTGCCAGTTACTGGAGAAAGGAGAAAACATTGAACCTAAGTGGCAGTTATTGGAGCAGAGAGGAAACATTAGGGATGCACTGAATCCAGGACTTGGTTTGGTATTTGGCCAGGATTCAGCCTTTTTCAGCAGGATTCAGATTCAACCGAATCCTCCTGCATGGCCAAAACGAATCCTTAAAATCATGTGACTTTTCGTCACAAAACAAGAAAGTAAACAATTTTTTAGCCACATGCTGTGGACATGGCTGTCTTTATTCCGCTCCCTCCTTGATTTGCACATGAAAAATTAGGGTTTGGATTCAGTTCGAGATTTGGCTGAATCTTTCATGAAGGATTTGGGCTTCGGCCGAATCCAAAATAGCAGATACAGGGCATCCCTTTGAAACATTGAACCTAAGTTCCAGTTACTGGAGCAGAGAGGAAACGTTGAACCCAAATGTCAGTTACTGGAGAAGACAGGCAACACTGAACCTAAGTGCCAGTTAAAAGAGAAGAAAAGTACTGGAAAAAAGTACTAAGTACTGGAAAAGAGAGGAAAAACTTAACACTGAACCTAAGTGTCAGTTACTGGAGCAGAGAGGAGACATTGAAGCGTAGTGGAAGTTACTGGAGAAAAGAGGAAATATTGAACCTAAGTGCCAGTTCCTGGAGGAAAGAGGAGCATTAGACTAATATTAAAGGAACAGGGATATAGTATGTGGAAACCAAGAGAAGGAGCAGCAAAGAGGGTCAGAGAGCTCAAAGATCTGATTTGGAGCGAAACGTAAGCAGAGACGTAAGCATGATATGGGAGGGAATTATCCCATAAATATAAGTGCAATCATAATAATACATAAAGTGATAAACTCACACAGATCCATTTATGAAAAATTCATGAATTTAAATAATTTTACAAGATTTCCTTTTGTTCTGTACTAATAAAACAGTAGATTGTGCTTGATGGTAACTAAGTGGCAAACATCCATATTGGTGGCAAAAAAAATCTTATTGGGTTTATATATTGGAAGGTGACGTACCTTTTGGCCTTAAGGTATGGGGATCCAAAATCCAGAAATGCCTCTTATCTGGAAAACCCAAGGTCCCTGGCATTCCAGATAACAGATCCCATACTTATAATAACGGATTATGTTGACGCCTCTCTGGGTTTTGTTTTGGTCTTGTATTTCTAAAAACAAGTAGGAAGGTCACAATGAGATCACTGCTGATGGAAGTACCTAAGCAACTATGCAGTTAGTCTACACTTTTTATCTTTTTTTTCCCTATGCTTTTTCTTGGTCTTTTTCTACATTTTGGGGGTCAGATTATTGACCTTTCTCTTCTGCCTCTTGGACAACTGAAATTTAAACATTTCTGTCTAGTTTCCACCAGGGCTAATTCTACTAAACAACCATGAAGAAGGTTCAGCCTGAAGCTCTGATTGTAACATTCTGCCAAACTTGAGTTTTACACAAATAAAATCAAATACTTTAGAAATACCAATTACTAAAAGAGGAAAAAAAAGCTTAATTTCACATTGCCTTAGAATTGTGTGCCTCCTGCTGAAGGTTCATGGGGTCAGAGTTGATTGGGTCTGTTCCTCATGTTGAGTTCAGGAAAGTCTCCTCTGACCTCCTCATTCCAAATCTGTGACATTAAATTCTGTGCTGTGCTGTATGCCAGTGGTTCTGCACCCGCCGGGGAGAGAAATAACAAATTCTAATATGTTTTATGAAACATTCCGTCCTTTGAGATGAAGTTGATCCAACGTTGCACTTTTTACATCATATGACAAGACTTTTCCGTGACTCGTCTCGCTGCAAAAACAGACAGACTTTTTCTTGCGTCTTGGCAAAACGGAAAAGGTCATGGAAAAAAAAACAATATTTCTGCTACCGCCTAATAAGACAAAAAGCTGATGACTGGAGCATTTTGTGGAGTTTTATTTGTCCTCATGCTGTCAGAATTCCAGGGAAATTATTTGTTTTGGGAAATAATTGAATCAGAAATAAAGAGGTGGAAGTTCAGCAGAATTTCAGGGCTGATAACAGAGCCTATTGCTGTTTCTTTCCAACAGAACTGAATGAGTCAGTTGAAAACTACACTTTTATTTCTGCATCTGCCTAAAGCTTATAATTACTCAGCTGAAGCCTCTCCTTTAATATCATCAGTCACAGCAAAGTCATCAGAAGCTTGAGGAACAAGTCAGATCACTAGGTCTAAAGCACCGTGACATATAAATCAATGGCATTTAAGGCCCGAGGATTAGTGTTCTACTTTATAAGGCCACTGAGATATTCTCTGCTCGGTCATATTTGCCTTCACTTAATTGCAGGAAATATTTTTAAAGGGGAAGTAAAGGCCCCATAATGTGAATGAAATGTATGTGTCCCAGCAGTCTTGTCATTTTGTTACTTTAAACTAAAGGTTTAAAGGCATAAGCAGACTGTCCAAAACATACCATGGTGTGTGATTGTGATAGGGACCTTAGATTGTAAACTGCACTGGGGCAGGGACTGATGAGACTGTGATAGGGATCTTAGATTGTAAGCTCACTGGGGCAGGGACTGATGAGACTGTGATAGGGACCTGAGATTGTAAGTTCACTGGGGGAGGGGCTGATGGGACTTTAATAGGGGCCTTAGATTGTAAACTCACTGGGGCAGGGACTAATGGGAATGTGATAGGGACCTTAGATTTTAATCTCACTGGGGCAGGGACTGATGGCAATGTGATAAGGAATTTAGATTGTAAGATCACTGGGGCAGGGACTGATTTGAATGTAATAGGGACCTTAGATTGTAAGCTCACTGGGGCAGAGACTGATGGGAATGTGATAGGGACCTTAGATTGTAAACTCACTGGGGCAGGGACTGATTTGAATGTAATAGGGACCTTAGATTGTAAGCTCACTGGGGCAGGGACTGATTTGAATGTAATAGGGACCATATATTGTAAAATCACTGGGGCAAGGACTGATGGGAATGTTATAGGGACCTGATATTGGAATCTCACCGGGGAAAGAACTGATGGGAATGTGATAGGGACCTTACATTGTAAATTGCACTGGGACAGGGACTGATGGGAATGTGATAGCTACCTTAGATTGTAAGCTCACTGGGGCAGGAACTCACAGGGATGTGATGGGGACTTTAGATTCTAAGCTCACTGGGGCAGGAACTGATGGGAATGTTATAGGGACCTTAGATTGTAAGATCAGTAGGGCAGGGACTGGTGGGAATGTAATAGGGACTTTAGATTGTAAGTTCACTGGAGCAGGTACTAATGGGGATGTGATAGGGACCTAAGATCGTTAGCTCTGCTGGGGCAGGGACTGATGGTAATATTATAAGGGCCTTAGACTGTAAGCTCACTGGGGCAGGGACTGATGGGAAAGATGTATAATCTCTGTAAATGGCTGTGGAAATGTGGCAGCACTATATAATAACAATAGGATATATCTGGTCTCATTCACTAAACCTTGAACAAACACACGTCATCCTTTTACAGTGTGATGTGTCCTTCTCTAAAAACAGCCCATATATATTTATATATACTTATAGAGTATATCAGTGTAAATATATAAATACCATTGTTACTGGACTATAGAAACTTGTAGTAGTGTAAACACCTTTTATTCTGCCTTCCTGCCATTGTCACAAAACCAGACACATTTCCTTACAAAACATATGGCTGGGGGTCTGCTCTCTGCAATGAAACAATATTTCCCCAGCTCAGTTCAGTACAAAGTCCTTTTCTTGTTATTCAGGGGCCACTGCATTGGGCTTTAAGATAAAAAAAAACAACTGTCTCGTCCATAACATGAAAAATATTCTCATTGCCACCAAAAAAAGAAATGATCTAAAAATGCATTTATTATCAATATTATTATTCTTGCAGTATCTTACAATTACATTTTGGAATGCAGCTTAGCCAATAGCAGTAGAGATAACTGCCTGGTAAAGCCTGTGATGTCACTCATATGTCATATCCTATGCTGGTAACATTGGCCCCAGCCAACAAGGTGTAACACATGTGTATCTTTGTTGTATTTAGCTGGGGATGATCTTACACATATTGGTAGCTTGATCACTTCTAGCTGTATCTCAACACTAGCAATTGGCTTCAAGTCTAAAAAAAAAGAGACACTGTTCTCTGTAATTTATTGATTCTTTCTGAAATTAGAGTGAAACATCAAATACACAATGAGACTTTCAGATTCCTAGAGATGTCTGGCTTGAAGTTCCTCTAGTTTTTTCATTGTTACTGGAAAGGAAAGACTGTAATAAAGATTCATTATTCATATCACAGGCGAATATGACTTTATGCCATAGTTGCTGAGTATGGGCCAAATCAAAAAGAATGTGTGTCCCTGAAGCAACTACACATATATTTCTCCCTGTTTTCCTTAAAAAAACAAAAGCCAAATATCACAAGCATTATTGTCAATAGTAAAATAATATTGAAGGTATCTATCATACAGAACAATGAAGAAGAGAACAAAAATATATCCCCCCCTCCCCCCTAAATATTGAGAATATATATATATATATATATATATATATATATATATATATATATATATATATATATATATATATATAAACTTGTGAAGGGCTTTACCTTCCCCTACTATGTTAAGTGTCACCTATGCTCTGGGGTAGGGAGTGTTACTACTGGCCCAGAAGTTTTATTAGCAGTAATTTGTGATAAAAAGGGAGGAGCAACTGTATTCCTCCTGTTTTGACTGCACTTCATGGATGAGCAGATGCTGGTGCAGATCCATTGGCAGGAGACCTCAGTTAAGGAAGAGGTAGAACCCTACTTAAAGTAGAACTCCTAATAGAAGTTTTGGAAAGGGACACCTTCAAGTAAGTGAATGTGAGATAGACAATAGAGAGTAGAGATTGACTGAACAGTTGTGTGCTACACTAAGTTGGGGTGACATTCTGGTTAGTGGTTGGTTCCCAAGGTGGTTATTTCTCAAAGGTTGAGTTTTAGAGTTACGTGAGGGCTTTAAAACCTTGAATAAACTCATAACTCAAATGGTTTCTTATTTAAGAAAAAAACTGGAATGTAAAAAACTGAAATGACAGAGTTTGAGTTGCAAAATCGAATTGTGAGACTGGAATCGTGAAAAAACCTTGAATCATTTCAGTTGTCAGGCAAAACCCTCTGGGAAAAGCCTTGAGCATCATGAAGGCTATTAACATCTTCAAATGGTTCAAGGGACCTCTGCCATTGACTCCTACATGACTTCGATGAGTTGTTTTAGATGCTGTATTTTCTAATTTGAGATATTTCCAGGTCGGGGTATAATAAATCTGGAATATTCCAGTTTTTTTTTTGGAAACTCTAACAATTTCAGTTTTTTCTAACCTGAAAATGTGCCTTTTGACCAAAAAAAAAAAAACTGGAAAACTTGAATTTTCTTGGAAAACACAATGAAATCTGCCCCCAATGTAGGGACCTTAGTGTGGTCGGGCTCAGGATAGATGACATTCCCTTGGGAGACCTCCATTGAAATCTAGAAAACTGGGAATGAGACCTTTGGGGGGGTCTACCAAAGGAAACTGTCAAATACCTCCTGTGTGTGAAGAGGCTTTTTGTGGCATCTGGTTCTGGGTTAACTTCCATTTGCCATTATCAGTTGTTCATGTTTAGGAACCATTTCCTACAATTGTTGTAGGGAAGTCCTCGGCATATAAACTCTTCCACAAATCCAATCACAATGGCACATTGTAACTCTTCAGATAGGCGACATGTGAAACTCACTGGGGTGTGATTGTGTGGGGTCACTGTGATAGGATTACCACATTGTAACTCTTCAGATAGGTGACATGTGAAGCTCACTGGGGTGTGATTGTGTGGGGTCACTGTGACAGGATTACCACATTGTAACTCTTCAGATAGGTGACATGTGAAACTCACTGGGGTGTGATTGTGTGGGGTCACTGTGATAGGATTACCACATTGTAACTCTTCAGATAGGTGACATCTGAAACTCACTGGGGTGTGATTGTATGGGGTCACTGTGACAGGATTACCACATTGTAACTCTTCAGATAGGTGACATCTGAAAAAGTGATGGGCGAATCTCCCGCGTTTCGCTTCGCCGAAAAATTCGCGAATTTCCAGAGAAATTCGCGAATTGGCGAAAAAATTCGTGAAACGAGGCGCGCGTTGCTTAAAACTCCATCTCTATCAATTTCTCACATTCCAGTGGTGCAAGTCAATTGTTATATCCAAAGGCCAAGTTATAACTCCTGATTAAACAGTCTGCTCCCAAGAAACTCTATGAATTGAACTCTTTCCCTTCTTTACTTGCTGAAACTAGAATTCCTGAAATTCTTAGTAGGCTGTTTACACTTGTGCTCATAAGTTTCCACCCCCTGGCAGAATTTCTGATTTCTTAAGCATTTCTCAGAGAATATGAATGATAACACAAAAAACTTTTCTTTCACTCATGGTTAGTGGTTGGCTAAAGCCATTTATTGTCAAACAACTGTGTTTAGTCTTTTTAAATCATAATCACTACACAAACAACCCATATGATCCTTAATCCCGTGTATTGTCCCCTTTAACATGAATGACAGAAGTGTTTTGTGGTAGTTGTGGATGAGGCTCTTTATCTTCTCACACTTGGGTAAAGCTGTCCATTCTTCCTGGAAAAAAGCCTCCAGTTCCCTGGGTAAATTCTTGGGGGTCTGTCTTGTATGAACTGCACGTTTGAGGTCTCCCCAGAGTCAATCAATGATATTGTCAGGAGACTGGGCCACTCCAGAACCAGAACTTTATTTTGCTGTAGCCAATGACAGCTCAATGACTTGTGTTTTGGATCATTGTCATGTTGGAATGTCCAAGTCCCATGTGCAGCTTCCGGGCACATTGAGTGCACATTTTCCTCCAGTATTTTTTGGATTTCACCTTGAAGTTATTTCATTTGAAGATGGTTACCTTTAATAGCCATTCTAACCCTTTTGTGCCAAGTTGTGTGCATGTTATCAGGCCAAATCACCAGGGGATGGAAACTTTTGATCAGGGTCATTTGGGAAGTTTGTGTAGTGATTATGATATAATAAAGAGTAAACACAGTTGTTTGACAATAAATGGCTTCAGACAACCACTAACCATGAGTGAAAGAAAAGTTTTTGTCTTATTATTCATATTCTCTGAAAAATGGGTAAGAAATCAGAAATTCTGCCAGGGGATGGAAACTTATGAGCACAACTGTATTCAAGGGGTGACTGGGAAAATACTGTAATGCTATTGTTTGTTGCTTTAGATATAAAAAAACCTTTGCCGACTGCTGAGTCAGACGTAATATACTTGCATTATGTGCCATGTGCAAAGAGCAATTTCATATATAAAACTCCATGTTTTTACCCATAAAGCATATATTTCCCCTCCCAAATGCCTTCAATCCAAGCATGGAAAATGACAGTAAATATATTGAAATGTCGACATCAGCTCAGCCTTACGCATTTCATGCTGTACTTAATCATAGGCCTGATGTGAACCTGTCCCACTGTTATTGATCTTCTTGTCCCGTCATCCATCATCCAGTTGTCACACTGTTACTGAGGCCCAGTGACATTATTTATGATGTAACATGTGAACTTGAACTCCCAGCATCCCTCTACAGCCTTCAAGTGTCCGTGGTTGCTGGGAACTGTAACGTGAACTGTAGCTTGAGACTGCAGCTTGGATATGTGCGACCCAAATGGTACTTCATTGCTTCTCTCTCTGTATACAAACATACACATAACTGCCTTTATTGATGCATCTGGAGTGCACATCACACCATTCATTCAAGTGTGTGTGCCAGATGCATCACTTATGTTGTTTCTTAATGACATTATTTCACTTAATCTTGTGATTTGACGTAGGAGCAATGCCACTATAGTCTGACTGCTGCACAAGAGCTGACAATATTATTGATGTAGCTGAGGATGTTCAGCTTCCGACCCCTGGGGCAGATCATGAGCCGGCGGGGTATCAGCGTCTTGCTCCAATACTCCAGTCAAGAACAGGGTACATTAACTCAGGAGGGGAACCTAATGTTCCATGGTTAGAAAAGCAAAGTAAGAATATTATTGAGCAACCAGAGAAAAGCTCCTTAGGGCTCCTCATATTTTAACTGTGACCCCCCCCAGACAACTCTGGAATCAGACACTAAAACATACAGAGTAAATAATATTGTAGCAGGTTTTAGCTTCACTATATTAATGACTCCACAGCTATTTCCATTCGTTTCCACTAGAAGCCAGGCCTGTTACTTACCCTTTCAGAGTATCACATTGACATGCGGAGCTGAATGCTACAGGCGCCCGGGAGCTGACATTCACTCAATCAGACAAGGACTTGATCAGAAGTCATTGCACCCACGCTGGTTCTGATACATTGGATAATATTTCCATAAGGGGAGACAATAGCAGCTAGTGCTTCATTATCAGATATAGAGACACTGATTGCTAAAGGCTTCAGTCCAGTGGTTCATAGAGGCCTCTTATGCTCCTCAGGGGGTACCCCAAGCTTTATCTCGCTCCCCCAATTTGAAGTAGGGCTGTGGCCATGTACATTTCCAGCAACACAGTGATACCTTCTGCAGGTCATTCCAACTTGCATCATGGGGGGGTCAATGTTTGGGCAGATTGTGGCTGTTCTATGGGAATAATTGGGCTCTGCTTAGGGGAATTGGGGTCAGGCATGGAATTGTTGTCTATTTTTTGGTGGGACTTCATTCCACGTTTGGGTGGTGGACCAATAACTTTTAATTTAAATTGCTGGACAAATATTTGTGTTGTGTTGTGGCGCTCTACATACCCACCATCACATTGGACCATATGCCCTTGGGTTACAGTTTTACATTCCTTCTACAGAAACCAGAACACAACCAGAAAAACAAGAGGCCACTTAAGAGAAAATAAAAAAAGTTCTTCATACCCAATGTGTTTTATCCCCTTTAAAGAACAAGTAAACCTTTTTTTTTTCTATCTGTAAATTTGCTCTAAACAGCCCCCCAGATTAATGTACCTTAGTCCCTGCTGCAAGTCTGCTCTGGTTTCTGTGTTATCAGCAGCTTGTTTCACCTTCTTCCTGGTGCAGAGTGAAGCCCAGCCCCTTAGCTTTCTGAGCTGACCTTATATCTTGGACTAGTCCTGGAGATCATTTGCATACTATGACATAGCAGAGAGCAGTGTGTGTAGCAGCTTTTGCTTGGGGAAACTAGCTTACTAATGAAACACTGGCTCCCTCTTCCTCTCTATTGTGGAACAGCAGCAAATGGACTGCTCAGTAAACTTAAGGTGGCCATAGACGCACAGATAATATCGTACGAAACGAATTTTCGTACGATATTCGGTGCGTGTATGGTGGGAAATGAGCCGACCGATATCGTCAGAGGATTAAGATATCGGTCGGCTGGTTGATCGGACTGGATGGAAAATTTTGATCGGATGCCTTTGAAATCACCCTGAACATCGGCCATTGTTAGTGCTGAATCGTCAGATACAAGTAGAATTCTATTGTTTCTACCTGTATATCTGACGATTCAGCTCTACACGTGTGTGTTGAAACGAACGATCTTTCTCGGAAAGATCTTTTCCGAGAAAGATCGTAATTGTTACGTCTATGGCCAGCTTAAGGGGCTGGGCTTCACTCTGCACCAGGAAGAAGGGGAAACAAGCTGCTGATAACACAGAAACCAGAGCAGACTTGCAGCAGGGACTAAGGTACATTAATCTGGGGGGCTGTTTAGAGCAAATTTACAGAAAGAAAAAGAAAAACATTTACTTTTCCTTTAAAAATTAGGTACTAGGGCACAGCAGAAAATATGTAGAAAAACATATTTGCTACATCAGTTATGATACATGTTGCCATAAAGAGAGATCTCAAGTTTGTGCAGCAGCTGTGCCCATAGGGATAAACACTGGGGTATATATACATATATATATATTCATACAGACATACTGCCTGTGGTTTGGGATAGTACAGTACTTGCCTTCAGCAGTTCACTTATTAAATTGAGTTCCATCGTGTAGGCCGCAGCCTTCTGCAACCCAAGTTCCTGGTTCTTCATGTCTTTCCCACCTGGATAAAGCCTCCATACAAAACCTTATACAGGTATGGGACCTTTTATCAAGTGCAGGACCTGGGGTTTTCCAGAGAAGGGATCTTTCCATAATTTGAATCTCCATACTTTGTATTCTAAAAAAAAACCCATAAAAATTGAGGTGGTTATTTATTAAGGTTTCAGATGAGTTTTCCATGAAAATTTGTGCTTTTGAGTTGATTTGTTTGATTAAAGTTCACAGTTTTGGGTAAAAAACTTGCATTACTTACATTTTTACATTTTTATTTTGATATTTATTATAACCCAACCCTGCAATTAGCTTGACTCTGAAAATACGCCATGTACAACCTGTCCAGGTCATGTAGGAGTCAATGGCTGAGGTCCCTGAACCATTTGAAGATGATCATAGCCTTCATGATGTTCAAGTTTTTTCCAAGGGTTTTGTATGAAAACTCAAATAATTTGAATGTTTCAAGTTTTTTCCTGCTGAAAACTCAATAAATTTGAGTTTTTGGGTTTCAAAACTCGAACCCGCAGAATCGAGTTTTTTCCATTCAAGTTTTTTCTTAAAGAAACCAATGGTGTTGTGGATTCAATCAAGGTACAGTATATAAATTGCTGACATGATTCAACCTTTTTCAGCAGCACTTAGCGGAATCCAAGTTCCTGGCAGAACCAAATAAAATCACATGACTTTTTGTTACACAAGGACATGAACAAAAATTCACTCTTTAGCCCTTCCTGACCCTAATTTTCATATGCATATACATCTGATTTGAGATTTGAACTAAGTTGTCTTGAAGGATTTGGATAGTGGATTTGGGGCATCTCTTGATCTATATTTGAATCTTTGAATATGCAAATTAGACAAATTCGACCATCGAATATTCGAATTTGAATGATTAGAATATTCGAATAAAATTTTATTTGAATATTCGAAAATTCGATGGTCGAATACCTCCTCTTCAAATTTTTATTTGACCACCTACCTCGCCAGATTAAAGCTACCGAAATGGGGATCCTTCCCTGAGATCGAATATAAAAAAATTGATCGATCGATTAAAATCGTTCGAATATTCGATCGTTCCATCGATCGAATTGCGGTAAAATCCTTCGAATAACGATAGTCAAATTCGAAGGATTTTACCTCCCCACTATTCCCTTGGTCAAATTTCAAATTTTTTTATATTCGAAATTCGACCAGTAGTAAATCTAATCTTAATGTGGATATGTCACAGTAAGGAACATAATCTGTATTTGAAACCAAGTTCCTACAAGCAATAGGACACTTTAGATTTGTTATATTGTAGCTGGGGCGATGCCTTTCCTGTAACTCCAGTCCTTATAGAAGGTTATTCTCAGTTAATGTAAATTTCCCACCCATACGATGGGAGCCTGGGGGTCTGTGCCATAAGGACGTTAAAGAATGTTTACTTTTCATTTACCATGTTTTATACAAACATTATAGACTTTTATTCAACTCATATTTAGTTGTAGTTTAATAAAAATAAGTATACGGATATCAATTGATTTAAATGCCATACCTGTGCCCCCAACAATCAGTATATAGAAGCAACGTCTGCACTTCTACTGTCTTCAAACTCTTTTCTATTCTATGGAAGACGTCAGCATTTCATATTGGTCTTCAAAAAGTTACAGGGTAATACTTTGATTTACAACATAATACAAGTGGTGAAGGTGAAACCTTGATTGGCTGACCAAGATGAGAATCGCTGCTTTCGGAATTTTCCATTTTCGAAGCTGTTTTGTAGCTGTATTGACTGTAAGGAATGTAAAAACTGTTGCAGGAAATCATGCATGAAAACACATCAGTTAATAGTGCTGCTCCAGCAGAATTCTGCTCTGAAATCCATTTTTTAAAGAGCAAACAGATTTTTTATATTTAATTTTGAAATAGAGTTCATATAGTAGTAGTGACCAGCTTCAAGTTGTAGCTCCCACCCCTTCCCAGCTATAGTCAGGTGATCCCACTGGTGGCTAATAAAAGGGCAACCAAGTTTGGGAGTTTTACTTTGGAAGCAACAAGTAAGTTGCAGGTAAAACTTAGTCCCTTTGTAAAATGTATAATGAAGCAATAGAATTCTAAATGAATCAGATGAAATTGAGAGTAGGACTGGCCAGATATGGGATGACTTTGACGTAGTTGTTCAGCTTAAATATATTGTAATATATGGACAAACAATCCCTGTTGTTTAAAGGGTAAGACATATTTAGTAGCTGTATGTACAGAATGTCTCAATTTAAATATATTGATAATGGCTTGAGTGCAGAGGATCTTGTATTTGTCTCTCTCTCTCTCTCTCTCTCTCTCTCTCTCTCTCTCTCTCTCTCTCTCTCTATATATATATATATATATATATAAAAGGAGGAATTTATAAAGCATTGCTAAAACAAAATGAAAATTAGGATATAAGCTTAGAATTTGCGTCTCTTTGTCAATATTGATGATGTCACTGTCATCAATAATGTAATAGTGATTGACCCATTTGGTGGCTGATATGGGAAACCATCTTAGTTCACTGGAGTCTCTGTGTTTTGTACAAACCATCAACTGCTTTAAAAGACATTTGTTCAGACTTGTGGTGCAGATATTCATATTCTGGCAGATGCTTCCAGCTATTAATTTATTCTTCACCCAACTGTCATTCCATTGTCATGTCTGTGGCTTCTGAATTTGACCAGCACTTCTACAGATATTGGTTGAGCTTGGTTGCCAAGACCACATAAATCATTTAGTTGACTTGTTTGGGTGGACAGTTGACATTCAGAGGCCATCCAACCTTGAGGTCCATTAAACCAGGTAACTGGTGACTTGATTAGATCACAAGACAGTTGACTTTGTGAACCATTCAGAGGACACACAATCTTGAGGTCCATTAAACCAGGTAACTGATGACTTGATTAGATCATGAGAAAGTTGATTGTGTGAACCATTCAGAGGCCAGCCAACCTTGAGGTAATTGGTGACTTGATCAGATCAGCAGATTGCATGTTGACGTTGGCTTTACTTATATCACACGTGTTAAGGATCATGTTCTGAAGGTGGAACTTTAATCTTAGATATGATTGTTTTTCATGCTTTCATTACACTGATTGCTATAAGTTTTCTTAGAGACACTAGGGTCCTTTTTGACAATATCACCCAAATAAATTCTTATTTTGTACACTGAGGCAATACATGCAAGTGCAGGGAGAGTGTCTAAACACAAGTACCTGTGTCTTTATTTTTGCACTACTGGTCTTGTCTCCCATGGGCAGGAGCCAGGCCATTCGTCATTCTGTGAAAATGTTACTGGGTTCATAAGGGTTGCGGGGATCTAGGGCAGGTTTAAAAATAAAACCCTAATAAACTAACTGTAGAAATAATACAAATTGGACAAGTACCTGTGATACACCAAGGATACAAAGAGTGTGGAGTGTTTGTGTAGACAAATCTAATCCAGTAGATGGAGCATGTGGTGTTCAGCAGTTAAACATGAGCAACTGGAGATCCTTCTCGGAAGTAAAATAACGTGTGTGTCTTAAGCAAGTGTGTGTGTGTGATTAAGTGTAATTTGTGAGCCTCGGCTGGAATATTTACAAGTTAATTTTCCAATGACTATAATTTGCAGTGCGTGCCTTCATATATTAAAAGGAAGGTTGAAAAAAAAAATACATTACAGCATTTCTTTCATGTGGATTTTGCAGCTGCTTCTCCTCAGTTCCACCATCTTATTGTTTAACTCGTGCCTCAGCTTTCTTGCCTGAATATATATATATTCATATTATGCATTGTATATATATATATAATATATATTCATATTATACATTATTATATATACATTCACATATCTGTATATATCTTCATTTCATTTCAGGGTTATAAAACCTCTTTTAACATGGATGGAACCAGATGGTGAATATTCATTCTTTATAGTTGTATGTAGTGATTTAGTAAATGAGTGGCCCTAGTGTAGTGCACTCCCAACAGAAGGCTAGGAACCTACTTTTGTGGTTAATGATTGCTAGGTAGCATTTTCAGGTAGACTTCTCCAGGTGAAATGTCAGATAATGTCAAGAGTGCTCCATGGTATAGGAACTTATGAATAGTCTCTTGGTTCCCCCCATATTCTAAAATTTCTTGGAAAAGTCTTTTAGCCTCATATTTAGCTTTTAAATTTTTATTGAAATAATTAAACTATAATAAGTAAGGTGGTGGTCCCCAGAAGTTAAAACTGGGTTAAGAGAGTAAGTTCTAGCTGTAGAGAGGGCCAGCTCCCCTAGGGGAGTTCAGGGCAGTGGCGGTGGATGAGAAACCCCAATTTAAAGCCAGCTGGGCTGAGATTTTACCCTTGAGATTTTACACTTTTACACCACAGAAATTATGCCCATAGACTTCAATGGGAGGAAAAAAATGACACGTGTCAAAAAAATTTTGACGGCAGTACATTTAACTGCATTTCTGAGAATTTTTGCCGGAAGCGAAAATTTAGGAAGTGAAACGAGTCACATTCACCCATCCCTACAGTTCAAGTTAAGGAATGGGTAAGTGGTGGGAACACATGTCTCTTATTGCCCATCCATTATGAATACTGCTTGGCCAAGTGAAGGCAGCACTGTGTTCATCAGAGGAACTCCTGTATTAATCAGGAGATAATATGTAGACACATATTTTATACAACCAGAATATGAAATGAACAAGCAACCAATGGCTATACAGAGAAACAATGTTTTCCGTTCAATCAATTAACATTACTAATTCCAACAAACTTGATGAGCAATGTATGCTGCCGTTGAGTAATGGTTACTTCTCATAGCACCTACTCTACTGGTACCATGTAAGTAAGACTAAATAACAGTTTCTCCAGTACCATCAGTGGCCATTATCCCTGTATTACTTCTTTAGGGTATAATCATTTTGAACTGCCACCTGGTAGGATAGGAGGTCCAGTGGAGTGGCCCAAAGTGATTAAAGTAGAAGTAGTGCCTAACCAGTATTGCTTGCTGAACGATCTGAAAAAAAAATACAAATAACTAGAAAAACTCTAGATAAAAAACTCTAAACATTTCAGACAATTGACGTTGAACTTTTACTTGGTGAAGTTTGGCATTAAAGGCTTTCGTAATTTTTTTTTAAATCTCAAATTGTAGAGCTTTTTAGAAATTTAGGAAAACCACACAATTATGTATGTATTTTCCGTTATTCACATGACCCTTTCTACTGTACCTTCTATGTGCTAAAAGTCACAGTAGGAAGGAGGTCCCTGAGATTTGGACTGTTGTACTTGTAAATCTTTGATTGCCCCCCTTGATGGTCCAACCATTGGTCAGGGTCCCCCTTTTTTCACGTAATTGGGTGCAGATATAGAAAAATATCAATGTATCAGCCATTCCAAGAATATTTCGGACAGCAAAGAAAGATTCATCCCAAATTGCACTTTATCTAACCTTAAAGCAAGTTTATCTATAAATGCAAATGGACATTGAACCCAATTATCATCCTCACCAATATTCAGGCTAAGGCTCACCAACCCTACTCCAAGCTCCCTAAGTGTGACCAGCCCCTCAGTTTGGAAACTACTACAGAAGATGGAGAAAGATTCCTAATGTAGCACCGAAACATTGATCTAGTGGTACAATAAGTGTGGTAAGATCCTCTGGCTCCGATGTTGTGTGGTCTCTTTTTGTTCCAAATTGTATAAGCAGTGTACAGACCTGACCATGAATGTGTCTGTATATAAGGGTATGGAGTACAGTAAGAAGAATGCAAAGTTCTAACATAGAGACATCATCACTTCCATGATTCCCAACATAAAAAGTCCATTGTCTTCCACGCTCTCCTCCTCCAATTCCCAAGTTTATCAGCTGCATCAGGAAAAAGACAGGAAGATTTGGACAGTTGTATCTCCTAATCCTATGATTATTTTTATAAACTGAAACATTCCATTAATATTGAGCAATGAACTGAAAGCTGTTTATGTTTCTGTCGTACATTGAGAAGATAATTCTGCCCAATGTCTTTATTTCTTGGCACAGTTTTCACTGGATGTGGATTTAGCAGCAAAGTGAAACTTACTGTTTATTAGAATTGGATCAAAAACAAAATATACGACAGACTGTGAGTAAAAGAAAAGAATCTTACCCTGCAGAAATAAATTAAAACTTGATATGGCAGTTTAGTGAAGTCGCTTTCTCCCTGGGAAATACGGAATTACAATGAACAGTTTGGTTGTCATGGAGTTTGAGCCCATATGAAAGAATAAAGTGGTTGGTACTGACAAATGAGATGATGCCATTGGAACACATGAAAAATACTTGGGAGATAACTGAGCAAATAAATTTTACAAAAGCTCTAATTTTAGATGGTAAAAAAACTGAGGATGCAGAAAACGTAAGTTTCAAAAAAATAAACATAAATATATGATATAAAACAAAGGACGGTGCTGTGAGGGTCTCTTCAGATTATACTTTGCCATTGCGTATTCAACTCAATGAAAGTTAATGTAACATGGTTATAATACCTCCAGCTTCTCTCCAGGGCTACGTTGTGGCTCCTCACCATGGGGGCAAGAACTGACATGGGTTCACCTTCTCACCGTAGGGATGGTCAACTCCTTACACCTCTACAGTAACAGGCTGCTGACTGGAAAAAACAACTAAAAACAAACAAACCGACTGAAAAGTATTTCTTCTTAACTGTTATTTTATAGTAAGGTGGTATATGTAAATACTATAGTTTCCTTTTTTATATATTTTTTTTCTGTATTTGGTGCTAAATGGCAAACTTTGGTGCTTACAGCAAGTTTGTCACAACCTGCTTTACTTTTGTACTAAGTTTTCCTTCAGTTTGACTAGTTGCACCTGAACACACTGTATAAATAGATCCCCTGGGACCCCGGTGGAGCTTGCTCTGTTGTTTAGCTGCTCTTAAGTGTTTGCTCATTAAGTGGGGGATCTATAAGTGGGAGATCTATAAGTGGGGGATCTATAAGTGGGGGATCTATAAGTGGGAGATCTATAAGTGGGGGATCTATAAGTGGGAGATCTATAAGTGGGGGATTTATAAGTGGGGGATCTATAAGTGGGAGATCTATAAGTGGGAGATCTATAAGTGGGGGATCTATAAGTGGGGGATCTATAAGTGGGGGATCTATAAGTGGGAGATCTATAAGTGGGGGATCTATAAGTGGTAGATCTATAAGTGGGGGATCTATACATTTTTTTTATTCAATCTGAAAAACTTAGAAAAACCCTATGGGAGCTTCCCATAGGGTTTTAAGGGGTTGTTCACCTTTGAGTTAACTTTTAGTATGATGTAGAGTGTGATATTCTGAGACAATTTGCAATTGGTTTTCATTTTTTATTGTTTGTGGTTTTATAGTTATTTAGCTTTTTATTCAGCAGCTCTCTAGTTTGCAGTGTCAGCAATTTGGTTTCTAGGGTACAAATTACCCTAGCAACCCTGCATTGATTTGAATAAGAGACTGGAATATGAATAGGAGAGGGACTGAATAGAATGATAAGTAATAAAAAGTAACAATAACAATACATTTGTAGCCTTACAGAGCATTTGTTTTTAGATGGTGCTAGTAACCCCCATTTGAAATATGCAAAGAAACAGAAAAAAACTGCACATCATTAAAAAACTATGAAAAATAAATAATGAAGACCAATTGAAAAGTTTCTTAGAATTTGCCCTTCTACAATATACAAAAAATGTACTTGAAGGTGAACCACCCCTTTAACAGCAATTCGGTAGGTTTAATCTGGCGAACTAGGCAATCAAATTTTTTTTTTAAAGGGCAAGTACTTCGACCATCGAATGGTCGAATGATCGAAAAGATTTTTATTTGAATCATTCGAATTTTTTAAAATTCAGTGGTCAAAGTACCCAAAAAAGTTATATGAAATTCAAATCTTTTTGCAAATTCGACTGAATTTTGAATCCTTCACACAAATGTAGTAAATCTGCCCCTAAATGCCAGGAATTCACTTGTGTGAGAAAGGCTGATGTCTTTGCTTCGTACGTTCCAAGCCATTCCTAACCTCTATGTTGCTGGGTGCTATGGAAGATACGTTGCCTCCAGATGTCTCTCTAATGCCTCTTCTATTTGTCGGATTTATTTCACCCCGATGCCATTTGGACATTTTCTCATTAACTCAAAGTTCTTAGAATTTGACTTTATTGTACAGGTATTTCTAATTGAGTTTCTTTTTGACCTCAGGTACTTCACTCACAGGGTTTATTTGTATGTTGTTTTTGGATGATCCCTGAAGCAACAGCTACCTCCTCTGTAGTATCTACATTCAATGCCAAAACAAACAGTGGTTACAGTTAAAGGGCAAGGAAAGTGTAAAATAGAATAAGGATAGAAATGGTGTATTTTGTATACTAAACATAAACATGAACTTACTGCACCACAAGCCTAATCAAACAAATGATTTATGCTTTCAAAGTTGGCCACAGGGGGCTGTCATCTTGTAACTTTGTTATACATATTTGCAAGACCAAGACTGTGCACATGCTCAGTGTGATTTGGGCTAAGCTTAGGGATCGTCATAAATGATCAAAAAACAAAGCTGCTTGAGTTCTGCATGGCTGGTAAGTAAGGCAGGGGCTCCCCCTGCTGTACATAAGTATGATTGTTTCCCTGCCAGAAGTTAGGGATCGTCTGACAATTCCTATCCACAGCAGTAAATGAAGGGAGAATTTCACTGCATACAGTCAGGTTTCTTATAAAAACCGTACACATTTTTAAATTAAAGTATATTGGACATAGATTTCTTTTTCATTAAAGAAAGTAAAAATGAGATTTTATTTCTTTGCCTTTCCTTGCCCTTTAAGTCCGAGTCCACTTCCACTACTGCCAGTGTTGGTCATTCATATTCAATAGATTATGAAACTGGGTGCCAATAAGCCCAGCAACTGCCTGTCTTACATAGGAACTCCTGAGGGTGGATACAAAGTGTGGGAAGTTGGCATTATATTAATTAATTAATCTCCATATTAGACAGAATTCCAAACAATAGTATTTATACCAGTATTAGTATTTATACCAGTATTAAGCACTAGCGGAGAGCAGTGGAATTATTGAAAGCGGCATTCATAACAGACTGGAGCATGAAACAATGACTGTCCCTGCTCTGAGCACGACTGAACTACAATACAACTAAACGAATTATCTCGCTGTTCCGATCAAGTGGACAGAGATGAATGAAAGACTGAAGAACTAGCCAGCTAATTATTCCACTCGCCTAATTCTACGTGAGAGTATGTTCAAGCCATCTGCAAAGACTTTTCACTGATTAAAATTGTTCTTCTTAATGAAGGAACAATTAACTGTCGCAGCAAGAAATATTAATATTGGCAATAATGAATCCATCTAATTGCATAGTAATGCATGCGCTGTGTGAATTCTCATTGGCCTTCTTACTGACGGGAGGCAGAGGTTCATTTCCTGGAAAGTGACTTTCTAAGAAATGAATTAAAACATTTTTTTTTTTTATACCTATAACAAAATATTAAAAAGGCTTCACGTATTCTAATCACTATTTACTGTAGTTTGAAGGGACACTATGATGACTCAATGAACTGAGCGTATTCTAGTATTAAATACTGTATCTAAGCAGAGACCTTTGCTCACAAGTATAAAGGTGTTTCTTATTCTCCTTATGATTCAAGCCAAGTGCAATACTCTACCTGATTGTTAGGACCTGAGAGATGGTAGTCCTTACCTTGACAGTATCTCTTTACTTGAGTTCTCCATTGTGGAGACCACCCAACCACAGCCACCAACCATGATGGCTGACATTCTTTTCCTTTAAGATAGTCACATATCTGCTTGTTTGAGGAAATAGGAAAACACATGGACCTAAATAGTTCCCCAAATTGATCATTTGGTCCCTAGGTCAACCATTGTATCATATTTGGGATTTGGGAAGATCCATCAGGAGTGGACTGCATTCATGGTCCCATGTGAGCCTAAGTCGATGAGATTTACAGCTTTTTTCACTAATATCTTGCTGAAACCCAATTCAATATTAGATGGAGAGGCCCATACTCAAGGCAATAACCTACTAACTTGGCAGCAGATGTTGGGACATGTGTGACCAGCTTTGGTAGGGACTTTGCTAGAGCTTTTGTATTTACTGTTAGACCTGTTAGCCACAATACTTAGGACCTGATGTTTTCTGGGTAATGGATCTTTTAATTATTTGGATCTTCATACCTTAAGTCTACTAGAAAATCATATAAACATGAAATAAAGCCAATAGGCTGGTTTTGCTTCCAATAAGGATTAATTATATCTTAGTCAAATACAAATTACTGTTTTATTGTTACACCGAAAAAGGAAATCATTATAAAAATGTGGATTATTTAGTTAAAATGGAGTCCATGGGAGATGGCCATTCTGTAATTCAGAGCTTTCTGGATAACAGGTTTTTGTATAATGGATCCCATACCTATACATGCATTGCACTGCAAGCTTTCATATATTTTCCTTTTTTAATATATGTAGATGACACATTCTTCAACCCCGGAAAATATATTTATATATACCGTATTATAACTGCATTAAATCTGACATTATTACTTGTCTTTGAAATAGAATTTATAGTTATTGTGACAGCAAAACTGTCCAAAGTCCAACTCCTAAATTCTTCACAATTTAATTGGCTTCATCCTTTTTTAAATTCTAGTCCAGGTTTGATAAATAGGCATAAAATGTCAAAGTTCCTAACAAGCTGGAGCAGCCAACCAATCAGGAATTTCCTTCCAATGCGCCATAATTCAAACAGGAATGCGTGAAATTACATTGGCTTCAGAAGCGACTCACCCACGGAATATAGTTACTGGAATGTGGACGTCCATCATTAAATTGTGCGGCTTTGCTTCTTGCAGCCAGTGAAAGTCCTGGGAGTATCACTTGTCTACATGACAAATAAATCTTGGAGTTGGCCAGTGGTTTATACAAAATATCATGAAAGTGGATAATTATGGGCAGAAATAAAACCTGCTTATGTATAATTAGGATATCTAATTAATTTTAAATGTTACATCAAATGGAAAATATCATTTAGATACATCTCAGGAGGCCTAGAGATTACCCTGTCATCGCAATGGATGTTGACAGCTAATTCTGTTATTCAGGCTGGAGAGCCCAGACGTTCAGCAATTCTGGTATTGGACAAACATTTCCAGTTGATTTTATGGTTAACCGGTTGCTTTCTAGTAGTAGTTTATTAATTATGTGGCGTATGTTTCTGTTCCCCTGCTCAGCACTTTGTTCTGTTGGTGGGGTTTTTATAGATAACAAGTTGTCTAATTCTGGGCAGTGTCTGTAGCTACTAAAGCAAATAAAGTTGTGTCCTGCTTAGAAAAGGGCATAAACTCAAGGGATGAAAACATAATTGTACCTCGATCCCTAGTAAGAGCTCATCTGGAGTATGCAGTGCATCCCAAGTCCTTGGATGTTGCTCCCAGTGGCCTCAAAGCAGGTGATTATTTTTGAATTCCAGTTTGGAGGCAAGTTTTGGTTGCATTAAAACCAGTTGTTCTACCAAACAGAGTCTTCTGTAGCTGTCAGACCACGTAGGGGCTACAAAAAGCCAATCACAGCCCTTATTTGTTACCCCCAGGAACCTTTTTCACGCTTGTGTTGCTCCCAAACTCTTTTTACAATTGAATGCGGCTCATGGGTAAAAAAAGGTTGGGGATTCCTAGTCTAAGCAGTGATCACATAAAGTAAACTAGAATGTTCCCCAACACAAGCCTGTAAATAGCTAAAGCATCCCCCTTATGGTAGCAATTAAGAGCAGTGCAATGGAAGTCAAAGGACAGAATCTCAGACAGTTTTCTTGGTTATAATTTTTTAACAACTGTTTGGCACTGCTGGGGTTTGAATCAAGAACCTCTTGACTTTTGGCTGCATTTTCCTAGCCATTTGGCCTTGAAGCTAGCCAAGAGGTTGCTGGTGAATGTGAGCTTCTTATACCTCTTCCCAGATGTGTATATCAAATTTCAGCAAGAACATAGTTTATTTTGGTTCAACCAAAACCCATCAAAGTCCTCCCTAAATAAGACTTTTTCTTTCAGTATTTCTCTGCTTGAACATTGTAGCCAAAGTACTGACCATCGTTCTTGATATTCCTAGTTCTCGATATTCCTAGTTCTCATCTATCTTTGCTTTTGACTTGACTTTACTCTTGTCTAGATTCCAGGGCTATACATGGGCTGAATGGATGGATACTGTGCATGGACTGCGTGGATGCCTTTCCATTTTTCCAATTGTTAATTTTGTACAATATCATCACCCAGCTTTAGCCTTTCCTTTTCCTTTGTCTTGCCTAGTCTGACCTGCATTCTAGTCTGACCTGCATTCTAGTCCTGCCCTGCCAGTTCCTGACTAGTTGTGTTCTATGTGTGTCCTGTCTAATTCTGTCATATGATCACTACTTTCTGTATCTACCTAGTCTTTCTTGTCTTTTCCTAGTCCACTTTCATGGTCTACACTACCCTCATTTTTGCCTGAAGGACTTCTCACCCTTGATCCCAGTTGTTGGCATTACCCAGAAGTCCCTGTTTAAGACCGTATATCCTAAGGGGCTCAACAGAGAGTACAATCTCCATGCGTTTATATTAGAGTTGTTGATTGTTGCTTAAAAGGGGTTTAGGTTGAGACCAAGTTAGACACCTCATATTGAACTATTTGAATTATATGATCGTGAAGATTTTGTGGGATGTTGATAAAACGAATGTTACGGTTTAAGATAGTATATACTTTGCATTATATATTCAGCACAACCAATTGAGGTCTATTATATGATTTAATATGTATGCATCTGGTGGGTGTGTCTACTGCTTGTATAAATAGCTGTTAACATTTTGTGCTAATGGTGCTTGACAAAGGGGCGGGAGCGCCGAAACGCCGTTTGTTTGTTTATTTGCCTATAACTTTTTTGTTGAGATATATCGTTTGCCTGTGAAAGTATTCCACTCCAATTTGTACTTGTGTATATATATATATATATATATATATATATATTTACTGGGGGCAACTTTAGTTGCAGTGTTAATTAGGAGATTGCATTAAAATCATTAGCATACTCATTTGTCTTGTTTTAAATCTCTGTTCCTTGTGCCTGTTTTTGCCTGTCCATTCCCAGCACTAAATTTTGTATTTATCTGTAGAATCCCAGTATTTTGGTTTAAGTTTTTCCATTGTCAGATAGTGGGACACTATGAGGGAGAAGTTAGACCTGAGCCTTCATCCAATTCAAAGCAACGCAGGTCAATTCCACACTAGAATCAAGCCAAAAGCGATATTATCCTATCAGCAGTTAGAATGGAAAGAAAACAAAAAATCCTTTCAAGTACCTCCTCAGTGAGTACAAACATTCTAATAAACAGTTGGACTTTTTATGAGTCAAAGACATTGCCTGCTATGGCCAAAGCTGTACTGCGGATCACCCCTATTAATATGTTATTAGTATTATAAATAAACATTTGCTTCCTTGGGTGCTGGAAATCTCTGTCCTTTGTAACAACATGGTGGTTCCTTTTACTTTGGGATTAGTTTCATTTGTGGTCTCGGTTATAGATAAACCACAATCATTACATTTTATGGATGGAATTTAGGCAATCACTAAAGTGCAGGGCTTTGGGCTCCCTTATATTACTCCTTATGTTACTCAGCTGAAGCTGAACTGAATCTTCATGAAGTGCAATGGAAATATATTAATTGCCTGGAACAAGGGAACACCAAGATGTTAGAATAGTTTGTTTTCAAAAGTAGCTCTGGTTAAATAGCAATGTTACGTACAGATTAGATATTGTGCTGTTTCCTACGTGGGAAAACCATTTACAATAGTCACGTAGTGCTGAACTTAAATACTGCTTCAGCAATTAAGTTATTGTCCTTGTTAAAGAACCACTCCTACCCAAATCATTGTGAAGAGTATGTGTGTGTTATGTAAGTGTATTTGTAAAGCAATGTTAAGGTGTTATAGTGTAGTTATGTTATAGTCCAGCTTGAGAACCTTTAGCTCTTCATTCATGTGAGGGTCCAACTGAGTTGTATGTAACTGTAATCTACTGGGAAAGTGGCAGGGATTAAAGGAGAAGAAATGGTGCAATCATAGGATGGCTGCCAAATATTAGGCACCCCCAATGATTATAACCCAATACCCCAGCAGGTGCTCCCATTGGCAGAAAATTGCACCAGCCCAGGATCTTCTGAGTGAGCCCCACAGAATGACCCTCTTCTTCTACTTCTTTCTTCAGTTGGCTGGAGTTGGTGCAATAGAGGAAAAACACAGCTTTTAGTTAAAGTTTGGCTTTTCACTGTACTATACATGAACATCAATACATGTTACGAGGTATTCATTATGCCCATAACCGATATTGAATTCTGTCTTCCATTAGTCACCTTCTCGGATTCTGTTGAGGTTATATGCCCCATGGAGATCTCTGCCGGAGACAAGGGGTAAATCCGACCGCGGCGGGGCATAGTTCCTGGGAGGAGATCAATTGGGCAGTCATACTGCCGATGACGAGGAAGGAAGTCTTTTTGCAAAAAACATCGGAGAAATCTAGATAATCAGGTGGCAACGACTGAAGTAGAGGAGATGGTTACCCGGTGGAGGGGAGTAGTCGGTAAACAGTGGTCTTGGAAATACAAACTCCAAAGAGAGATTTGGCCGGAGGACCTATCAATGGAAGGATTATGGAGCAAACTAACTCCAACACATCAGGAGAGGAGGGACAGAAAATAATCAGGAAAGACCGTCTTTCAGAGTGTAGAGTCCCAATTTTCAAGGGTAACTCAGTCGTCAATGGCAAATGCCTGTAGAGGAGAGGGCATAAGAAACAGAGGAAAACCATTCTTTTTGGCAAAGGCAGCATCCATGAAATTACCGGCAGCCCCAGAATCAACAAATGCAGATACTTGGATAGTCTTATTCGGCAGCTGGATCTGTAGAGGCAGAAGAATCTGGTGAGAGATGTTTAGGGGTAACACCACCCTTAGGTTTCGCCAGACAGAAGTTGGCATGATATTTCTTTTCCCCACAATAAAGGCAAAGACCAGCTAACCGTCTCCTCAATTTCTCCTGTTTGGAGAGCCGAGCACGTCCTAGCTGCATAGGTTCTTCAGCTGGAGTAATAGGAAGAGTGGATGCTGTAGGAGAAGTTGAGCTGGGAAGTCTTTTGATGCGAGGAGCCAAAAGAGGTTGGAATCTCTTGAAATGATCTTTATCTGCTAGGTGCTCTCTTTGATGATTGTCCACCTTGAAGGCCAAAGTGATAAGATCTTTCCAATGAGTAGGCAGCTCACGGGAGACTAAATAATCCTTTAGGCAGATAGAGAGCCGGTTGTAGAAAGCAGCGTGGTAAGCCTAGTTGTTCCAACCTGTTTCAGCCAACAAAGTACAGAACTCTATGGTGTATTCTGGCACAGTACAAGTCCCTTGACGAATCTGTATCAAGCGAGAGGAGGCAGATGTGGCCTGGCCGGGCAACTCCTGAATAAAAGCCTTGATATCAAGTGGATCCTGCTTTTCCCACAGAGGAGATGCCCACTCAAGAGCTTTTCCCGTCAGGTGGGTAATGATGTATCCCACCTTAGCGCGATCAGAGATGTACTGGTTAGGTAAGAGCATAAACTGAATTTCACACTGATTGAGGAATCCTCTGCAAGCTAGTGGATCAACGCCGTAAAGAGGAGACGCCGGGATGCGTGGTTCGGAGGTGTGTGAAGAAGACATCGATTGGTAGAGCCGAAGTGAACGGTGAAGCCGGAGTTGCCGGTGAAAGAGCAGACAACTAGTAATGGGCGAATCTACCCAGTTTCGCTTCGCCGAAAAATTTGCGAATTTCCAGCGAAATTTGCGAAATGAGTCGCGGCACATTTTTGACGTGATTTTTCGTCACGTCGTTTTTGTCATGCGTCGTTTTCGTCGCGTTGCGGGACTCGTTTTTTTTCCGAATTTTCGCCAGGCGAATTTTCGCTGGCGTTTCGCAAATTAAAATTAGCTGCTGGGCTTCATAGGATAATATGCGGCCGGCCAATCTGCAGAGCACTCGTCCGACATCTGATGTAGCTTCCTCAGTGGGGTCCATGACCCAAGTATAATGTCAAGGGGGCCTATCGGCTCCCTGAGAAGAGTTGTCAGGACCATGGAGGTCCCGACACAGGGCACTTTATTAATAGAAAGCACTTTATATTTATATTTATTTATTTATTTCTCAATGAATTTATCACAAAAACAACTACATGAATGATTCACCAAGGTTGATGAAAATGATGCACAATTAATAAGAGTCACATGAGCTTCCCCCCACCTTGAATTATTTCACTATTTTCACAATATAACTCTTCTGGTAGTTCTTTTGTATAATTACATTTTTGGAGTTGTCTGCACATCCTTTCTCCTCCAAATTCTTATTTTTGGTCAGTGATGATATGTTAGATGATGTGGAGTGAAAAAGATATAAAAATAATGTTATATAGATGCTAGTCCCTAGCATACTGGAAGGATGGAGAACAGGTGCTGTTGAACTGTAAATTCCGACTAACAGCTGTCACTAATGTGATTGGCATGACCAGGTTCCCATTGATTCCTATTGATTCCAACACTGTGACCACTGTACATATAAAACTATGAATAATGCAGATATTTTATGTGATAATATGAAACCTCTAATGTAATGTAACATTTTGTTGCAATGGTTTGTTAATAGAATTTGTAGAGGTGTAAAGTAACAGATGTTGGTAAGGGAATCCCCAAATTATATCCTTTAAAGAACCCTCATGTAGACTAGGGCTGTCCAGTGGGCAGTAACGGAACTAGGTGGGGGCGGGCCCTGGTGCGGGCCGTGCACTCTCCTTCGTCCGTGACTGATTTTCCAGCTGGCTGCAGCGGCGCAAGACTGCCGGGGGGGGGGGGCCCAGTTGCGCCCCCTGCTCCTCCGGTAGTTACGCCCCTGCCAGTGGGTGATCTGCAGGCTAAATTTAGCCTTCCAATGTAGGTAAAATTACCTGTTAAATTCCCCTTTTTCATGGTTCTTTGATAGTTACATATTTAAGTAGGGTTTAAAAATGTCCATCAAGTTCAACCTCTCCAAATGAAACCCAGCGCACACACCTACATTCACCCACTGAACGATATATACCAATATCTATATTTAGCGTAGATTTTAGTATTGCTAAAGCATTAGATATTATGTTGTCCAATAAATCATCCAACCCCAACCTGGACAGTCTCCCAGTCTCATAATTGAAGTGTCCCAGTCTCATCCCTCTAACCAGTTTAGTTGCACTTAGTCTCTGCACTCTCTCCAGCTCATTTATATCCCTCCTAAGGACTGGAGTCCAAAACTGCACTGCATACTCCACATGAGCTCTTACTAGGGATCGAGGTACAATTATGTTTTCATCCCTTGAGTTTATGCCCTTTTTTATGCAGGACACAACTTTATTTTCTTTAGTAGCTACAGAATGACACTGCCTGGAATTAGGCAACTTGTTTTCCACAAAAACCCCTAGATTCTTTTCAGTTAAGGAACCTCCCAACACACTGACATTTAGGGACAAATTCACTAAAGAGTGCAACTTCTCCAGCGTCTGCTTCTCTCACATCACAACACTTCGCCAGACGTAGATTCGCCAGGACAACGCTAATTCACTATAATGCATAGTTGCGTCCATGGCGCCGAATGCTGGTGAAGTAGTTTTATTGTTACTTCTCCAAGCAAAGTGAAGTTGCGCTAGCGTCGCCTAATTTGAATATGGCGGGAAGTAAAAGCTCAATGGACATATATGTTGCAGCAAATACATTATATTACACAATTTCGGGAAACCTTAATAAAAGTAAACAGAGTTGTTGTATTGCCCTACACATGTGCCCACTGTATCGTTTATGTTCCATATGTTAGGAAATGTAGGGGGGGAAGCCGGGTACCCCAAAAAAATTTACGATCTTTTGCAGCCTGTCACCCTGTTAAAATTTTAATTTTTTCATCCTGTAAAAATGTAAAAAAAAAATATTTTTTTTTGACAAACTCCTATGTACTCTATTGCACTGGTTCTGAGGTGGCGAAGGCAAGTCTGGCGCAAGAGGTGGTAATGCTCAGTAAAATCCACATCTTAGTAGTAACACTCTTTCGCCAGTACAAAAATTCACCCGGCTTTGGAGTGTATAATTTGCATTTATATTATTTTGGCACAACCTTGCATTTATCAACACTGAATTTTGATACAATTCATTTGAAATATTATATATTTGTTGAAAGAGTTGGACAACACAGGAACAACAGATACATCTACAGTTACTTGCGCTTGTCTAGTTAAAACCAAAATGATGTTATTTTTCTGAAATAAAATGGTGACAAATTAGGCTTTCTGATCCAAACTACGGCAGGATTATGCTGCAGCCAATGGAAGGTTATTTTCCTGAATAAAATGCAAAACTGGGATATTTTCATTTCTCTGGAATGGTTCTTCAGTGATCTAATGTGACAGCAAATGAAACTGTAAAGATTAGCAGTCCAGGACTCCAGGGAGCAGGGAAAACATTTTCATTTCATTTATACAAGAAACAGAACCTTCCTCTTACAGCCTGACTGCCTCCATTATGGATTCAGTGATATTCTGCAGAAAATGGTCTGTAATTAATGTATTCTGACTTTTAGGTAAAATAATCAAGTCCTGAGATATGAAAGGCGCTTTTGAGAAACGTGGCTGGAAAAGTGATACCGATCAGCGTTTTGTAGAAGGAAAATTCTTTCAGAATGACGTTGGCCCAGAAAATGAGAGCGGAGCAATAGATGATACGTTAAGATTCCAGGCTCTTAATAAATAGAGTGTAGTTAGGGTGACATTTCGTCTTTATCTTCAAGGAAACTGAATGTGCTAAAATTCTTTCAAATGGAATGGAAAAATGTAGTGAGTCTCAGGGGACCTGAAAAGATATTCCTATGGGGTACAATCATTTCTAATTGTGATAAAAACGAAACTTTTGATCTGAAGGGAAAGGTGTCAACTATTATAGTTGCTCTTGACTTCTTTGGCAAATGTTGTGTGTTAATGATAACCTTAGTTCTTTGGCAAATGTTGTGTGAATGATAACCTTTGTTCCATTCCATGTGTGGTATTTGGTGTTGAATAGCCAGACCTGTATTCTTTGGGAAGTGACCCCTTCTGTGAGGGCAAACAAAGTAGAACCCTCTGAAACTCAATACACCTAGATGACCCCAAAAGCTGTGTACTGGATCCTACATTCAGACTAATCTGGGCACGCTCACAAAATGGCATCACATTGGCCCAGCAGTATTAGTTGTAATTGGCACCATTACTACTCATGGCCAGATTGGTCATTATAATGGCGCGCTGACCTATCATGTGATTGGCCCTTCTGGAAGTTGCCTTTGTGATTGTCAGAAGGAATCAAACCCTGTTCTGCATTTACGACTGGGGTTGTGTTCCTTTTCTGGCTTACAAAGGTGGCTGTTAAGAATTGCAGTTTGTTAGTCTTTATAAGTAACAAAGGTTGAGGAGACTGCCTATACAGTCTTAGATACACAAAAGGAATTCTGGGAATGAATTCCAAACATGTTCCAAGAAAATCCCATTTGCGTGGGTTTATCCTATTGGCTTAAGCTCACCCACTGGGTTTTCAAGCAAAAGCCAGGATAACAGCTGATCAGATTTCCCAACTGCAGACTGGTTTTGCATCTATTGAGACTCATCAGTGCAGGTTGTCTGACCAGCTTAAGTAGAGCCACCATGTGGTTTTCCAAACAAATGACAAAGGTCGAGGAGACTGCCTCAGACAGATTTAAATACAGAAAAGGAATTTTGGGAACGAATTCCAAATGTGCTCCAAGAAAATCCCATTTGCATGGGTTTATCCTATTGGCTAAAGCTCACCCACTGGGATTTTAAGCAAAAGCCAGGATAATAGCTGTAGACAAATACAAAAGGTCCTCTGCACTCAACCCATTATCAATATATTTAAGACATTGAGACATTCTGTACATACAGCTACTAAAAAATGCCTTACCCTTTAAACAACAGGGATTGTTTGTCCATATATTACAATATATTTAAGACAGTGAGACATTCTGTACATACAGCTACTAAATATGACTTACCCTTTAAACAACAGGGATTGTTTGTCCATATATTACAATATATTTAAGCTGGCCAACTACGTCAAAGTCATCCCATATCTGGCCAGTCCTACGCTCAATTTCATCTGATTCATTAAGAATTCTATTACTTCATTATACATTTTACAAAGGGACTAAGTTTTACCTGCAACTCACTAGCTGCTTTCAAAGTAAAACCCCCACACCTGGTTGCCCTTTTATTAGACACCAGAGGGATCACCTGACTATAGTTGGGAGGGGTAGGAGCTACAGGATAACAGCTGATCAGATTTCCCAACTACAGACCGGTTTCACCTTTCTTGAGGCTCATCAGTGCAGGTTGTGTGATCAGCTTAGGTAGAGCCACCATGTGGTTTTCTAATCAAGTGACAAAGGTTGAGGAGACTGCCTCATACAGACTTAGATAAACAAAAGGAATTCTGGGAATGAATTCCAAATGTGCTCCAAGAAAATCTCATTTGCATGGGTTTATCCTATTGGCTAAAGCTCACCCACTGGGTTTTCAAGCTAAAGCCAGGATAATAGCTGATCAGATTTCCCAACTGCATAAGTCTGTATGAGGCAGTCTCCTCAACCTTTGTCACTTGTTTGGAAAACCACATGGTGGCTCTACCTAAGCTGATCACACAACCTGCACTGATGAACCTCAAGAAAACAAAACCGGTCTGTAGTTGGGAAATCTGATCAGCTGTTATCCTTGCTTTTCCTTGGGTGAGTTGTAGCCAATAGGATAGACCCATGCACATGTATAAACAACTTTACAGCACAGAAGAGAAGCTTTCCCATCTGATTTTACCTATATGTAATTTTAATTTTTAGTTTTACAAGAATTATTATTTGAGGACATAGGTAAAGTACATATGAACCAACTGAGCGAAACAAAGAGATTGCTGATCCTGAGAACATCTTTAAGCCATATATTGATACCATTTCAATAAAGTTACAAATGATCATTTTTTAAACACATTGGATTGATGTTAACGGGTATATTCTAATTAGCACAGTTGAATGTGGTTGACCCTACTGAATATGCCTACCTCAGGAATATGCAAAGAGGATTAGGCTCTCGCACACCCTTTTTTTTAGAGATGTCTGGTGCTCAGTGGTATTTCCCTTCAAAACGCTTCTACCAGTTAGGACAGGGATAGATATTGATGCTCCTCGATTTTGCCTCAGGTAGGGTAAGATTTTGTTTTAACTAAAAAAAACCTTTTTTTAAAAAATTTTTTACATTTTTCTGAACACTTTTGTATGTAATTTTTGCACTTTTGCATAAATTATGTTTTTACTTATAGGGAATTGGATTTCCCCCAATTATGTCTTGACACATAACTTCACATCAGACTTTCATCACACTGGCTTCTAATTGGATTCATTTGCATTATCCAATCAGTGACACTGCACTTGTTTAAATGTATGTTTGCACTTCATTTCTGTATGCTTGATTGACCCCGAAACGCTGCACTGCACCACCGCATTAAACGTGCAAGGTGATCCCTTGCTTGCAGCAGATCTGTGTGCCGTGGATTTTTTCTTTTACCATAGGAATCTGCCTAGGTCAAAGGTTAAACATAAACATGTGTGAGGAAAGGCACAGTCTGCTGAATATTTAACCTTTGAAAATACCACATGGGGAGCTTTTCAGTGTTTTTAAACCAACTTGGTGGCCATTGTTTTTAATGGTGACCAGGGTCGGACTAGGCCAACAGGACTAAATCTGGTGGGCCCTGCTGGCCCAGACCCAGAAGCTCTCTCTTTTTTTTAGGATAGCAGCTGCAGTATTAGCTTGGTGTGACATCACTTCCTGCATTAGTCTTTCCCTGTTCACTTATAGCTGGGCGCAGATTACAGCAGAGAAGGGGGGGGGCATGTTCACACCTGGGGCAAGGATGTTTAAGCTGGAAGACAGAAGACTTTGAAGGTTCACTGGTATATTTGGGTGGATCTTTCTGATAAGGCTTACTTAGTTTTAACCTTTCCTTCTCCTTTATGAGCGCTTGGTGGATGGAGGGTTGTGGGGGCCCCTGTAGGGGGTGTGGGAGCTCAGTAGGAGTCCTTTGATTGTTACAGGGGCTCCTGGGGCAGCAACCCCGGTGGGCCCTGCACCGACCAGTCTGACCCTGATAGTAACTGCCCAGACCAGTGATCCCCAACCAGTGACTCATGAGTAACATGTTGCTCCTCAACCCCTTGGACGTTGCTCCCAGTGGTCTTTTGAATTCCAGGCTTGGAGCCACGTTTTGTTGCATAAAAACCAGTTGTACTGCCAAGCAGAACATTCTGTAGCTGCCAGTCCATATAGTGGCTACAAATAGCCAATTCCAGTGCTTATTTTGGACCACCAGGAACATTTTTCATGCTTGTATTGCTCCTCAACTCTTCTTACATCTGTTGCTCAAAAGTAAAAAAGGTTGGGGACCCTGAGGGTACACGTATGAGTTTGGTGATTAACATTAAAGTTAAAGGAGAGGCAAGCTGGAATCTCCCCATGTTTCATTTACTGAGGTTGAAGCAGTTGATCAGCCCATTGCTGTAAAGTGAAGTTCCAACTGCCTCATCAATGACTATAAATCAAAGGCACCACACCAGAGCTGCAATATGTTTTAATAAGTGGAAACACTTGGCTCATGTTTACATGTACGAGAGAGGAGTGATGGGATGAAATATTTCATCATTTAATTTCAGCATCATCGATATATCAGTCAATTCAAGTTAAGAGAGAAGCATGCTAATCAATCAGGAACCTCCTTCTTGAAGGCCTTTAAGCTGACATTTATTTCATCTAAAGCCCAATGCCAGTTGCCAAAGCTGAGCTGTTTCCTAATCTGTTTATTAGAGAACCTTTATTGCTTAGGATATAACTCTAGTTTCCACTGACTGAACATGAATCAACTTGATTAGCAGAGGAGACTTCCCATAGACTGGGGCCATTGGGTAAGACTCCTGAGGTTTCATCAGAAATGTTTACACAAATGGCCATAGTTCTGATAGCCGGTGTAACATCTGTCAGGAGAAATGTTGCAAGAACTCAGAATTAAGGCAGAAGGCACAAAGGGGTGTTTTCTTCATTTGGTAGAGAAGCATCTTTCTGCCTCCCAATCTTTTCAATGGGGCAATGCCAGCACTGAAGCTTCTCAGTCAGAGATTCTCTAGTGGGTTTTACAAGCTATTTCCCATAGAAGTGAATACACTGGCACCTGAGCATTTTGCTAGTCAGAAGCCTAATATATTCATCTCTTATAAATCAAAATATTGTTTAGCCCTGGAACTGAACTGACTGCTGTGACTCTATTAAAAATTGTTCCCCCCCCCCCAACCAGGGGTGCTGACTACCTGTAGCATTTTTGTAAGAAAGATCCCCTATTAATATGCCTGAGTATATACATACACATAATGTGTCCAAGTTAAAATGAAAGTTCTGTTCTTCTAATCTTGGGGGGGTTCTGGGATAAAAAAATGCTTTCTGTCTATAATGCCTTTGAATATACTTGAAGTTGCAAGTTGTAGGTGTGGATACAAAAAAGCGCAGAGTAACTGATGCAGCAGTTACTCTGCGTTTTTTTGTATCCACACCTACAACTTGCAACTTCAGACTTACTGCTCTGGATGGAAGCATTTGGGTGAGGATACTGAATTGGATAAATAGGGGTATAAGTATCGGTGACCTGTTGCTTTACTTGAATATACTTGTAAAGAGTAATCATTAAGCATCATTTCTCCAGAAAAAACTCCAACCCGGACATTTGTTCCTTGTAGTTTAACCCTTCCATTCCATCTCTGCACTCTCCCCAGCTCATTAATATCCTCCTATAAATTGGATTCCAACAATGAAAGGCAAAATGATGTTTCATCCCTTAAGTTTATACACATTTTTAAACAAGACAGAACTTTATTTGCTTTAGTAGCTACAGACACTGCCTGGAATTAGACAACTTGTTATCCACAAAAACCCCCAGATCCTTTGCAGTTATGGAAACCTCCAACACACTGACATTTAGTGTATAACTTGCATTTAGATTATTTTTACCAAAGTGCAGAAACTTACATTTATCAACATTGAACCTCATTTTCCAGTTTGCTGCCCGGTACTTTCAATGGCCACATCCAGGTCATTAATAAACAAGTTGAAAAGCAAAAGATCAAGTTCATGGTTATCTATAATAAATTAACCAACTGCAAGCTGCTTCTTATGCCTTCCTTGTAAAACTGAAACTTAATTAATGAACTTACATTATTTGGTTTTCTCACAAAGCTATAAAGCCATAGTCATGAAATAAAAATTGGATGTGTTTTACAACTAATAGTCTTCTTTGGAAGAGAAGTTCTTTTTTGTTTCTTCTCTCATAATATAGTTTTGATTTTCTTCCAGGAATAAAGTATTTGGTAGATTCTGTTGTATGGTCTGGTTCCACCCATGAAAGGAAAGTCATTTCCAGTTGGCACCATTAGAAATTGTAAAGTCTCAGAGCACTGGAGATGTTACTTCTTCACTTTACAGCGTTGTAGTGATGCTAAATGTACAGCGTAATTTATAGATGTTTACTTGAAAAATACTAGTGTCCCTTTAACTCCATTGTATATTCCCTTATAGCTAGAAATAGTCCCTGGGATACAAACATACAATAAGAAATGTTTCAATAGGCCAATCTGAGGATTTTAGTTTTGATTGGTGCCTGTACGTCCGGTCTTTGGAAAATACTCCAAAATGTGTAGTCGCCGTTAAGAACATAGTGGCTGAGCAGGCATTTAGTAGATGACAGTTACTGGCATTCCCCAAAGATTGATGGTCGGGAATAGTGATGGGCGAATTCCCGTGATTCGTAGCTGGCGAATGAATTCGCGAAACGCCAGCGAAATTTCACCTGGCGAAAATTTGCCGAAAAAACGAGTCACGCATCATTTTTAACGCGACGTGACAAAAATGACGCAATGGAAATGACGCGACGGAAACGGCGCGTGCCGCGACTCGTTTCGCAAATTTGTCTACAATTTTTCGGCGAAGCGAAACTGGGGAGATTCGCCCATCACTAGTCGGAAATTATATCCCTCGTGATCAGATGAGTTATTGGCTAAATGTGCTCAGTGGTATTTTATTTGGCTACAAAAAAGTTCAGCTGGGAGCGCAGATAAGACACTTACGTATATGGGGTTACCTGCTGCACCCACGTTTCTGTTCAGAATTGAGTGATGATGTATAATATTATTTGTTTGACATAACATTTAAAATATGGATTTTAAAAAAGTTAAAGCTTTTCTCATGTGACTCAAATGAAATCTGAGGGTTTGTCACCCAGGAGGAGTTTTATTCCACTCATTTTGTGTCTTGTCTAAATGACCAGTGTCTGGTGTAGGAACAATATTTTACTGTTAAAGTAAGAGATTATGGAAAGCCGCCCCATGAATGGGTCCTGATCCATTGGTAAATAGATGCTGTTATTAGAATACTAATAGAGTTATTTAATTGCAAGGTGTAAAGTTTTCTGCAGGCTAATCTCCTATTCGCTGCTGAACTTAAAGGGAAACTGTCATGGGAAAACATGTTCAGTTAATAGTGCTGCTCCAGTAGACTTCTGCACTGAAATCCATTTCTCAAAAGAGCAAACCGATTTTTTTATATTCAGTTTTGAAATCTGACATGGGGCTAGACATTTTGTCAATTTCCCAGCTGCCCCTGGTCATGTGACTTGTGCCAGCACTTTAGGAGGGAACTGCTTTCTGGCAGGCTGTTGTTTTTCCTTCTCAATGTAACTGAATGTGTCTCAGTGGGACATGGATTTTACTATTGAGTATTGTTATTAGATCTACCAGGCAGCTATTATCTTGTGTTAGGGAGCTGTTATCTGGTTACCTTCCCATTGTTCTGTTGTTAGGCTGCTGGGTGGGGGAAAGGGAGGGGGTGATATCACTACAACTTGCAGTACAGCAGTAAAGAGTGATTGAAGTTTATCAGAGCACAAGTCACATGACTTGGGGCAGCCGGGAAATTGACAATATGTCTAGCCCCATGTCAGATTTCAAAATGAAATATAATAAAATCTATTTGTTCTTTTGACAAATGGATTTCAATGCAGAATTCTTCTGGAACAGCACTATTAACTGATGTGTTTTGAAAATTTTCTTATTCCCATGACAGGATCCCTTTAATGGTCCTTCATGACCTCCTTGGCAGGGAGCAAAGTGCAAATAAAGGAGACAATGGGGCTCATTTATGAACACTGGGCAAATTTGCCCATGGGCAGTTACCTATAGCAACCAATAAGTGATTAGCTTTTTGAAGCCAGCTGCAAGTAGAACAATGAATGCAGCAATCTGATTGGTTGCTATGGGTTACTGCCCATGGGCAAATTTGCCCAGTGTTGATAAATGACCCCCAATATGTGTTTTTTTTTTTTGCACTTGCCTTGTAGAATTGCAGTAAGTATCTGGGCTCTGTTGTGAAGTATAGGTGCATATGTCTACCCCAAATAATGCAGCACTCACTGTAACCCCCATCTGTCTCTTAACTTGCCCGTCATATAGTTGGGACCTTGTCCTATGGCAAATGATAAGGATAGGACTGGCCTGTATCCTCTGGCCTTGTAGTCTGTGAGGAGCATTCCCTATGGCCCAAGTGATTATTAGATGAGCACCCCAGAGACACTAAACGACCCCCCAATATGTGAATGTTCATATTTAGGGTAGTGTAAAGAGGACATTTGCCCTGAGCCCCCAGTGTCTTAGAGGGTAACAAAAAATACAACCCATAGCCAGATGTTTGCCTTAAAAAAAGGGACCAGTAAATGGGAGATGTTGATTGGTCATTGTGCCACTGGGACTTTTATTACATTGCCCTGACATTATATTGTGAAGGAATAATTGAAGCACTTGGAATGTGACCCCGTGGGCTTCCAGCTGTTGTTCAAAAGTGCTGAAATATTCTGTAGCTCTGTAGAAGGTCATTTATTTCACTGTAGGTCATATATTTCAACCAGTGTTTGAGGGGGGTATATAGGGACCACTCGGGCTGCCACTCAGGGCCCACCACCCCACTGTGTCCCCTACCCCAGTTGAGAGCCCCCCATACCAGTCGCTATCTTCCCCACCCCAGATTCCAAGGCCAGTCAAACCTGACCCCCTCCCGTGCACACTTACACACATTTAACTTTTCCTTGCCCGGGGGTCCAAAGCCCCTGCATTCTCCAGCATTCAGTGGGAGTCCTGGGTCAGCGAGGTTTTTCCCCAGTGTCCCGATGGCCCAGTCCAACCCTGACTTCAACTTTATCAATGAATAAACTTACTGACTGCAGGGTAAGAAGGGCTTTGCTCATAAGATCTGATCTGAGTGTAAATGAGAGTATAAGACTTAAGGTGTGGGGTTCATGTTTAAACAGCTGGTTAAACAACCCTCATTTATTTAAATTCATATTTTTGCCTCAGATTTTTTTTTGCATTGCCAGGGGCACCTTCTTGGCTAACTTGGGCCCTGGGGATATTATTTTATCTCATGGGATTGTGATTTCCTTCATTCTTTCTCCTGTAAAACTGAGTTTCCAAGTAAGGCTCGTTATGAAAAAACAAGTTAATTATAACAAAATGAGAGTTTCCTAAAATAGCCAGTTAATGTTCATCTCCGGCCGCACGCTTAGTTTTTTTTCCCTTGTTTCTCTGCAAAATATCAGATTTATAGAACACCAGCTTTATTAGAAATTCACTAGTTATTCAAAGGAAACATTAACAAGGGCAAAATAATTGGCTTTGTGCTTTTGTTGGGGCAAATAATTGCTATATGTTATGTAGGGACCCATAGGTTTCTATTCGGCACCTATGGAGTTAAGTCCCTGATCATCTGTCACTAGGCAAAAGCTTATGTTGCATTTCTATTATTATCCAATAGCTATAGCCCAGAGAGTGATGACCACTTCCTGCCACACAGTTTTATAGTGCTGGGAAGGAGTGGCCACTTCCTCTTTGGCTGCTGGTTCTTCAACAGGCTGGTTGTTTCCATTGAGCCTGGGATCAACAAGGCCCCAGTAAGCCACCTGCCCTAACAGGACCTCCAACTGTTAGAGACCTGAGTCGGGAACCAGGCCATCCCGTGAATGAGGACTAGCAAGACACAGGTTAGCTTTTGTAATAGTCTCTCTAGAGAGAGAAAGATAGTCAGTGGTATTTAGTATGAACAGTTCTATGTTCCAACGAGGAGAGTTAGCAAGAAGCGATCTTCCTTACAAAGCTCCCCTGTGATGCTTTTAGTGCAGGGATAACATTGTAATGAGGATTAGGGCACTTAGCAGCAGCTACCCAGCCTCATCTGGTATTCCATTTAGTCACAGCCACAGGACCTTTGTATGAGAATTGATGAGCCTTGACTACTCTACCTTTGAGGACATTCTTACTGTGATGTATGTATAAATATCTGCTGACATCTCTGATCACCTGTGTAATATCTGCTATGATCCAAGCTCCTTTGTGAGTATACCTAAACCTGGGGATATTTGCCTCGTGCATAATAAATGTTCACTTTTGTTTAAGAACCTCCTGGCGCCCATTCATCTTTATTCTACAGTCTGCCTGGGTATTGTAGTAATACTACCTCTTAAAGGGATAGCTTCCACTTAGCGAAGGCCGTGCCCTGCTGTGTAGTGTCGCAGTGTAACCCATGCTCTTCCAATAGCTGGACACCTTAACTAATTTCTGCTGTATAGCCCAAAAAAGCGTTACAGTTATATATTTTACTTGCATGCACTATACCTCCCAACATTCTGACAAAGAGGGGCAATTAAGTCCATGTTCTACACTGGACACGCCCTTATAAACAAGACCCGCCTTAATCCAACTGATGCTTCACCCCCATTTCTGTAAGCCACACCCCAAAGATACCAGACCCATTGGGAGGTTTTTCAGACTCTGCTTTTTGCAATGCCAGGAGATGGGGCCAAATTACCTAAAATCACCCTCCATTGAGAAATCCTGCCCGGTTAAACCATTTCAGTCACTTGATTGCTATTGAGTTAAAAAATTGCTGTTATTTCAAGTAAATACGTATAAATATAGAAGAGCAAAGCTTCATGTGCAATGTATTCTTATCTGTTCCTGAGAGTTAGTGCTTGTATTTGCCTGGGAAAATGGATTTATTTCACTGAAAAAGAAAAAAAATAACAATCTTGGTGACACTAAAGAATATTTCTGTATTTTTCTATTCACTACATTAGTTTATTTCTATAGTGGCGTATTTATAAAAGACCCTCACTGCTGTAATTACATAGGGAAAATTCCCTGCTCCAGTAATGGATGGATCTGTATGAATCGCAGTTCAGAGACAATGGAGCACGTCTGCAAACTCTTCCTTGCGTCGTGGATTGATGTAAAGATGCGGCACTGTCACCATGACAACCTGAAGAGCCCATTTATGTCGCACGTAATGTCAGTAGTGCAGTACATCAGGACTGATTGGGAAATAGATTATTGATCAACAGAACCCTTTGCACAAAAATATTCAGTTGCCCTTACTGTCTGCAATGAGAAATTCAGTCTTACATTCATGTTTGTGACTCTTCAAAGAATCTGCTTAATATATAAGTCCATCATCAAATCATGAAAAAGATGACCTTGATTCTAGTTTTAAATAACTCTGTTTGGTGGAGTGTGGCTGAGAAGATCCATTACTTTACTCTCTTTCATTTTGAGGTATTTGTATTATCTGTCTTAACACTCACAATAATTTGAGGGTCTCCATCAGTGGTTCTCACACTGTGATGTTGGCATTGGTAGACATGGAGCAGTAAGTGTGAGAACCGGTGGAAATGATCATTTGTTCTCCTAGATATACCTGAAAGCCACACCTGAAGGTCATTTTGGGGTGAAATATATTTACTGCCCTAGAAATTCTTGAAACCATGAATTAAATTACTGATGCTGAGCTAAGGTGGGCCCTGATTAGAGGTTGGACATTCAAGAGAGGCTTGAACTGAATAAAAAATGTACCTTCTTCTTCATGATTGAAAAATGTTATTTAAAATAAACGAACTGAGGTTCTTTACTTGAACGGAAAAGCCTGGAGAGAAGCTGATCGAGGACACAAGTCTGGTGAGACACAAAGGGGCAAATTTACTAAATTCACATGAAGAATTAGAAGTTCGAATTAATTTTTGAAAAAATTTAAATTTTTTATTCAAATATGTGAATAAAATTCTATTTGAAAATTCGATTATTCGATGGTCGAATACCTTCCCAATTCGACCCCATAGTTCTCCAGACTAAACCTACCGAAATGGGGATCATTCCCTAAAATTGAAAAAGAAAAATTCCCTATTCCCTATTCGATCATTTGATTGATCGAATTGCGCTTAAAATATTTGAATTCAAAATTTGAATTTTCTTAATTCCCCACTATTCGAATTTCGAATTTTTTTGGTATTCGAAATTCGACCCTTAGTAAATCTGCCCCAAAGTGTTTGAGGTGCTGCTCAGGTTTTCTTCACTAAACAACATTCACTGCTGGACTGTGGAGTTTGGAGTTTTATCAACCAAAGGAGCTAACTGAATAGAATTCTATGGTCCAAAAGGGGTCCAAGACGTCCAAGCATTTGCCAGTATATCACAGTTACAAGTAGCTTTGACAATACCAAGAAACCACAGAAAACCTTTACTTTCACCTTGTGCCTATGGAAGAAGGAATGGCTGGTTACATATCGAGTGCTAACCTAAATGATCCCAGCAAATCTTATTTCTAAAATGGAGTTTTATCAGTTCCTTTTATTAATGGGCTTACAATATGTTTAATTCTATTGCAAAGAGTTACTTTCAGCCATGTGAATTTAGTTAAACCCTAGGAACCAAGGGCTCCATCTGTATGTCAGGCTCACATTTTGCTAACTAGATGCATAGGGCCTAGTTAATTAAGTCGGTGTACCCCTAGGAGGGCATTTATTAGAGGCAGAAGAACTTAAATGTAACATTCTAGTACAACCACATGGTGCCGTGTTGGAGGCTTTGACCTCTGTAACTTCATAAAGCCAACTCCTTGACTCCTAATACAGCCGACAGCCAGACTAATCGATTTAAGTATTTAAGATTCCAGGTAACTCCAGTATAATGTCATTACATAAAGTCTTGCTTGGGAACTGCTGAGTGGTAATGCTACTACAATATCACAGAATACATAGCATGTATCCACTGGAGTATTCATTGAACGTGGATGACAAGTTTTGTTTTGCCAAAAAAATTATCAAAGCGTTGGAGTCAATGAGTGTTTGTTCCACATTTTTTCTTGTATCAAATGCATTAGAGTCAATGGGTGTTTTCCTGCAAGTTTACTGGGGTTCCAAAACACACACCCATATAACAACTCAATAAGCCACCAAATATGAGTAGAGACAAGACGGTCTTCCAAGGACGGACTGACCAAATCCATAAAATGATGAAGTTCAGCATCGTGACCCCAATGACACTGAACATATAGAGGTATGGAACCTGTTATGCAGAATACTTGGGACCTGGGGATTTCCGGATAATGGATATTTCTGTAATTTGGATCTTCATACATTAAGTCTACTAGAAAATCATATAAACATGAAATAAAGCCAATAGGCTGGTTTTGCTTCCAATAAGGATTAATTATATCTTAGTTGGGATCAAGTACAAGCTACTGTTTTATTATTACACAGAGAAACAGAAATCATTTAAAAAAAAATTTGGATTATGTAGATAAAACTGAGTCTATGGGAGATGCCTTTCTGTAGTTTAAAGCTATCTGTATAAAACGTTTCTGGATAATGGATTCTATACCTGGACTATCCATTTATCTGCAAAAATATCATTCATTTGGACTGTGTGTGTGTGAATGCAGAATCCCACTTAGCATTAATGAGTATAGAATGTATATATTAGTAGCTTAAGATCCTTATTTATAACGGGGGGACGTATTCTGTGTGTGTTTATTATAATAACTGCAATACCATGTACATGTGTTTATAACAAAGCCTTCCATTTCAGCACAACTATATTTGGAATTGTTTCACTGCTGGACAAGGAATTTAAGAGACAGGAGGAATGAGCTTAAAATGACATTAATTTGGCATTACTTCTGTATATATTTGAGCTGCTTCTGACTTTAGGAAGTTTGTATTACTGTATAACTAGGTGCAGTGACTAGGGACATGCTTTATATCCTTCATTTTCATATGGAAAGTTCTCAGAGAAGAGGCTTTTCACTGTATATAATTGTATATACCTGTCTGGCTTTTATTTTGGCTGTTTGGGAACAAGTAATACTTTACTGTGTGCAGTGTGACAGCAATGGGGGGAAAGAAGGGGTTCAGAACATGGGGAGACAAGAGTGACACTTTGGGGGTAAACAGTGAGACCCGGAGAGGGGGAACAACAAGATACGGAAAGAGAAAAGGATCAGTACATGTGAAAATGATTGGGTGGGCAGTTAGATGCCTGCATAGTTTTTATTTGATAAATTATTTCCTGTAGAACCCCAAAAGGCCACTCCTTTTTGGCTTCACTACTTGGTGGTTGTTGGTCATGGTTGTGACCAAAAGGGGGGAAATGTTAAGGCTGTCTGTATATCACATATAATATACTTATATACTATATAAAAATCACATATTGCTCTCTCATACTTTCAGCACATGCTTATAATTTTTATGTCAGCATTACCCAGTAAAGTACCTAAAAGATATCAGCAGAACATACAATCTTTGCTTAGCCTTGGTCCAGGGACATCGATATACCCAAGAACTGGGTAAACGGTTACTCATGCTTTCATAAACAACGCTTTTCTCTAATTGGTTGTGGTGAAACCACCTTCTAATAATTATGTATGTACTCGACCTATAAATAAAACGGTCTGTCCACCAATATGGTAGAACAGAACCAACCAGATACAAAATGGGTCTCGTCTGTTCTCTCGCAATTGCGATTCTTTTCTCCCTGCAGTCGACGTCTCAGTTCCCACCTTGACATAGCCGAGGATGAGGAGGGTATAACAGAGCTTTATTAGCAGGTCATGCAGCCATTACATAACAGCAGTAACTCTTACTTTCACTTTCAAGCTGTACAGAAAGTCCTGTGTATGCACAGTGCCACCTGCAGGCCATTTGTATAAACACCACATATTCCCCCTGTAGTAGAAAGCATTTGGACAACATATAAACAGTAACAATTAAACCGTATGTATCTTAAAGCAATATATACATTCTTTACATGACATAGTCCTTGGTCCATGCAGGTAGTTTCCTGATTCTCTCAGTATGCCTTATAGGTTCACTTTCTTCTGCCCTATCGCAGTTGGCATCAGGAGTAGGGGCATGTCCTTCATCAAATGGAACATCTCCAAAATCATATCTAGCAGGAGCAAGACAACTTGCATTCCATGTGTGTCCATCAGACAGTTCATATGTGTATGGTCCTCGCTGGCGTCTCACTTCAAGTGGTGTAGTAAATTTAGATTGTCCTTGTTTCAGTATTCCTGGTTTCTTAATTCTGAGTGGTCAGCCTAGAGCCGTAGATCAGTGGTCCCCAACCAGTGACCCCTGAACAACATGTTGCCTCAAACCAGTTGCTCATTCTTGGATATCTGACTTGGAAGCAAGTTTTGGTGCATAAAGACCAGTTGAACGGCCAAACAGAACCTCCTGTAGCTGCCAGTCCACATAAGGGCTACCAATAGCCAAGTATGACCCTTATTTGACACCCCCTAGGAACATTTTTCATGTGTGTGTTGTTCCCAAACTATTTTTATATTTAAATGGGGTTCACAGTTAAAATAAGTTTGGGGACCCCTGATGCAGATGAAAGAATATGCATTTCATTTGGCACAAGGGGCAAATAGCTTTTACTATTAGTTAAGTGTGGCAAGACACACAGAGTCTAATTATTCAGAAATATAGAAATTGTTCTTAAATTATTTTAAAAAATTATGCTGTTATTAAGCTTTTAGCCTAGTGAGAAGGTTAACAGAGATTTCAAAATAAGTCAAACTGAAGGAAACAAATGTACATTATATGAGTGTTAATGTAAATATTACTGTTGCCCGTAAATAAATGAATTTTGCTATATTCTTCCATGTTTTATAAAAAAAAGTGTCAACAGGACTCAGCAGTTTCTGTTGTCAACATCCAAACCACTTGTAATAAAGTGAACTTTGTGTGAGACTTCCAGACTGTTGGCTTTAATGAGCCTAAAGGACAGAAACCACAATTCACATCTGTTGAGTATATTATTCCATTTGATATTCCATAACAAACTGAATCTGATAACAGGCAAGTGTTTAAGGGCAAGTAAAATCCCCACAAATGACTTTGCTAAATTATCTATAAAGTAGGGTTGCTGCATCATTTGAATTGCAGTGGTTGGCTGGCACTGAACTGGACTCCAAAAATGGATGCAAATACAAAAAGAGTAATCTCAGAGGATGGATGTGCCTGCTGGGAATTAAATCAAAGGCTTGCTATATCATAGAGCTGCTGTATCAGCCTACAGCATTGGCCCCTTACCAGTGGCTTGAGAGCCAACCCCTTGGATAGTGGCCAACCTACTTGGTAGGGAATGACATAAGTGAATAGATTTCGATGATCAGAAAAATGGCAGTTCTAACATATATGTATAAATACAAATATGAATGAGAAGTATCACAGGGATTTTATTCTTCTTTTACTGTCTGATAAGTTTTCTGTGTAATAAAAGGTGTTTCTCATCCAGGTTAGTTATACCTTGAGAAGGACTGCATGCTGGGCCTGGTACATCTCTCTGACAGTATAAAAGGAAGGCAGTAGCCACATTCACCCTCTTTGGACCCCACTCGTGGAAGATAGTGGACGGTACCAGGTGCATGATAGAGTTATCAGACCACATAAAAATTATATTCTGAATTCTCAACAGACCTTGAACCCCTAACCTAAATAGTACAACTCAATAGAAGTTGGAGAGGAGGGACTTATGAACAAGACCAAGAAAGTTTGAGGACTTGCTCACATACATAGGTAGTTTGTAGAGCATTCATAGGCTCTATCTTTGAAGAGTAGAATGATCAAGTGAGTAGACTCAGGGCAGAGATAACTCGCTTGGAGCATCACAGTGGGGGGGCCTGGGCTGAAAAACCTACAGTTTGCAAAACTGTTGATTGCATCTACTACCATCTGTTTGTGGTAAAAGAAGCCATTTATTGTTTACCATTAAAGAGTAAAATCACTACAATAACTTGTAAGATCAGGGTTCTAGTGATAAACCCAGTTCTCATTTTAAGAGATATTGTGTGAATGGGTGGAACCCCTTGCTCCAACCGAGCATATCAAAATACTAAACAGATCTAGATAGTGTTACAAACAGCCAGGGCTGCCATCAGAACTCACGGGTCCCTGCACGAGAAAATTTTCTGGGCCCCCCTTGCACCCCTCCCTCACCCATCAGTACGAAGGCCACACTAGACACTAGCATTAAAACATTAAAGGTGGCCATACACGGGCAGATTGAAGCTGCCAGTATCAGTCCTTTAGACTAATTCGGCAGCTAATCTGCCCATATGTGGAGTTCCCAACGGTTCCTTCTGATCAATTTTAGGTAAAAAAAAAAAAAAGATATTGATTGGGAATGCTTGATTTTTTTTTTGTGATCCAGGACCGCATTGGCTAGTGGATGCAGTCCTGTGACCCATCGGTGCCCATTCACAGCATTGTAATCCAATCGTTTGGCCAAATGTTCCGATTCACCCAATATCGCCCAGCCATTAGTGGGCATATTGGGTTAAGATTCACTCATTTTAAAGAAATAAAAATGGTGGCCAATTACCCCCTACAAGATTAAGAAAACATTGGTGCTAGGGCCTCTACAAAGTGAAAAAAATACATGTGAACAGGGCCCCTACAAGTTTTTTTTTTTCTAAATGTATTAGTGGCCAGGGCCCCTATAAGTAATTTTTTTTTTTAAAAGCATTTGTGGCTAGTGCCCTTACAAATAATTAAAAGAACTTTACCAGGGCCCCTACAATTAAACAAAAAAGAGCACCACTTACTTTAGCCAGGGAGGTCAGGTGTCTTCAATTTCCTGTACTCTGATTCGCAAGTAGAATGTAAGTCCTGGTAAAGCCGCATTGTGATTGGATTAACTAGAGGTGAGGTTCAAACTTCACAAATTCAATCTCCTTGTGCTTTTACCGGGACTAACACTGAATTTGGAGCTCCAGTCCATCTTCTCATCCAAAGTCTGCAGCTCATTGATGGCTGGGACCCCCCATAACTCCCCAAAACCTCTGGCCCGGGACAGCAGTCCCCCTTTCCTGATGGCGGCCCTGCAAATAGCAAAAGGGTTCTGCACACATAGGGTCAGATTCAGTTAGGTGAAAAAGATTTATCTCCCTAGATTTTCCCATAGAACCAGATGTGATTCAATGACAAAAACATATCTTACTGTTTAGCCCTCTATTTAAGGTTATGGGAAAAACTGGAACTGAATTAGGATGAAAGTGTTTCCTCCTCAAATTAAATATCACCTATAAGTTTCCATGGGATAAACCATAAAACAACTGTTTCTCATTGATTTGAATCTAGCCCATTGAACGAATGTCAGCGCCCACTCATTCCAATAAAGACCACCTTCATTCAGGTCTTTCTAAGGCAAACAATATGGCATCTGTCACTTATACCTATGAAAGCAAATATACAAAGGAATAATATTCTGTCCATTGAGTAGGCTACATCCTATTATTATACTGGTTAAAGGAAAGTTCCATCCACATGTATAAATGGGATGTTAAACATAAGTTACGTCCTCATACTCTACTGTGCTGGCTAAACAATAATACTTCAATTCAAAAGTGTTTGGAATTTCTTTTTGAATTAAACAATAATACTTCACACAACAAATTCCACATACATGCAAAGTAAATATTCCACATACATGCAAAGTAAATATTTGGTGCCGATAATAAATGATAGACTTGTCCTTTATAGGAAATCATATGCCACCCAAATGAATAAGTAGAGATTTTATTATTAACATTTATTTATATAGTAGCAACATATTTTGTAGAGCTGGATATAAAGGTTGCATTGTGGGGGTGTACATCAGGCACATTATTTGACAACAAGCAAAACATAAACCATGGTTATCATCAGAAGTGCACACTGGTGATGTGAAGTTCCACAACAAGTTGACCCACACCTAATCTGCCCAACCTGTATCCAACCTGACCCATCATGTCTTTATGTGCGCCCCCACTGTCCAATCTTGGATTACTCTAGAGGGGGTGAGACAATCACATCAAAAGTGATTGGCTCGCCCAAACTTGCCCAACCCCCAGGTAAACAAACAGGTCTTGTAGGGTTCAGGCTGGTCTGCACACGACTAATACACATGCTAATTCAGTTCTCCTGGGGATCATCTAGACCATGTAAAGGGATTTTGATTTAGCCCTTTTTGGTAATAACCACTAAACACTCTCTCTCATTTACATTCCTTGTTGGGGCTTTTGGCTGGTCAAAATGCGTTTCCTCATTACTCTTTGTTGTTGTACCTCTATGTATTGCTCACTGTTCTTGCTCTCCATCTTGGATCAATTTCACCTAAAGCTCCACACACATGTCCTTGCTCCAACACGAGCTAGAACTTGACTTCTGCACTCTCTTTTATCTGGTATCAGTTGGACTCCACTCTACTTGTCTTGTAAATCTGTTAATTCATCCAAATCCTTCCCATCAGTTGATTCCATAAACGTCTATGTTCTTTCTCATAGCATTCTACTCAAAACACATTTGGATCAACTTATCATGAGGAAGGGTTTCTTCTCCCACCATCTTCTCACTGATTTGCTAGATCATTTTGGTTTCATTCTTTGCAAATTCTAGTTATTTCAGGCACCAACAAAAACACAGAGACAAAGATAAACTGTGTCATCTATGTACCGCTCACTTTTTCTGTTATTGCTTGAAATAACTGCCAAATAGTGAACAATTTATCCAAAATGTTCTACAAGTTATTTTACTAACATATACACCTGCACAAATATATATGTATATCTCTGCATAGGTAAATAAAGGGTTACATTGAGCATCTTACACTCAGAATTAAATAATTGTGTCACATTTTGGCAGCAAATGAGTTCAAGACATGTTCTTTCTTGGCTCCTTGTCTATCATCTCTTTAGGTGTGAGTTCCTATACACAATTTCCTAATATGTTGGTTCCTGACATTGTTTACTGACTGCCACTGCAAACCCAGAACTTCAGGCTTGATTCCATGTATTGCTCATTGCCTCTTTCTTGCCTTCCGTGCAAACCTGGGGGCAGATCTTCCATCAAGGAGAGACAAACTGGACTCTTGTCAAGGAACTGGTTGTCAAGGAACTGGTTGTCAAGGGACTGGTTGTCAAGGGACTGGTTGATATGGGGTTTGGACTGCCATGAAAGAAGAGGAGCATCTCATCTAAAGATTGGGGTTTGGATGGACTTGGTTTGAATTTGTCCCATCAATCCAGTCTGGCTAGCTTACTTCTCATCTCAGCACCTGAAAGGGTCATGGGCACCAAACCAGAAGAGTCAGTGCTTGGTTACTTATTGAAGTTTCTAACCAGTGGACCACGTACTGTATGTGGCAGAAAGGGTAAAATGTAAAATCTTAATATATTATTCGTCTTTTACTTCCAAGGTGTTTTTGTTAGGTTAGAACAGTTACAGTGAGCAGAAAGTGAGCTTGCCTAAAAGTGGGTGATCTTTATATATTATGGGACCTGTTATCCAGAATGCTCAGTTTTCCAAATAACTGATCTTTCCATAATTTGAATCTCCATACCTTAAGTCTACTAGAAAATCATATAAACATGAAATAAAGCCAATAGGCTGGTTTTGCTTCCAATAAGGATTAATTATATCTTAGTTGGGATCAAGTACAAGCTACTGTTTTATTATTACAGGTATGGGACCTGTTATCCATAATGCTCAGGGGCTTTCTGGATAAGGGATCTTTCTGTAATTTGGATCTCCATACCTTAAGTCTACTAGAAAATCATATAAACATGAAATAAAGCCAATAGACTGGTTTTGCTTCCAATAAGGATTAATTATATCTTAGTTGGGATCAAGTACAAGATACTGTTTTATTATTACACAGAAAAGGGAAATCATTTTGGATAAAATGGAGATTATGGAGCCTTTTCATAATTTGGAGCTTTCTGGATAATGCATTTCTGGATAACAGATCCCATACCCATATATAACTATCTGCAGTTGGTCAATAAACTCTTTTTTTGAGAAGAATCCCACTGACAGCTCTGGCACATGGATATTCATTGAGAACACTTGGACTGTGCGTAGAGATTAATTAGATTGTCCAGTAATTTAATAACCCCCAGCACAAGAGCAGCACAGAATGAATGTGTCAATGTAGGAAAGGTTGCTCTTGAACTATAACAAACATGAATACTCCAGTCTGTGGCGTCTGCAATTAAAACATGAAATATATGAAAAGGCAGATCACACAAACTCAGTGATGACAATGGTGAATCAGTCACATGGGACTCGCACCAGGGATTTTGTGATTGTGGTGCAGTATTGTGGGGGTACCTTATACAATGCTAGAAGCACCCCCACTTCTGGGGAACAAGCCAGAAATGCCAATGAAGAATGAATAATCACAGACACACAATAGACAATCATCAGAAATCCTTCAATTGCCACGGAGAGACACAGTGGGACATCCATTTGTTCACAGCCGCTTTGTACAAAAGAGAATCTTAAAATAATCATTTGAAATGGAAAAGGAAAAAAATAAAAAGATTTCAGATGTTCATTGTAACAGTAAAAAAAATGGACTCAAAAAGGACCTCGGATTCGGTTCCTCAGTCTCACACAGGGGCAGGAGTCACTTCTACTCTTCTTGTAACTGTTTAGGGCAACGTATCATTGGTTTGTGGGGTCTTCTGAAGTCAGGAGTCACTTTATACATGTAACAGACAAGGCTGAATTCACTCTGGATTATTCATTTATACAGGAATAAATATTTATATACAGTAAACATAACTTTATATAGAGTTATACACCCGAGGCTCCCAGGTATATCCAAGGTACAAGGTATGGGACCTTCTCATTCCAGGGCAGCATTGCTCTAGAATCATCACAATTAACATGGGAACATTTGGTCTCAGGCTCACAGAGACCCTTGATTGTAGATCTCACCAGGGGGGCTGTGGAAAGGTCACATCCATATGTGCCTTCTGAGTTTGGAGTCAAGCCATTTGGGCAAGGAAGCTGGGCCAGTCCGTTCTTTGATTGGTTGATCAGAGAACAGAGCTGTGGACCTAGAGCAGCAGGGGGAATAGTTAGTAGAGATCCAAATCTCCTGTGTTATAGGATTCACTTCCTCATAACTTACATTTTTTGCGACCTGTAGCCGACCTGTACCTACAACCTGCAATCCGCAACCTGGATCCGCAACCTGCATTCTTACCTGCCTAGACCCGCTTCCTTATCTGCAACCTGAACCCACAACCCGCTGACCATCAAGAATCAGGAAGTGCTGTCATTGTACCCGGAAGTGACATCATGGAAAGGAGGCGTGATCAGAAAAAATATTGAGAAGACCCGTGGCCCGACCCACATCCCGCAAACCCGCAGAACCACCGACCCGCGTCTATACCTGCACCCAGAACTTCTACCCGCAGCCGGCAGGGTGCCACAGGTAACTCGCGGGTACCTGACTCACTGCAGGACTCTAGGACAGCCTATACCCACCAGTTAGGAGGGCTGGTTCCTGGGGGTCTGGAAAATGGGACCCCATTAGTGTTTGGTACCGTTCTGATATGGATCTCAGCCTATCCATGTTTTTATTATAATATGGGGCACTGGCAAGTACCAAAATGATATTGGGGAATCTGAAATGTCTGCATTTTATTATGAGCAAGACGTGAGCCTCTCACAAATGTCAGCTTCACCATCACAAAGGCCTTTAGATTTGAGAAATCGGCATCTGTTCTGTGAATGCCTGTGCCGTTAGCCGTGCCGTTAGCCGTGGGGTATAAAAACCGCTGTGAGTCCCTTGGGGGGATTTCAGACACTTCCTATAATTAGCAAAGAGCCAAACCCAATTGGTGGTGCAAATGTTATTATTATTAACATATATTTCTATAGCGCCAACATATTTGGTAGCGATGTAAATGTGACCCCTTCTGTGCCAAATACAATATCCAGAGGTTTCACATCAGTATCAGTGAACCGGCACCAAAAGATGCACAAAAATAAACTACAAATCTCATGAACAATTTGCCTATTTTCAAAATCAAGTTTGATTTATATTTGACTTTGATGGAACTTATCCTGGGTAAATGACCCCTCTAGATCTACACGCTCCCTCTCTATAAGAAATCTTGATGCGGTTGGTCTGAATGAACCCCCACCCCGGCGTCTCTGAGAAACTCTTGTAGAATAATATTTATTGTGCAGCCCTAATGCCAAGGTCAGAGAATGTTTCCCAGTATAGGCATGAAATGATTGTCCGTGAATAGGATGATCTATAAATATAAATATACAAATATATAGATGATATTTCTTACTGTGTCTTGATACAGACGTGTAGTGAGACTGACATAGTCAGGGACAGAACATTCCCTTGTATCAGGGGTGGGGGCGAGCCTTGTACAATAGACTATACATCACACATAACCCACAGATATTTACAATACGCATACACTGAGATTGTACAAACTCACTGGGCCTCATTAACAAAGTGCATAAAAAGAATAGTTCCAAGAGTCATGTATTTTGCACCAGGCTTTGGAAGTTGCACCCAAACATCCCAACATTGGCCCCTCTGAAAAGTAATAATACAAATACCTGTCCCTCCCCAGGCCATTGCAATTGAAGTCAGAGGTGGGTGATTTCAGGAGTGTTGACCCTATGGGGGTCATTTAGAGACTCAAGCAAACTTATATCGAGGGTCTGAATAAAAAATCCATTGAAGTATAAGTGCAGGGCTCAGCTCAGCATCGGGGGCACACGCAAGCTCTGTCCTAACAGCCTGTCATAGGGTAGGTGGCAAGTATAGGGCTTAACTGTGACTGGCAGTGCCCCCTAACTTGGACCTCCCAGCTAGATGGTAGTTAGAAGGAATGGAAGGAATAGTGACAAACTCTGCAAAGATCTCTCATTGTGTGAGTTAGTGGCATGTTATACAACACGTAGTAGAATTCTACACTGGGAGTAGAGACTCAAGGACAAGTCGCAAGCTAAAGCAGCACAGCAGATGGCCAGACTATGGCAAGAAAGTGCAAATTTTTGAAACAGTCCCACAGTGACTGCAGTAACAGCCCAGTTTCTCTCTTCCAGTAGTTTGTTACCACCACCATTGAAAAGGCTTGGCCAGACTTTGGGTTGTGTTAAGGGACATGGCCGGGGACTCAGAAAGGTGTGATTGGTGCAGACTGACTGACTGACCAACATCCCTTAAAAAAAGAACCAAATTGTATTGTCAGTTTTATTTGATGCCCTTTTATAAAGAAAGTAACTCTCAAAAAAAGACCAGCGAATCCTGCACTAAGTTCATACCACAAAAATGTAGTAATTGGGGAGGTAAATGTGGATGTGGCTGATTTTGCACCTACAAATTGTCTTCTGTAGTGATGGGCGAATCTCCCGAGTTTCGCTTTGCCGAAAAATTGGCGAAATATTCGCGAAACGAGTCTAAAACGGCTAAAACGAAGCGAAGCGCCGAAGTTGACGCGACGCGCATCAAAATCGTGCCGTGACTCGTTTCCGTCGCATCTTGTCGTTTTCGACTCTCTGGCGTTTCGCGAATTTATTCGCCAGTGGCGAATCGCGGGAATTCGCCGCGAATTCGCCCCTGGCAAATAAATTCGTCCATCACTAGTCTTCTGTTTTTATGGTGGGTGGCAGGCAGTGGGCACAGTTGTGGATAGAGGTGTTGTGGGTTGGGTAGCCTAAGCAGGTCAATGAGGATAGCAGGTCCAGGTGTGGGTCGGATGAAAGTCCATCCATAAGAATTGAATATTGCAGATTCGCAGGTCACCATAGCAAGCAGAGGCATCTGAATTCCAGGGTTCCCACTCATACATTTGCCTTACTAAACCACACCATGAGCTGGATCCTTTCTCCAACTCTGCAGAACCAGTGGCTGCAGCAAAATAATCCTCCAAATAGAATCCCAGTTTATCTGTTTAAATCTGGCTCCATGGTCTTTGTCCCTGCAGCTGGAGTTGGAAACAGTAAAGGGGAAGTAAAGGCAAAAATAAAATCCAATACAAATCTCTACACAGTCACCGACTGCTCTACAGGGAAACAAACAAAGCTGGTGGAGTTCTGAAAGGCTGGGAAGTAAGGCGGGGGCTCCCCCTGCTGTTCATAAGTATGATTGTTTCCTGCACAGCAGTTAGGGAATGTCTGAAAATTCCTATCCCCAGCAGTAAATGAAGGGAGAATTTCACTGCATAGGTTTCTTATAAAAATTGTACACATTTTTTAATTGAATTATATTGGAGATTCTTGGTTTCTTTTTCATTAAAGAAAGTAAAAATGGGATTTTATTTTTTCGCCTTTCCTTGTCCTTTAAGCATTTTTTTTATTCCCATGACCCGGCTGTATTAGAATATTCCATCTATTTATGGATCATAGACAGAGAGATTAATATTGCCCATAAAAAGAATTAACATTTGCCAAATATGCCTGGCATTGCGAGTTATATTCTGTTGGTTTTTTTTTTCTGAAGTTAAATTTAGACCCACTGAGCCGGACTGCCAAGTTCTTGGTAAAAAAAAGAATAATTTGTAAATAATATCAAAACTGAGGGAGTTAAGTACAGAGATGCATTATTGCTGATTTGTGAAGCTGCCTTGGCTTTAGAGAGGCAATTAGTTCACAGAAATGAAAACAGGAACTGCCCGGTCCTTATACCTTAAATATCCAGCCCAAAATACGTAAGGGAATAGAGGTCAGTAATGAATGCAGAAAACAATGCCTACGAAGTCCTGCAGGAAACACTGCTCCTGATAAAGGACAGCATGGAGCACAGCACCGGATACAAGTGGAGGGTTTTCTATACAGTAGATTTCCTGTAGAATATCCTTCAGACAATTGTTTCTGCTGCTCTGCCTTCCTTGTGGGGCGACTACACAAAGCCTAGACTTGCAGAAGAACATTAAGAAGGGAACGAAGAGGAGCAGAATGGCTCAGTTTCTCCATTTCTTTTTTGTCTTCTCCTTAGCTTTTATGCATGGGGGTCATGCCGGGGTACAGAATGAAGTGCTATGCGTCAGCAAGGCCTGCTATACAGTCCACTTGGAGAAAAACAGTTTTTCAGAGGCAAAGGATAAATGTATTAAGAATGGAGGAAACCTGATAACCATAAAGAACCAGGAGGAAGCTGAACACGTTAACAGTTTGCTTTCAAAACTGACCAATGAAGCTCCAGATCACAGGGCATTAAAGCTTTGGATTGGCCTCCAGCTGAAGGGCTGCAGTGAGGCTGTGAATATACTCAATGGATTTGCTTGGGTTACGGGGCAAGAAGAAACAGACAAAAGCCAGTTCTCTAACTGGAAGCAGAAGCCTAAAAAGACTTGTACCACCACTAGATGTGTGACCCTGGCATTGAACTCCTCATCACCAGATCATACAAAATGGTCAGATGGAAAGTGCACTGGCCAAGCAGATGGGCATCTCTGTGAGTTCCATTTTATAGGCATGTGCAAGAGGATGGCATTGGCGGGCCCAGGGGACGTGCATTACCAAACCCCATTTGATTTTATAAGCAGCTCATTGGAACTGGTACCCCATGGCTCCATGGCTTTGGTGAGCTGCAAACAAGGTTTATTGAAAGATGTGAGTCTGTTTTGTAGACAGCTGGATGATGATGAGAAAGTCTTCTACTGGAACCAAAGCCCAATGGGAACAAGATCACCAGAGCCCTTGTGTGCCTCCCCAGAGATTGGCTGTAAGTATAACAATGGAAGTTGTGAACAGGAATGTATTGAGGACTTGGAGACTGGTTCTATCAGATGTGCCTGCATGGGGGGCTACGTGCTGGCACCGGATTCACTCTCCTGTGTTTTACCACAACATTGCCAGTCCAATCCGTGTGAGTACCAGTGCAAAAACCAACTCAATGGCTTCCAGTGTACGTGCCCTGAGGGCTTTGTATTACATGAGAACAAAGCCAATTGTACTGATGTGGATGAATGTCTGGGGCAGCCTTGTAGCCAGTCCTGTGCCAACACCCCCGGAAGCTTCCAGTGCTCTTGCCAAAAAGGCTTCAAGGCACAAGGAGAAAAGTGCACAGACATTGATGAATGTATTGACTCCCCTTGTGCCCAGGATTGTCTAAACACTCACGGCTCCTACCACTGCTCCTGTAAGGAAGGGTATGTTAAGGGGGGGGATGGGATCTCTTGTGTGGATGTGGATGAGTGTAATTCTTCCCCGTGTGAAGTTTTGTGTGATAACATCCCTGGAGGATACACGTGTTCTTGCCAAAAGGGCTTCCACTTGGCATCTAATGGCATCTCCTGCAGCCCAGACTCACAGAGGGAAAATCCATCTGATAATGACCCTGACGGGGGAGTAATGGTAAGCAGTGTGCCCAAGGGAGAACCCCGTCCCACTCAAAGTCCACTGCCCTCAGACTCTGCAACTCATTCCCCAGGTATAAAGGTCTCTAATGACACTAATGATGGCACGGCTGTCACTTCTGTGTCCCTCGAGGTTGACCAATCACCAGGTAACAGCTCCGTGGATCATATGAAGAGCCGCACAATGGGGGAGCAAAGGCTGATTATTCTGGTGAGCACAGTTTGTGTCTGTGTAGCTTTGCTGGTCCTGGCTGTGATTGCCGGAGTTTTCTATCACAGAAATAAACAATCTCAGGAGACAAAAGAGGAAGCCCCCAAAGCAACAGATACTTACGGCTGGGCCCCCGAGAAGTCCCAATACAAAGCCGTCAGCAATCAATACAGGTGATGGCCGACCCACCAGAGACACTGACTAGTACAGGAGCTTTCCCTTTAAATCCCTATAATCTCTATCCACTCTCATACTCACTGCTTCACTCACACTCATTCTCTACTCTATGGAACAATGACTCTTCTCTTACTATCTCTGTGCATTCTACACATTCTTATTCATTATCACAGGGATTCTTCACCTTTCACTTAACTAGCAGTAGGATTTAGCTTTTTTATTCAGCAGCTCTCCAGTTTGCCATTATAGCCATCTGGTTGCCAGGGTCCAGCTACCCCTAGCAACCATGCACTGGTTTGAATAAGAGACTGGAATATGAATAGGAGAGGCCTGAATAGAAAGAGGAGGAATTAAAAAGTAGCAATAACAATACATTTGTAGCCTTACACAGCATTTGTTTTTTTAGATGGGGTCAGCGACCCCCATTTGAAAGTCAGGAAAAAACTATAAACAATAAGTAATGAAGACCAACTGAAAAGTTGCTTAGAAGTGTCCGTGCTATACGTCCTATATATAACAATAGTCCAAAATCTTGTAAAATGCTGTAGTTTAAATGTTACTGATGAAAAATCACCTTTACAATATTAATATTAACTTGTGCTCAGATATAGGATCTGTTATGTAGAAAGTCTGAGACTTGCAGTTTTCTCCTACCTTGCAGCTACTAAATAACATTAATAATAACACTTTCTGCATCATTTCTGGGTAACACATCCCCAGTCCGTATTTGTTTCATTCAACACTTTCCAACTGATTTCACTTCACCACTTGTTGAACAACATTTCCCAGCATCCTCTGTCAAGCTGCTGTTTGTGGGAGCAACACTTGCTGTCACTGAAAGTAAATGAAATTTTAATACGATGTAGAGATATCATTGCAATTCGTTTATATATACTAAGGTTTCTGCAGCTCTCTGGTTTAGCAATGAACTAGACCTGGTCTGTGGTTGCTAGGAGCTCACTTACCCTGGCAACTGAGGGTGGATTGCATGGCACACGTATATTAATAGGAGAAGGTCTGAAAAATAATAATTCAATTTTATCCTCTGAATGATTCTGCTACCTGGTACCATTTAATTGTCATTTACAGCAGAATGAGTGGGAATATTTGTGACAGACAGACAGGCTGGGACTATGGGGGGTCAGGGGGACAAAGGACTATGGGGAAAAAGGCAGCGATTTTTACTGCAAATTGTGTTTTATTCATTAATGATTTGCTGTTATTAGTAGTGATACCAGATCCTCTCTTGTTTGTTTGTACCTAATAAACTTGGCTGATTTCAGACCTTATTTGTTTTAATTATCTGTGATTTTACAATGGGAATCTCTTTATTTAATATTCTGTTTGTAGGGAGACATTGAGCTGCTTGATATTCTGTCTATTTATAATCTATTTGCCCTTTATCTTTCTAGGTCATCTGTATTTTTTATTAATCATCTATTTTTCAGCTATTTATCTATTGATTTATCTATATTTCTATTTATAGCCTTACCCTAAATTGTAATTTTCTGGATTACAGGTTCCTGGATAAGGGATCCTCTACCTGAATTATACAGGTATGGGTCCTGTTATCCAGAATGCTCGGGACCTGGGGTTTTCTGGATAACAGGCCTTTCTGTAATTTGGATCTTCATACCTTAAGTCTACTAGAAAATCATATAAACATGAAATAAAGCCAATAGTCTGGTTTTGCTTCCAATAAGGATTAATTATATCTTAGTTGGGATCAAGTACAAGCTACTGTTTTATTATTACAGGTATGGGATCTGTTATCCAGAATGCTCGGGACCTGGGGTTTTCTGGATAAAAGGTCTTTCCGTAATTTGGATCTTCATACCTTAAGTCTACTAGAAAATCATATAAACATGAAATAAAGCCAATAGGCTGGTTTTGCTTCCAATAAGGATTAATTATATCTTAGTTGGGATCAAGTACAAGCTACTGTTTTATTATTACAGGTATGGGACCTGTTATCCAGAATGCTCAGGACCTGGGGTTTTCTGGATAATGATGTTTCTGTAATTTGGATCTTCATCACTTAAGTCTACTAGAAAATCATATAAACATGAAATAAAGCCAATAGGCTGGTTTTGCCTCCAATAAGGATTAATTATATCTTAGTTGGGATCAAGTACAGGCTACAAACCGTATTGCACAGAAAAAGATAATAGTTTTTAACATTTTGCATTATTTGAATAAAATGGAGTCTATGTGCGACAGCCTTTCCATAATTCTGAGCTTTCTGGATAATGGGTTTCTGGATGAGGGATCCCATTATTATCCTTGTGCAGAATAAGTGATGCCAGTTGAATGTTTTGTTGAAGATTTCTTAGCTCTGTCAGGTGTTACCCCAACAGGTCCATACCTGGATGGGCAAGCAATCTTTATCATTATATTAAGTACCCTGCCATTTGGCTAACAGTGTCAGGGGAATGGCAAGTGCACCCAGTGAAGAGCAAACCCAGTGGCGTAACTACCAGGGGAGCAGAGGGTGCAATAGCAACAGGGCCCACTCCCTCTCGGGGCCCGCTGGAGAGTCTAGGAGAACTCCAATGGGCAATTCATAGTGGGGACCCCGATAGGGGGGCCCGGGTGCCAATCCTGCACCAGGGCCCACCAGCGAGTAGTTACGCCACTGAGCAAACCCCACACAAGCCCCCCAATTGGCATTGCAAAAAAAAGGTGAATCTCAACAATGAACTGGCATGTAAATATCAATAATGGTGCCAGATAGTAGCCTTCTCCAGAGCCCAAACTAGGGATAGGCCAACAACAGACAAAGTACATGCCTAGTGCCCCCCACCACCACCACCACTGTTACACCCAAAGTATCTGCCTCTTCTGCCCATCTCTAGTCCTGGCCCCAATAACAGGGATCTATAAAGTGCATAATGACTGTTCCCAAGTCTCTCTGGTTTGTATCACTGCTCCCCGGAAACCTTTAGACCACAATAAATAGTGTCTCAGGAAGGCACTAAGGAAGTTCATGTAAGCGTTTGAAAGAATTGTGAACACCATATGAATTAATCTAAGGAAAGAAGAACATGGAGCTGACTCATTACTCACTTGGATGGGTTTGTATGTTTAGGGCACCTACTATAAAATCCAAGATGTGAGCCAGACCAACCAGCTGGAAATGTTCCACAGTCAATTGCTTGGAAACAATGTCGTACAATGTGGGGAAATGGTTTTCTACATCAGAATATAGAATTGTACTTTTACATCAAGTTTAGAATTCTTCATTGTAATGGGCCAGCAGATAAGAATTGCTCCTCCAGACGCATACCCTAATACATTGAACGTCTATAAACAACTACAGGAGAACCATTTCTCTGACGTGTCTCTCCAACATCTTCCAATAAAAGTATGGAATTGTACGATTACGAAACACTTAGACAATTGGAACGGAAAATCCCGGCCTTAGATTTGCTGCATCTAAAGGTGCTGAATTGTTGGCTCTACATCATCACAGGAGCAACCAGCCAACAAAACTACTGAAATCATGGGAACAACAAGAAAGAATTCTGCTCACTTGAATGTCCTCACTTGGACACAAGATCTAAGAGACTGAGCTAAGGTTAAACAACGCACAGATAATTCAATTTCTGGGAACTACCAGCCAGTATTCCTACTCTAAGGCATGGATAAATAAATGATCAATACATTTTAAATATTCCTTTTCTTCCATCCCCACGGCTCTCCATACGTTGTCCTACCTCCCCCATTCCTCCTGTTCTGGTGGTACTTACCTCTCACTCTGCTGTGCTACAAGACCAGGACTTTGTCTGGGCACTTGAATAACCTTAATTTATTTTTACTTTAGGACTGCCATGTTTGCTTGGAATGTTTATTTTGTAGTGATGGCCAAATCTGACCCATTTCACTTCGTAAAAAATTTGCAGAATTTTGCTGAAATCCATTTAAGTCTAAGGGCAACCCTTTTTTTTTTTGACGAGCAGCAAATTGTGCAAAAATACACATTTTTTCACCCATTAGAGTCTATGGGCATCAGTTTCCCACCAAAACTTCTAGAAACATCACTAGTATGATATGTTTCAGCTTCATAACCTGATACACCCTTTCGTAATACAAAGAGGAATGACTGGAACTGTTCATTTAGGAAGGTGTCCATGTTCATTGGCAACAGAACCACCCCAGTCAGTCACAGTGACACCACTTTATTGTTGGTAGAAGTTTATTTCTGGTGCAACATGAGCAAACCATAAACATTCAGGGGGTTAGTTACTAAAATCTGAATTTATCTCATAACCAATAAAAAATGCCTGATTTTTCAGCTTATGCTTGTGGGAAAATCAATAAAATTTAGCAAAAACCTGAATATTATGAAAATTTTTGGGCTTTTTTCCCGAATTGATCTATTCTTTCTAGATTTTCCCCCGAAAACCCTGAAAAGGTCGGATTTTCAGGCTACAACCAGTGCAGACCACTATAACTTCAAACTGAGATAGGTGCCTCTCCTGTTGACTTATACAGGACCTCAACAGGTCTGAGATTAAAGGTTACAGTAAAGAACAACCAAGTAGAAAACAAAAAAGGGGAGGTTGGGTTGGATGGTGCTGGTTTCATTGCCTGCATACTTGAGATGGAAGCCCTGCGGCAGGGTTGGTGGGTTTCCAGACAAATTGGGCTACTAATTTAAAGCCCAGGTGGGGTTTGAAAGTACAGTTTTTTTGGGCTTTGGCTGGTTTTACTTTGGAAACCAGCCAAAGTTTTTTCTTGCCCTAATGTGGCAAGCCTGCGTCTCCCAATGCATGTTGGGTAATGTAGTTTTTGCTTAACAATTTGCTGACTGCATTTTCCGGTGACTTTCCTCAATTTCAGACAATTTTGGGGAAAAATCTATTGTAACTGAATAGTGATCTGATTAAATTTAAAGGAAAAGGCCAGACAGACTATTAGATATTGTATTTGCACCCTGGTCAGCTGTGTCCTCCTGCCCGACCAACATCCCGGCTGCGTCATTTCCAAAAGTGATGAAACCAAGATTTTTTTAAATTTTAAATTAAGGTTGCCTTGTCCTTTATTTTAAAAGTGGAGATGGATAAACACCTTTCTACTGCATGGCGCATGTATATTATGTAGCTGTAGTTATCTTGCTAATATTATATTTATCATTCATCAGTGTCAGTTGGGAGTAGTGATGGGCGAATCTACCCCGTTTCGTCGTTGCGTTTTTGTCGCGTCATTTTCATCGTGTCTCGTTTTTTTTGTTGACGCCAGCGAATTTTCGCTGGCATTTCGCGAATCACGGGAATTCAGCGCGAATTCGCTCCTGGCGAATAAATTCGCCCATCACTAGTTGGGAGCATCTGAAATGTATTTGATGAAACAATGAGATTTAAGGTTTATACACATGATAAACAGATTCCCCAGGCAATGACTGTGTTTCAGACTAGATATTGAATCACTTGCTTCATTTATTTTAACTCACCGTGTTGGGCTTTTTATCCAAAGTCAATAAATGACTGAATGGGGTCATTGTCATTTCTTCCTCATAATGAGGCCACTCAAGAAAAGGAAGGATATAGCGATGGGCGAATTTATTCGCCAGGGGCGAATTCCTGCAATTCGCCACTGGCGAATAAATTCGCGAAACGGCAGCAAAAATTTGCCGTGAAAAATTCGCCAACAAAAACGAGTAACGCGTCGTTTTTGACGCGACGCGCCGAAAACGAGGCGACGCGTGCCGGAAAAGACGCAACGCGCGTCGGAAACGACGCAGCGCACGTCAAAAACGACGCACGACATATTTTTCGCCAATTCGCGAATTTCTCTGGAAATTCGCGAATTTTTCGGCGAAGCGAAACGCGGGAGTTTCGCCCATCACTAGCAAGGATATTCTCCTCCACCATCACCACCACACCCCATAGTACAACTGAGTATTACTCTACTTATTGTACTTCAGAGAAGGGTGTTTCATTGTTTTTTTGGCATCATTATGAGTAACAGGCAGTACAGAAATCCATGTGTTTCCAAAGCAATAATCAGTAATTAACAGGGAGAGCCAATAGTTCAAATGATCCAGGGCTTTTGTTGAACCAACTTTCCCTTTACTGCTTTAATTACGCAATATCTATAGTTTTTGTTATTTCTGACAGAAAGTGAAATTGAAATTACGTTGATTTTGCAGTCTCCTTGCTCTTTAGAGAAGTAGCTAAGAGAAGCTTTCTCTGTTAAACCCCATGTATGCTGAACTCCTCCCTATCTGTAAACCTGATTCACAGGCTACAGCTTGTTTGTATTCCACTCATTATTACTGTATAAACAGGTCCTAGGTATGGAGGAGAGATAAAAAAATAAATAGTTGCATTAATTTAAAGATTGGATCATAGATATTTCCTAATTAAAATAAAAGGCTAAAATGTCTGCTCCAGCCCTATGTATTGCACCGGTGTTGAAAAAGGAGGGATACTAAGAGGGGACTAAGATATATAGGGCCTAGCACCTCATGCAATGAGACCCCCCGGAGAGAAAATTCAGGGTCCTTAACTCAAGGAGGAGAGCAGCAGATGGGACCTCATGACCTGGGACTACCTACTGGTTAAGATACATCGGGGAACATTGTGTGTGGTAAGTACGACTGTAGAAGCTGAGCTGGTGACCAATAAACCAGAGGTCAACAAAGAGTCCCATGGAACCATCTGTTTGTTGCTTCTAAGTAGATACTACAGTCCCCTTGAGTGTAACGGTGGTATGGTTGAGTGTTGGCCAAGATACCACGTTACAACCTTGTCTGATCGACTCTAGGGCCTGAAGTCCTTCCACTTTGTAGGGAATCTTTGCACCACTTAGTATGTAAAGCAGAGAGCCTTCAAGTCCTAGAATCCATGAGGACAAGATGAGGTGGTGGAGAAGTGGTCACTGAGTAGAGATAGACCATTATGGATTCCTTTCAGTCTGTAGGATCAGGTATGTACATTAATAAAAATAATCCATCACTTTTCAATGAAACAATATGAGGCAGGGGTTGAATTAAACCGGTGGGGGATAGTCACTGTGAGCATAGACAGATAATTATGGTTGGTCTCTGTGGAATCAGGTATGTCTCTGTACAATTTATCCTCTCCCAGCCCCCAACCTAGCCCACCACAAGTCAGGGGCTGGGGAGGAGAGATTGTTTGTACCGGCCCCTCAGTGCAACCATAAAGCATTCATATTAATAGCAGGTAAGTACTACTGGGATGTGTGGGCCTATATGGGCCAAGGTTTCGCTGAAATGTATTTCCACAAACAAATAAAAAACTGATGTTGTTACTATGGGAGCCTCTAGGTCAATGATGGAGCAGTGTTAATAGACTGGGGTTCTGGATTTGTGCCATGGAGCTGACAATTACAAGTGAATGCTGTATATATGGAGGAAGATGAGGTCTAGCAGTCACTTACTTGTGCAGTCAGTTTTGGGTAGAGTTGTACATTGTACAGACAAGGTGTATGACTAGATGTATGGGACGCACGACTTGTTTGTCTCCATCTTGCTCCTATGTCAGTAGATGCTGTATCATGGTTGGAAAAATCATAGATGAAAAGTATAGCCCTCCCAGAATCCTCTATGAAGCATTACAGAGGGCTGTGAGGCTCTGAGCAGTAGTGAGGGGTGATTAATTAGTAAAAAAGTGAGGGTTCAATTAAGACTGCTCTCTGCCTACTACTACTAAAGTTGTATTGAAAAGATGTGTGTGACTTACATGCAACCTGTGTTATTTCACATAAGGACTTTATTGCTGGACACAAGTTTGTCACAATGAGACCAATCTCCTGGTATCAAGGACTGGGCACCAACTACTGCCCTGAAGTTCTTGGGGATGAGCTGCTTCAAAGAGAAAGCACAGGGAACCTCCAAAGGACTGTGAGTAAACTGTTTATTTTGCTGGACTTACCTTCCCCTAGTGCGGCTGTGGGACCTTTGGGAAAAGGACATTTTCTTTTATCAGCACCGCTGGAACTGTTTTGGCTTTTTGCATTTTTATGTTCGTGTGTTGCTGGTGTGTGGAATAAAATCACATGCAAAGATCAGCTGGAAACCTGGTGCTGCTACTACTTAAAGGGCAAGGAAATGCAAAGAAATAAAATCCTATTTTTACTTTCTTTAATGAAAAAGAAATCTATCTCCAATATACTTTAATTAAAAAATATGTACCGTTTTTATAAGAAACCTGACTGTATGCAGTGACATTCTCCCTTCATTTAGTGCTTCTGGCAGGGAAACAATCACTTATGAACAGCAGGGGGAGCCCTTACTTACCAGCCATGCAGAACTCAAGCAGCTTTGTTTTTTGATCATTTATGACGATCCCTAAGCAGCACAGACCATACTGAGCATGTGCAGTGCCAGTGTCAGACAAAGATGTATAACAAAGTTACAAGATGACAGCCCCCTGTGGCCAACTTTGTATAAATCATTTGTTTGATTAGGCTTGTGGTGCAGTAAGTTCATGTTTATGTTTAGTATACAAAATACACCATTTCTACCCTTATTCTATTTTACACTTTCCTTGCCCTTTAAAGAGTGACATGTCTCATGTATAAAACACCTATTGACTTCAAAGCCTTTCACTATACAGAATCTCCTATCATAGGACCCCCTCCAGCAGGGGCTTTGTGTAGTCTGTAGAAGAAAGAGTAGAGGCAGCAATGGGAACTGGCTGTTACTGTCGTGTGTGTGTGTGTGATTAGATAATTGTGTCATTGCAATTGTTGGGGGCAGAGAAGTGTTTCACAAAGTGTGGGTCTATTGCAGTGATCCTCAAACTTGGCCCTCCAGCTGTTAAGGAACTACAAGTCCCACAATGCATTTGCCTGACTGTGGCTGTCAGACTCCTTCATTGCATTGTGGGACTTGTAGTTCCTTAACAGCTGGAGGGCCAAGTTTGAGGATCACTGGTCTATTGGGTCAAAGCACCGGAAGGAGGGCCACCTAGAGGACCTTACATAGTGACATTCAGGAGTGGTTTCAGCAAAGGGAACCTGAACAAATGTATTGATATTGATACTCTCTAAAGATGAAACAAAGATTATACTGAGGAACATGTCATTACTAACTTCATTACGACTTGGCAGAAAGTGGAAATAAACCGTTTCCCGTAACAGAACACAACTTTGCCAAGGACTTTGCTGCTTGTTTATTGTGTAGTGGAGATATAGACCATTGCAGTTACTAGAGCCGCTACTGATGTACAAAGGACTAATGTTCTAGGAATCCCCAGTTCCCAAACTGTAGGACGTTCATTAGAAATAGTGACGTGACTGTTCCTGCCATTGAGGATGTTAAGGTTGTCTCTATACCACATAATTATATGTTATATACAATATATTGTCACATATCACTTTGAACTAGGATCTCTCTCTCAGCACATGTTCATAATCATATGTCAGTATGACACAGGAAAGTACCTAAAAGACATCAGCAAACATCCAATGTCTGCTTGGCCTTGGTCAAGGGGACATCCATATAACTAAGAACCAGGTAAACGGTTACTCATGCTTTCATAAACAACGCTCTTCTCTAATTGGTTGTTGTAGGACCACCACCCTAAACCACCTTCTAATAATCATTGACTAATTATGTATGTACTGGACCTATAAATAAACGGTCTGTCCACCAATATGGTAGAACAGAACAAATAGATACAACTTGTGTCTCGTGTCTGCTCTCTCACAATTGTGATCCGTATCTCCCTGCAGTCGACGTCTGTCCTGGCTCACTTTTGACCTCGACATGTGTTCAGTTTCTAGAGAAAGGAGGATGAAGCATTTGTAGGTAGTTGGGCTTTACAATCTGCCCAGTGAATCAATGCTGGGAACTAAAGCATTTCCTAGGAATTCTCATTCACTGCCCATCCATTGCATGTCCTTGTAGACTCTAAACTCAGAGAAGACTTGAAGAAAACTCCCATTACCAAATATCCTTGAGAGATTGTTAACAGGAAACTCATATTCCTAAAATAGAAATAAAAGAGTGAGGGCAAAGCACATCCTTTTCCTGCCTGTTTCAGACTCAGACTCTAACCCTAACCCAGGGACAATTTCCCTTAATGGAGAACCAAACCTGTAAAAAATCCCTCCCTTATTCACTTATTTTAAAGGTTTACTTGTCCTTTAAAAGAGAACCAAACCTTTAAGGGAAAAACCCTCCCCTGTGTGAACCCCCCTCC
>CM044439.1:2289604-2318270 GCA_024363595.1 Xenopus borealis
TATCATCACCCCAAAGCTTATCATCACCCCAAAGCTTATCATCACCCCAAAGCTTATCATTACCCCAAAGCTTATCATCACCCCAAAGCTTATCATCACCCCAAAGCTTATCATCACACAGACCCAGAGCTTATCATCACCCCAAAGCTTATCACCCTACAAAACGTTGATGGAGATTATTAGTCTATTCTCACGTCATATAACGAGTTTGTTGCATAATTACAGAACATTTGTTCCCTACTGAGTAACATCCCCACTTATTTCTATGGACCTTCATTCATTCCAGTTCTTTTGGATATCTATAAAAATGTATCATTTCCCATTTGTTTCTCTGTCAAGTCAAATAAATGGTATTTTCCATTCATGGCTTGGATATAATAATCACAGTTAAGGAATCACAGAGATAGGGGAAAGATTGTATAAACAGGGAGCAGAAGCCACAGAAATGATACAATAAACAGCTCGGATGTATAAATGGAATTCATCTTTATATACAACTTGATGCTACATTGTGTCTCACTCCCAGGGAATATGATCATGTTATTTCTATTAGAAATGCTATTTTATTACAGACCCCAGAGTATATAATAATATATATCAGGTAAATGTGAGAATGTGCAGCCAGCAGAGCTTACAATCCATAGCAGGTCATTAATTCCCCACCCCCAGCATAATGTTTTCTCACAAACACAAAATCGTAATAAAAAATCAGGCACCTAAACAAAATAAAAAAATCAAGAAAAAAAACTGCCATCATGCCCCCCCCCCCCCATTTACTTTTATGGCTTCACATGATTTTCATTCTGTTTATTGTTTGTAACAGCAATAAATAAATCTCGTTATAGTGAAGAACTTGATTGTCTTTGGCCCAGTCAGCTCCCGGTGGTCAGGCAACAAGCTCAGAGCAGGTTACACAGTCGTGATGTTAGTAGTATAAAACTGCTAATATCATAACATTTCTCTTGCTTCTTCAGTATTTGCCCCAAATTTTCCTCAGTGCCAATACCGGCTGTGGGTCTCTTCCATTATAATAACAATATCGGATGGTTCACAGAAGCTTTCAAGGCTTCCAAGGAACAGTATTGTTGAACTATATATATCTACAGTATCTAAACAAAAGAGCCTGTTATTCCAACACTGACTTCTATGAATAAAACAAGATCCATTTGAGGCTGGATTACAATGAAAGTGTCAGTTAAACACAGAGACACAGGAGAATTTTGATTATTTTCAGTGTAAGAAGAGAACGAATGTCACACTGGGGATAATTACTGCTTCTATATACAGTGTGTATTGTCATTGTTTGTGTAGGACAGATAAAAGGAATGTTTTCTTTTCTTATGGAACTACTGGATGTAACGCAGCACATTCACATACATGGTACAACCCTGCCCAGTGTGGCCACTAAATACTGGAGCTTTCTGGATCTCACTCCACCCTGATACACGTCTCCTCACTCACTCATTGCTTCTATGTTAGTGCAGCTGCCACACGCACACTCAGACTCACACTCAGATGTAGTACAGCATTACAGAGTGATCTGACGGCATCTGGTTTGTGTCACTCACACACCTGTCCTGGAGACATTATCATTGCACCCCTGCTCCACTCCCCTCCATGCTACCTGCTCCACTCCCCTCCATGCTACCTGCTCCACTCCCCTTCATGCTACCTGCTCCACTCCCTCCATGCGACCTGCTCCACTCCCCTTCATGGTACCTGCTCCACTCCCCTCCATGCTACCTGCTCCACTCCCTCCATGCTACCTGCTCCACTCCCTCCATGCTACCTGCTCCACTCCCCTTCATGCTACCTGCTCCACTCCCCTTCATGCTACCTGCTCCACTCCCTCCATGCTACCTGCTCCACTCCCCTCCATGCTACCTGCTCCACTCCCTCCATGCTACTTGCTCCCCTCCCCTCCATGCTACCTGCTCCACTCTCTTCCATGCTACTTGCGTCTCTATTGCAAAAGGAAAAAATACCCTTGGAATTGAAATTTCCAGAGGAGTTTGTGTTTTTCTCAGACTGGTCAAGGAAATGTCCTCTTGTGGGAGACACAATACAACACAATGTGGTGTTAATGAGCAACAATTAGTTCTATTTCACTGTATAGATCTCATAGGGATTTGCCTTATAAATGCTGAAAATACCATTATCTCTGTTATATCTATGCCTATATATAATCCTGTAGAGTCAGTGCAGGGCTGTGGGGTGCTGCACTACTGAACCCCTTTCTTCAGAGTGAAAAGTGCAACTTAGGGTGCAACGCACCCCCATGAATTCCAGTGCAATTGTAGCCACATGGGAAGTTGTGCCCAATCACCACTCAATGGATGGGTGAAAACAAGTGTGTTGGGTGTGAGATTCTTTTGCTTCAAGCCTGCTGAATTTATTGGAGCAATCCACTCTCAGAACTCTGAAATTACTGCTATAATCAGGATCCATGTTTAGGATGGTGGTAACATCAAGGTTCCAGAGTAGTGACCCAAACCCAAACCCTATCGGAGCCGGCACTGCTGTTCTATTTAGACTAGGGCCACACAGGGGCTGAAATCAGCTGAAGTCCCAGAGGGTTTCAGCAAAGAACTGCAAGTCTCTGCATTTTGAGCTGAATTTCCCCAGTTCAATGTGAAAAAGAGAAGAGGCTGGTGCCTGCAGTAGGGCTAAAATCAGACAAAATATTTCAGATACAGTAGCCGATTTTAGATCCCATGTGGCCCTAGTCTTATAGACCTGTGACCAGGCAACACAAAAGAGCTGCTCCTCTAAACAGAGGCTCCCGGAGGAAGAAGCCAATAAGGTCACAGGAGGGGGGATCTCCCAGTTGGGTCAAATCCACCAAACTTGCAGGTCCCATGGGTTTTGGGTTGAACCATAAATAAGTGCACAGAGGATCTGTATACCAAGGTACAAGGAAAGTATTGGGACAAAAGCACATGAATAGAGTAAATAGGCAACAACACTAGTGACTACATTTATGAATGACCCCTATGGAAGCCATGGGGAATATTAATTAAAGTGAAATGTTCCCCACGGTGTGACTCTCCAGCTCACTATTCACTGCACAGGATTTTCACGGCATATTTCTCACATCGAAATATCTCAAATAAGTTAGAGTCCGCGGAAATACAGGTTCCCCTCGAAAATTAGCCCAGCAGCACTCAGGTTCTCCTCCACCTGTTTTCAAATTTTCCAAGACTATAAAGTTGCTGGAAACCTCAAAATAAGATATTGAGAGGGAGAGGGGTGACAGAAAAAGGTTTTCTTATAGTGTAGTATATTTACATTCGTTGTAATTCCACCTTAAGTGAGTTTTATTACTTACAAGTAATAAAGTGGTACAACAATTTTCACCTTGTAGGCTTCTTCCCTGAGCGATCTGGTGAGTGTAATGTGCCACTGGCCACTATTAAAAATACACTTTTTTTGGGGAAAGAAATCACAGGAGATTAGACAGGTAATAGTAACTGATGGGGGTTAATGCACTAAATGAATTTTAGAAACACATGGTTTATTGTTGTACCACTTTATTACTTGTAAGTAATAAAACTCATTTAAGGTGGAATTACAACCAATGTAAATATACTACACTATAAGAAAACTTTTTTCTGTCACCCCTCTCCCTCTCAATATCTTATTCATATTTCTCACATTCATGAATAGTGATGGGCGAATTTATTCGCATGGGCCGAATTCGTGACGAATTCCCGCGATTCGCCACTGGCGAATAAATTCGTGAATCGCCTGGCGAAAATTAGCCAAAAAAACGAGTCGCGCGTCGTTTTTGACGCGACGCGCGCCGAAAGCGACGCACGTCAAAGTTGACGCGACGTGCGTCAAAAGCGTCCCGCGACTCGTTTCGCGAATTTTTCGCCAAAGCGAATCGCGGGAGATTCGCCCATCACTATTCATGAACAGAACCCAATGATTAGATCTGAGGGGAGCAGAGCGGGGGTCCCCTGGGGAACTTCCCAGAGATCTTTATTCACCCATTGGTTCATTTGTCCCAACTGGGTTGTGTTTATCATTGCACAAAGAGGCAGGGGACAATAGGGAAATAATAGAGGTTCTATAAACAATCATTAGGAACATGAGAATGATTTCCGTGCGCAGAGATTTGCTTCGTTACCGCAGGAATGAGCCGCCGAGCGGTGAGTTATTATATCAAATACAAGTCATTTTTACTCCCATGAGGGAGATTGTGTATTGATATAATATACAGACTCACAGCTGAAATGTCACACGTTGTCCTTCATGCTCCAGTGAAAGGTGAATAACATTTATATGTATATTTAGGCAACATGATATTTATGCACTAGAGTTTAAACTCCAAATTGGCTCTCACCACCCACTCGCCAGTCACACAATGTAAACTGTATTTCCATTCCCAGCATAAATATATAAATATATATATAAATAATATTTCATCTTGATGACTTACCGGGGACACAAAATGCTTGAATAATACGCAGTGAGTAAAAGCGAAATACCACGCTCCTCAGATGCCTCCAGAACCTAAATGAGTCTCCTTCTGAGAATGAATAAGCCCAAGTGTTCCTTCCAATGCCACAAAATAATGCAAAATATTAGCAAGCCCTTTACAGACAATGCTCACATATTCTTCTCAGTCCCAATATCAGTGGAGCTACAAACTTCTTGATGTATCAGCTTGGGTTGCCACAATCAAGGGAACATACTGGTAACATCAATCAATGACGTGGTGTTGTGATTGACCAATCCCTGCACCAATCTAGGAGTCCTGCCTGGTTTTCCAAATACTGAAAACCAGGCAGGCAGTTTTGGCCAGGGCAGCCCTTCCAAAGAATGGGCCAAAACTGGACAGGTGGCAACCCTAGTACCAGCCCAGAGGTTCCAGATCCCTATAAGGATACAGGCCCACAGTAGCTCCCTGTCTGAGATAATTAAGCTATATTTTGGGTGTCAGTGGCACTACACATGCTCAGTATTCTCTTGGTTGCTGTAGAGATGCTTAAGGAGTCTTTGGAAATCATTTCCAGGATTGGAGAATATAGAGCATGTGCTGTCATTCATCAGATGGGGAGCTATTAGGGGCATATTCAGAGGCACAGATCTTCACTGATAAAGGAATATGGTGGCCTTGGGGGTACAAGCCCAAAACATAAGGTGTAGCATTTTTAGCCTAATTCATGTTTGATAGTGATGGGCGAATCTATCCCGTATCGCTTCGCCAAAAATTTGCGAATTTCCAGCGAAATTCACAAATTGATGAAAAATTAGCAAAACGAGTCGTGGCAAGTTTTTGATGTGCGTCGCTTTTAACGCACGTCGTGTCATTTTCGGCGCACAACTTTTTTTTTTTTACGCCGGCGAATTTTCACTGGCGTTTCACGAATTTATTCACTTGAATTCGCGCCTGGTGAATAAATTCGCTCATCACTAATGTTTGAGCTTCAGTGTCCTTGCCATAAGAAGGGTGTTCCATGCTCTAACCCCGACCCTATGGAATTATGGGTATTTTGGTTCCCTGCGGTGGTGTAAAGTCCCCTCGTGCCATATTGCAAAGAAGTTCAATGCAGAAGTTAATTATAAAGTCTAGTACAGGGGTCCCCAACCTTTTTTTTACCCGTGAGCCGCATTCAAATGTAAAAAGAGTTGGGGAGCAACACAAGCATGAAAGAGTCCCTTGGGGTGCCAAATAAGGGCTGTGATTGGCTATTTGGTAGCCTCTATGTGGACAGGCAGCCTACAGGAAGCTCTGCTTCTATACTTAGATTTTCTGCTATTAAACCTTCCATCCAAACCAGGAATTCAAAAACAAGCACATGCTTTGAGGCCACTGGGAGCAACATCCAAGGGGTTGGAGAGCAACATGTTACTCACGAGCTACTGGTTGGGGATCACTGGTCTAGTACATGAGTGATTTCTCTTTGTCTCTGCTTATCCACCCCCAAGTAGACTTTGCCACCTCTATGTTGCTCTAATACAGTACATAGGCTATAGAAGATAGAAGAAGGTACAAAAACATTCTCTGAGAAATACGTCCTTATTCCATTTTTCTGAAGCTCAAAAAGTCTTAATGAAATTGGAGTCTCAAATGTTCATCTAATCCCTTTGGTGCAGTGAAATGGTTCAACCCAACCTTTATATAATATTATAATGTCATCAATGGTTAGCAAGTTTTATGTGTTGGTTTTGATTTATTCCTTACTATGCATGAATGTTCATTGTTAACCAATATTCCCAGAAACAGCATCACATTAAGGTTAAATTGAATGAAGGGATGAAGACACCATTAGCCGCGAGCAGGAGGGCCCCCCAGACAATCGTCACCCCCCCCTTGCTCCTCTGATGGTGCTGATGCTTCTGACAACTGAAGTTCAAGCTGAAGGTCAAGTCTAATCTCCCAGGATTAAACACTGACAAATGGTTGTTCCCACATACATGGAGCTGATTGTATCCCTGTGATGTAGCACTAACACTTCTTACAGACGCTTAATGGAAAAATAAACTTTCATCTTGTTTAAATGACACTCGATCTTCCTTTAAGCGGAGTTAGATGAAAGCTACACAAGTTCTAGAAGCTTCTCTATGGCTCTGTATAGTTATGAACACACATCAAAGACATGTCCTTGTTCTGTGTATTTAGTAACTTTAATAGTGCTGGTTTATTTACTTATATAATCCAAATCATTCCATTGCTCAGGTCTAAGATCCCACTCAGATCAATTGGAACCATCAGTAGCAGAGTCACAGGAGGAAAAGCATTACTGGATGACAAGCAAGGGTTAAATATGTGGAATACACTTTCATTATTTCTCATTTAAAAATTTAAAGGGGATCTAAACCCAAAAAATAAAGTGATAGCAACTTGCTCTGATTGCTTCTCTGATTTGTTTTGTATTTGTTACTGTTCCTGCATTTTATATGCCCTTTAGTTTAAACCAATTCATATCTTCAGTTTAGAACCAACTCTACTAATCTTTGTAGAACACTTATTATATGTGAGTGGAGCTGGAGCCAACATGAAATAAATATGGTGCAGTGATTTGTCTGTTGTGAGTAGCCATATCTCCTTATTTTACATTATAATTATTATTTTCTATGTTGGCTTCTGCTTCAGTCACTAGACAGTATGGCTGCCAACTCACTGGCTAGAAAGATTAGTTTAATGTTTTCCTTTAATTTGGTGAATGCCTCACCTGAAGCATCAGATTGTACGGCACAGACCATTGCCCCAAACCATTGCAGAGTCTCAGTTGCACCCCAATAAGGGGGCTGCCATGCTACCTGCAGAAGAAGTAAGAGTTGGATGGGTTGGGTGATAGCAGCTTGATAAAGGGCCACAAGGTGGTTAGAAACGTTGTATCTGTCCAGATCTTTAAGCCATAAGAAACAAATAAAGGCTTTTTGAGAAAATTCTCTGATGGTGCTGTCCTTTGTACATTTGGGACTTCGAAGTTGGTGTGAAGTGGACACCTCTGGACGTGCACCTGAACCAGGACATTTCTGCACGAAAACTGAAACAGATAATTCCACATTCAGGGACTACGCAGAATATTGCAACTGTTGGATCTGCTAGATGTTATGCACGTTAAAAGGTTGAACTTGATGGACATGTGTCTTCTTTCAACCTAATTTATAATGTAACTGGGGTGAGAAGAACATCAGGAGATGCAGCGGATGGAATAGAGAGCAGGTAAAACTCTGAGAAGATAAAAAGCCCATTTGATAAAACAAGTCACGCAACTGACTGTGTGGTCAATTTACACCGATAATCCAAGAAACGAGGGTCACAGAACAAGTCACAGCAATGACATAAAGAGAGGAATTGGGGTTATAGAACAGGTCAGCAAAGAAACAAAGTAACACCAGCAACGTAAATAACTGGACGGACATGAGCAGGACTCAATACTACATTATATACAGGACACTGACAGCACTAATGGAAATGATTATTAGACATTTATTAGACATTAAATCCTCTGTATCTGCCAGTCCATCACAATGGGTTTTTTTTTTTTTTTTATAGTGAAACTGTTACTTTTCAGGTTCAGTAAACTGAGTTGCTTGGTGCCTGTTTCAGCATATAGTTCATGTGAAAAAAACCCATAAAACCCTTAAAATTTCCCAAGAAATTAGCTATTTTAAACAATAAAGAAAAACAGCAATTCCCACCCCAGTTAACGCAGAACCTCCTCTGGGAATATTCAACTAGTTCTGCTCAAATTATGAATGTGATATAATCATGATCTTGTGACGGAATTCACATCACGTATTTGGGCGAGGAAGCCCCAAAATTGGAATCTCTTCTGAATTGCTTTGTATTTCTATTAGGCACAGAGAGCATGAAAACCGTAAGCTCAGATGAGTGAGTGAAATCTGAAATTCAAACTTTTTAAAATGATTATTCTGGCTTTGACAATCAGTGTTTATAAGTGTGGAGAGATCTATAAGTTGGTATATCAATTGAAAGAGAATCTTACTTATGTCAGTCAATTAGTTCGAATTATAAAGAAAGAGACCCAAAAGAAATCCCTTAACAATTGATTAATAAATTATAGAAGTGAAATTCTCAACATTAACAATATCAGTTCAATGACCTTCCAATTTATATAAACAATGAAATCACAAAGTTATATATTCACAAAGAGATAATATAGATATAAAGTGCAGGTGCGTAAGTGAAGTCAATAGGATAAGGTGAAGGTAATTAATATCTGGTAATAAATTAGCTAAAAACATGTAAAGAGCCACTAAATCTAAAAAGATGAGGAAATTGATTCACACGAATTAAGGCAAAGTTAAAGTGAATAGTGTTGTTATTAAAAATCAGTTCATATAAGTGTAATGATCACAGCGGGGAACACTTGATAGTGGGTGTGGTGGAAGCCCAGGGAAAAAGCCATAAACATTTGGAGCAGGCATGGTGACTTGGAAGGTTTAATGATAACTGAACAAAACACAGGGACAGGTAAATTCAAGTGCAAGGTCAAAAATAAAGTCTTTACCAGAAAATCAGGAGGGCAAGGAATGCTGAAACAAGAGATTTCTCAGGAACAAGGAACAGGAATCAGGGTTGGCAGGTCATTCAGGAACACAGGATACAATATAATGACTCAGCCCTGAGCAAAGCTCAGCGCGTGGTTTATAAAGGCAACTGATTAGATAACAGAGAACACATGAGGGTAATGAGGAGGGAGGAGAACAGGGAGGAGAAACTGAAACCAGGCATATATGGAAAACAAGAATAAATGAAGTTGTCAGGACCAGCCACCAAGAGCCTCCAGTGGTTCACCTGGTAAGTGCACCACTGTCCAGAACCAGGGTTTAGAGTTCAAGTCCCGGGCTGATCCTGACAATAAGAAGTTATAGCGGTTTACATAAATAATTGATATGAATTAAATGATTGGTTTATCTTAAATTCATTCAAGAAAATTACGGAATTCTAATTCATCTAACAAGATCCAATGCCCATTAGTAGTAGAACAATTTTAATTATAGAGAGTGGAGAAGTCCCATAAACTGTCTTATTGATTGGCTATCTTTGGGACCCCACAAGCAGGAGAAGTCTTATTGATTGGCTTTCTTTGGGACCCCACAAGAAGGAGAAGTCTTATTGATTGGCTATCTTTGGGACCCCACAAGAAGGAGAAGTCTTATTGATTGGCTATCTTTGGGACCCCACAAGAAGTCAGGGCTTCTGGAGCTGTGGTCTCGATTTTTATCTCAGCTGTCTAAGATAGAGAGCTGTCTGAACTAAAAAAACCACAAACTACCAGAGCCCCTAATAGTGAAAACAGATTATAAGGAGAAAGAAGTGGAAAGCAGGCATTAAAAAATGCAATTGCAATAAAAGACAGAAAAAATGATGAAGGGCTAAGTGAGGCCTAAAAAGTTTCCTTTGTTTTGTCTACAATTGGAGGTGTTTGAGCACTAACAAAGAACTTGTTTGCTTTGTGTGTCATGTCATGGTCTTTGATGGCCACCGTTGGTCATTCCCAATCTGAAAGCTTCAGTTGCAGAATATTGTGTTTTGTGATGAGAAAATAATTCTACTTAAATGTTGACCTTCAAAATGTCCTAAAGTGACACCCCATTTCTCCTTAAACTAATGATGAAATTATATAAGGCTCAGCGTTACTTATAGCTGGATCATCACGCCCCCTGTCTTAACTACAGTATATCAAGACTCAACTTTAATATAACTGGTTGGCCCTTTAGCTACACACAAATAATCACACCACAACCTTTCCCAGAGTTGGACCATGTTGATTCAGTGTATTACTTTTATCACAGCTTCCCACCTTCACTACATTGGCTCATCACAGCCAGCCTTGCCTATGGTTGCACCCAGAAGAGAATCTTTCCCAGAAGGGTGCAACAATGTAGGTTGAAAGTCAGGGGTGGACTGGTCAGTAATTAATGGACCCAGTGAACAAGGCCTTATCACTGATTTGTCCTGTTGTCCTATCCTAGGTGCTGTACAGAATAGCCTTGCAAGGTTCCCTGGATACATTATAGGGGCACAGTGTGAGTACCCCAGAAATATCTGAGATAATGTTAGAGCACGAGCTTGTTTCCTCCCCCCCACCAACAATCTCGAATTTCAGATTGAAATAGTAATGGGATTTTCTAGAAAGTGGAATTATGGGTTTATCTAGGAGTTGCCTTTAGGAATCTGTACATGGTGTTAGTGGACTGGGAAAATGATTTGTAAACTGAGAGCTTTCATTTTATCAGGACTAATGCCCACTTAAGTGCCAAGGCCTGGATTTTTTCACTAAAATACAACTCAATCCCTTAAGTAAGGTCATCATTATGTGTCCAAAACAGTGCACATTAATTGGCTTCTTGTTGGTAAGTCCTGTTGAGTATCTATCTGTCTATCCATCTGTCATCTATCTAACTATCTATCTATCTATCTATCTCTCTCTCTCTCTCTCTCTCTCTCTATCTATCTATCTATCTCTCTATCTATCTATCTTCTATCTATCTATCTATCTTCTATCTATCTCTCTATCTATCTCTCTATCTTCTATCTATCTATCTATCTATCTATCTGTCTATCCATCTGTCATCTCTCTATCTATCTATCTTCTATCTATCTATCTATCTATCTATCTATCTATCTATCTATATATCTTCTATATATCTATCTTCTATCTATCTTCTATCTATCTTCTATCTATCTATCTATCTATCTTCTATCTATCTATCTATCTATCTTCTATCTATCCCTATCACTTTGGAACATCACAAAAAAGCATTTTTGGTTATTTTATTTTAAAGATACTATTGTTTAGTGCAGGTAATTATCTAGGCTCACGGAACACAATTTTACAGGCACCGGCCATGTACAGTATGTGTGAGTGAGTAATATATCTGAGTATATGTAAGTATATGTGAGTATGGGTAAGTATAAGAGAGTATAGGTGATTATATATGAGTATAGGTGAGTATCAGTGAGTATAGGTGAGCATAGGTGATTATATGTGAGTATAGGTGAGTATAAGCGAGTATAGGTGAGTATAGGAGATTACATGTGAGTATAGGTTAGTATAGGTGAGTATAGGTTAGTATAGGTATTAGATGTGAGTATAGGTGAGTATAAGTGAGTATTGGTGATTATCTGTGAGTATAGGTGAGTATAAGCAAATATAGGTGAGTAAAGGTGATTATATGTGAGTATAGGTGATTATATGTGATTATAAGTGAGTATAGGTGATTATAAGTGAGTATAGGTGATTATATGTGAGTATAGGTGAGTATAGGTGATTATATGTGAGTATAGGTGAGTATAAGTGAGTGTTGGTAAGTATAGGTGATTTTATGTAAGTATTGGTGAGTATAGGGATTACATGCGAGTAAAGGTGAGTATAAGTGAGTATAGTTGATTATATGTGAGTATAGGTGAGTATAAGCAAGTATAGGTGAGTATAGGTGATTATATGTGAGAATAAGTGAGTATAGGTGATTATATGTGAGTATAAGTTAGTATAAGTGAGTATTGGTAAGTATAGGTGATTATATGTAAGTATTGGTGAGTATAGGTGATTACATGTGAGTAAAGGTGAGTATAAGTGAGTATAGGTGATTATCTGTGAGTATAGGTGATTATATGTGAGTATAAGTGTGTATAGGTGATTATCTTTGAGTATAGGTGAGTATAAGCGAGTATAGGTGAGTATAAGCAAGTATAGGTGAGTATCGGTGATTATATGTGAGTATAGGTGATTATATGTGATTATAAGTAGGGATGTAGCGAACGTCGGAAAAAATGTTCGCGAACTTCCGGACAAAAATGCGAACGGTTCGCAAACTTCGCGAACCCCATAGAATTCAATGGGAAGGCGAATTTTAAAAGCTAGAAAAGACATTTCTGGCCAGAAAAATGATTTTAAAGTTGTTTAAAGGGTGCAACGACCGGATCAAGGGCAAAAATGTTTCTAAAAAATACATTGTTGACACAGCGCTGCGTTTTGTGCTGTAAAGGGCAGAAATCACACTACGTCACTCAGGTGATGTTTCTGGACACGGAATGCGAAAAAGCTCACACAGCTACGTGGCACTTGGTTAAAGACTGGGCAAACAATGCCTACAAGGTCAACGTATACACTACTACAGCGGTGGATACGGATTACGGAAAATATTATTGCTGCTTGAAAAACGTCACTCAGGATGGTGTTTCTGGAGACGGTATTATTATTGATATTTAGACAGAATGTGAACAAGCTCACACAGCTAGATGGCAGTTGTTTGAAGAACAGTAGATTACTAACCAGCAAACTTACTATCAACTGTCCCTGAAATCACTAACAGCTCTCTCCCTACACTAGCTCTTCCAAGCACACACAGGCAGAATGAAAAAACGCTGCAGGGCTTCGGTTTTTATAGGGAAGGGGAGTGGTCCAGGGGGTGTGGGGGTGGTCCAGGAGGGAGAGCTTCCTGATTGGCTGCCATGTATCTGCTGGTCTGGGGGAGAAATGGCAAAAAAAAAAAGCGCCAGGTAAGGCGAACCCAAATTGGCGAACGTCGCGCGACATTCGCGAACATTTGGCGAGCGCGAACAGCCGATGTTCGCGCGAACAAGTTCGCCGGGGAACAGTCCGCGACATCCCTAATTATAAGTGAGTATAGGTGATTATATGTGAGTATAAGTGAGTATAAGTGAGTATTGGTAAGTATAGGTGATTATATGTAAGTATTGGTGAGTATAGGGGATTACATGTGAGTAAAGGTGAGTATAAGTGAGTATAGATGATTATATGTGAGTATAGGTGAGTATAAGCAAGTATAGGTGAGTATAGGTGATTTATGTGAGTATAGGTGAGTATAAGTGAGTATTGGTGAGTTTAAGTGAGTATAGGTGAGTATAGGTGATTTATGTGAGTATAGGTGAGTATAAGTGAGTATTGGTGAGTTTAAGTGAGTATAGGTGATTATAGGTGATTACATGTGAGTATAGGTTAGTATAGGTTATTATCTTTGAGTATAGGTGAGTATCAGCAAATATAGGTGAGTATAGGTGGTTATATGTGAGTATAGATGAGTATATGTGAGTATTGTTTTTTTGAGAAATAAAACTTTAATTTTAAAAAAATTGTTAAAAACAAATTAGAATCAGAAAATACTCAAAATTAATATAAAAGTCAATGGTACAGGCCCCTTTAACAATTCGAAGATGTTTTTTGCCTTCACACTTTTGAGATGTTTTAGGGTGTTTGATGCTGGTTTTCATTCGCGTGAGGAAATATGTGAGGTATTCATAAAAACTTGAATTTTTTAATCTGACTTTTTTTGATTTAATAATTTTTTTATTACTAAATTAGCCAAATTCGTGGTAAAGGGGTTGAGTTTGTTTCTGGTAAAATATGAGAAAAAAGTTTTAGTAAATAACCTGCTAAATTTGCCATTTTCAGTTGCATTGATCATCGCCAAATTCTCAACTATTATTACAGGATGGGGTTTCCACCACTATGGATTCAGCTTAGTTACAATCAAGTACAAGGAAAAGGGAAATTATTTTTCAAAAATTGGAATTATTTTCTTAAAATGGATGTTATGGGAGATGGCCTTCCCATAATTCAGAGCTTTCTGGATAAATAGGGTTTAGGATAAGGGATCCCATATCTGTACCAATATTATAGTGTTCTCCATTGAACTTCAATTTGATGAGTTCTATTTTTTGGTCGAAACTCACATTTTCAGGTTAAAAAAATTATTGTTCCCCAACCCTGGAAATACAGTAGATTGAATTGTAAAATACACCATCTAAAACCTATTGAGGTCATGTAGGAGTCAATGGCAGAGGTCCCTTAAACCATTAGAAGATGTTATTAACCTTCATGATGAGTTTTTAGATGAAAACACAATCAATTCTGGTTTTTAGGTTTCAGGACTAAAACTCTCAGAATCAGGTTTTCCCATTGGAGTTTTTACTAAAATAAGATACCATTTGAGTTGCAAGTTCACTAAAATTAATTAAACCCAGTGGGATAGTTTTCCCTCCAATAAGGATTAATTATATCTTAGTTGGGATCAAATACAAGCTACTGTTTTATTATTACACAGAAAAAGGAAATCAGTTTAAAAAAAAATGTAATCTATGTCAGATGGCCTACTGTTATTCAGAACTTTCTGGACAACAGATCTTTCCATAATTTGGATCTTCATACCTTAAGTCTACTAGAAAATCATATAAACATGAAATAAAGCCAATAGGCTGGTTTTGCTTCCAATAAGGATTAATTATATCTTAGTTGGGATCAAGTACAAGCTACTGTTTTATTATTACAGGTATGGGACCTGTTATCCAGAATGCTAGGGACCTGACAAGATCTTTCCATAATTCGGATCTTCATACCTTAAGTCTACTAGAAAATCATATAAACATGAAATAAAGCCAATAGGCTGTTTTTGCTTCCAATAAGGATTAATTATATCTTAGTTGGGATCAAGTACAAGCTACTGTTTTATTATTACAGTGAAAAAGAAATTAGTTTTGAAAATCTGATTATTATGGACTCTAAGGGAGATGACCTTGCCATAATTCAGAGCTTTCTGGATAAAGGATCCCACACCTGTACCAATATAATGTATGATCTGAAGGACTCACACAAGTAAATGAATGGACAGCAGTGACTATTAGTCGGATCCCCTTGTGGATATACATCACGCTGATGGCCCCATTTAGGTAGAACATTATTTATTTGGTCAACTTGAGGCACAGAACTTACAATCTATCAACTAAAGTGAGCTGTTATGGGCTATAGGGACCTAAACAAGTTATTGAGCTGAGGTGGTCGTATACTGAAAGAGAATTAAGCTGACGGAGCACATTTTCAGCAGAACAACTGCACAGAGGCCAGAAAAAAAGAATTTCTTTGCACCTTTCCTACTCTCTGGAGCCTCTGCTCAATGACTAATCAATGACTAATCATAATATTGGAGCCTGTGACGTTGATTCCTATTTAGTCTCAAGTCAGTTGTCCTTGATCTCCCTACATTCCCTTCCTCATTCACTCGCAAGATGTTCTGATTCAAGATGAGAGTGAAGAATAGACGGCTCTATGGAAAAGGATGTGGAACACAAAGCTAAATCCTTCAGTTGAAACCTTTCAAATTGTTCTTGGAAAGCTGAGTTGTGTTCTAGGAAGAGCCGAGTAGCATTATTTCCATACGAAGCATCGTTACAACAATTAATTGGCTTGACAAGGGCCACCAGTTTGGAAGCATTGTGTTAGGCACTTATAGTGGATTTCATTGTTCTGAACTCTGCTCATTGTATTATTCTTTTAGGCTTTATATTGTTATTATAAATATACTGCTTTATCAGTGAATAGCGGCTGATCCTTTCTACCATGATGATGAGTATTTCTAATAAACACTGGGAGATGTCCCTTCACCTCTCTGACGTCCCACGGGTCTCTCTGATACAGTCTCATTAACTCAATGGAGCCGAGACTTCTGGAATTTTATACACAAAGCGGATACAAGTAACTCTCCCCTCTAAATATGAATACAGTATTCGCAGATACGCACAAACGTTACTCCACAAATTCACTAAAGTGCGAATATTCCATTACATTACCCATTTCACCGGAGTTTTCTTTGAGTTTAGATCTGGTGAACTTATACGATGAAGCGACATCCACCTCAATCTTATGTATGCCCAAAAGTCATAAAATTTTTTAAAAAACTGTTTTTTTTTCATGTTTTAATATGGGAGTGTCTTAAAAAGTTGTAACTGTTAAATATTTATTTTTTCATTAGTTTTAGGGTGGGCTCATGTCTAGGATATTAGAGGATATTTTGCCTTTATTTTACTTCCTTGGACATAATAAGTGGCCACTTCCAGCATTTGCACCAACATCTCTAATAAAGACATATAATCTCTAATAAAGACAAATAATTTCTAATAAAGACATATAATCTCTAATAAAGACATATAATCTCTAATAAAGACATAATCTCTAATAAAGACATATAATCTCTAATAAAGACATAATCTCTAATAAAGACATAATCTCTAATAAAGACATATAATATCTAATAAAGACATAATCTCTAATAAAGACATATAATCTCTAATAAAGACAAATAATTTCTAATAAAGACATATAATCTCTAATAAAGACATATAATCTCTAATAAAGACATAATCTCTAATAAAGACATATCATCTCTAATAAAGACATATAATCTCTAATAAAGACATAATCTATAATAAAGACATATAATCTCTAAGAAAGACATATAATCTCTAATAAAGACATATAATCTCTAATAAAGACATATAATCTCTAATAAAGACATATAATCTCTAATAAAGACATATAATCTCTAATAAAGACAAATATACAGTACGACCTTTATGCACCTGCCCTATTCAAATGAACCTAAGCGTACTAATGAACTCTCGCAAGGCAGAAATGAACGTTATCGAATGTTCGCTATGAAATACTCGCACTGACGAGCGTTCGTCTGTTGAGACACAATTTTTTGTTGCAAATTATTGTCTGATGAAGTGGCATAAAGTGTAGCGAAGCTTCTTAGTGAATGTCCCCCGATGTCTTGCACAAACACACTCAATGTTCTGCAGATTAAAGGCAAATTAATGGGAACAATAGGACGAGTGTGCTGTGAATTTTCAGGCTTGAATGAATGAATACAAAGAGTAAGAGGGAGGAAAATAAAAAAGGAAATAAGAACTGACTAAATTCAAGGCAAACAAAAAAGACAATATAGAAAATTATTTTGCAGTGTTTCAGATACAGAATCCTGTCGGAATGTGAATATTTCTGTGCGAATGTGACCGTTTCAGCACAACCACTGAACCTCTCCCACCTTCTCTGCCTTGGTGATTTGAAAAGAATATTATAAACCTGGTTCATACAGTAGAAAAGACATTTTTGGCAATGGAAGACTGCAATGTGATATCATAAAGAAGAAGGTAGAGAAGGTGCATCTGGGGTCCAGTCATTGGCCTCTGATAGACACTCATGTTGTGTTTGGTAGCCGAGGATGAGGAGGGTATATCAGTGCTTTATTAGTAGGTTCATGCAGCCATTACATAACAGCAGTAACTCTTACTTTCACTTTCAAGTTGTACAGAAAGTCCTGTGTATGCACAGTGCCACCTGCAGGCCATTTGTATAAACACCACATATTCCCCCTATAGTAGGAAAGCATTTGGACAAATATATAAACAGTAACAATTAAACCATATGTATCTTAAAGCAATACATACATTCTTCACATGACATAGTCCTTGGTCCATGCCGTTAGTTTCCTGATTCTCTCAGTATGCCTTATAGGTTCACTTTCTTCTGCCCTACAACAACTCATGAGCTGACAGTTTGGCCTGGACAATGTACAGACCACACTCTACCTTAAGGGAAAGGTGTACAAGATGTCTTAGTTTCAAGAAATAAACCCCAAAGTCTCTGGCACCTCCACTGTAGTAGTGACCAAGCAACTGACCCCCTATCTACCATCTTTAAAATGTGTAAAGTGTAATGCTGGTGCGTGGGGTGTGTTAGTGTGTATGAGTGTTAGTGTGTGTGTTAGTGTGGCAGCTCAGTGATCTGGGGGCAGATTGTATTCCAATTGACTGATCCATTAGTTGGTCCATTTCTCAGTAGGATATGATACACCACTTGTATCAATTCTAACAACTGCCTTCAATGAAACTCATGGATTCTGCTCAGCAAGCACAAAGACATCAGTTACAGTTACAGGGTCGCTGACCCCTCCATCCCACAGCTGCTTCACAAACACATAAGAGGGGGAAATAAAACACTATTTACACTTCAATATTAGAAAAAAAGGTAAAAATAAAAAGTAGAGACTAACTGAAAATATTGACAAAACTTCCACTTGGCACGCACACCACGACTCAGGAGGATACGGTGAATAAAAGGCTTTTTATTTCCCAAATTACAGCTTTCCCAACGCGTTTCGTGTGACCCCACACGTATTCATGGGAACATTTTCACATTACACTCATTTCCTTTAAAAAGTCTTTGGAGTTCACGTCACTCTTGACGTGTTTCCTCCTCTGTGTACCCTTTTGGGAAAATAAGCACTTTAACATTGTTACATACTGAAAGCGCTAAGCATATCGCTAAACATATTGAGAATAAAGGTTCACTTTTGATAACTTCAAATTCTTAGCAAATTCATCCATATTTAAATAAATTTATCCATATTGATACATATTTTATTCTTTATTTTTTTATTTCAAACTATTGCATTCTAATTAGATCAATTTTAAATCTTAAAATCCTTTCAGTATTTTACTTTTATTACCTTGTGTGACTCGCATTATTGGACTGGTTTATTGTTAATTATTCATTTTAAATCGCTACATTAGCTCTCTTTATAAATAATTTAATCTATCCGTTACATTTGTTCTTAATTATTTCCCCCGGCAGAGCACCCGGACCAGATCATAGGAGCGGTGAGTAGCCTGCCATCACACTGTGTTTCTTTTTGGAAAGAGGATTTCTTGGAAGCGATAGGTCCGGGGCATGTGCACCCGGGCCCCTTTAAACTAAGGGTGAGCACCGTAGGTCAAGGGCAGGGGGCCATACCTGCGGTCCATTTAATTAAAAGGACTAGAGCTTACTATTATTAAATTATACATATTTTCACTAACTGAAAATAGTCTTTATATCTGAAGTTGATAAATGCACCCCTTTGAGTACCATTTCGGATGCACAAATATTTACACCTGACAGTGACTGCCAAGGAGTTGGGGGCAATTTGCTCTCAGTGTGTAAGGGGTGGCTGAACATGGGCATTGCACCCTGATGTGGGGACCCTAGGCTACATCCACAGGGCCCCCTGTGCAGATCCAGTCATGCTTGTACCCGAGCTCTCTTTACTGGTCGGGTTTGGGGCCAGGGTGGGACTGGGGGGGTCAGGGCCCACCAGGGCTGCCACATCAGGGCCCCCAGCACCCCCCAAGGGCCCCCCCCACACCCCCCCGATGGAAAATCCCCTTCTCCCGTCGCAACGCCCCCTCGACAGCACATACCTTATTCCTCTTTCAGTCGATTTCAGCAGCCCGCCTCTCCATTAAAGAGAAAAACATGTTTCATGGGAAAACGTTTCTTTTTAAAAAACACATCAGTTAATAATGCTGCTCCAGTAGAATTCTGCACTGAAATCCATTTCTCAAAAGAGCAAACAGATTTTTTTATATTCAGTTTTGAAATCTGACATGGGGCTAGACATATTGTCAATTTCCCAGCTGCCCCTGGTCATGTGACTTGTGCCAGCACTTTAGGAGGGAACTGCTTTCTGGCAGGCTGGTGTTTTTCCTTCTCAGTGTAACTGAATAGTACTCAGTGGGACCTGGGTTTTACTATTGTGTGTTGTTCTTAGATCTACCAGGCAGCTGTTATCTTGTGTTAGGGAGCTGTTATCTGGTTACCTTCCCATTGTTCTGTTGTTAGGCTGCTGGGGGGGGGGGAAAGGGAGGGGGTGATATCACTCCAACTTGCAGTACAGCAGTAAAGAGTGATTGAAGTTTATCAGAACACAAGTCACATGACTTGGGGCAGCTGGGAAATTGACAAAATGTCTAGCCCCATTTCAGATTTCAAAATGAAATATAAAAAAATCTGTTTTCTCTTTTGAGAAATGTTTTTCAGTGCAGAATTCTTCTGGAACAGTACTATTAACTGATGTGTTTTGAAGAAAAAAAAAAATTCCCATGACAGGATCCCTTTAAGAGCAGGCACACAAGAGCCGGAAGCGGCTGGGCGGACAAATCCGGGCCTGGGTCAAGCTCCTTGTAGAGGTTCTGGGCTGGCGGGGCCACTGAGGGCTGGGGCCCACCGTGTTTTTTCCCGGTATCCCCCCGGCCCAGTCCAACACTGTTTGGGGCACACCAGTGACGTCTTTGGATATACACACATCTGAGTGCACTGTCTTCTTTTCCCAGCAGGTGTGCCTGACCAGAACCAGCAGTGCAAATGAAAATATAAATGATCATTTTAAAAAATGGGCCCCTGATCATACAAGGTCCCTAAGCTATAACCTTGGGGTGCCTGTGCATTCATTAATCCATCGTTGTTTGAGAAGTAATGTTAAGGGTGTCTCATACAGGGGCGCAGACTGTTTTTACCTGGGAGCAGAGGGGACAATTGCTGCTTGAATTAAAGGACCTATAGTGAATAAGAGCTGAGATCTGCGTCTGTGTTGGGAAAATTTGGCCAAATTGCCCACTAATATGCCAACTTGGCTTTGCACCCAAAAACTTACCTGGCAAATACCTTGGTCACTGTTGCTCCAAATCAAATGATATTTAGTTGAGGAAGTGAAACGGCAAGAAGCATTTCCTAGTTTACCAATAAAACCCACAAGATGACAAATGCAGTGAAATAATATTTCAGGTTGCCATGGCAATCATGTGATTTTAATTAACGACATACAGGGGTCACATCTTGCTGTAATCACAGCGCTCGCAAACCAATTTGGGAAGGACACGGCGGTGAGGTTGGGGGAAATGAGTTTGTCTCGGCTCATGAAAATCCGGTGACATTATTCCGACAGGTCAGAGGGGCTTGTGAAAGATTTCGTTTTCTTTTTATTTCTATGGAAGCACCCGGTAACACTGGCGGTCAAGTTGGGTAACAGAGCCGAGAACTAGCGCAGACGGATGAATTGCTCAGCGACTAAATGTGACCCACACTCCATTAATAGTATGAACCATTTATACAGAATGTGATAGGACAGAATATTATTATAATGGGAAATAACTGTAAATGTATTAGTATATATATATATTTATAAATATTTATAAATGCTAGGGATGCACTGAATCCACTATTTGGTATTCAACCAAATCCCCAAATCCTTCATGAAACATTAAGCCGAATATCGAACCAAATCTGAATCCTAATTTGCATATGTAAATTAGTGACAAGAAGGAAAACAATGGAAAAACATTTTTTACTTCCTTGTTTTGTGACAAAAAGTAACATGATTTCCTTTCCCGCCCCTAATTTGCATATGCCATGTAGGATTCGGATTCGGTTCGGCCAGGCACAAGGATTCAGCCAAATCCAAATCCTGCTGGAAAAGGCTGAATCCTGGCTGAATCCCAAACCGAATCCTGGATTCAGTCCCTAATGAATGTACCACTCTTTCTCCCATGTGTCTGTTCCGGGTGCTTCACTGAGTTGTGTTCCAAATAATCTTACAGACAATCAGAGTCACTTATCAAGACTGGGCAATTTTTCCAATGGGCAGTAACCCATGGAAACCAATCAAATTGCTGCAATCATTGTTCTACTTACAGCTGGATTTAAATAACCTATCACTGATTGGTTTCTATGGGTAACTACCCATGGGCAAATTTTCCAATTTTTGATAAATGAGCCCCAAATATCCACACTCCTTTCATTAATTCACTTTTTATTGCAACACTTTAAAATTATAATTCACATGTTTCGGTTTTGGTCCAAAACCTTTGTCAAGCTGGATTTAAATATCCAGAGTTACACATTTTTAAAAAAAAAATATGGAGTGCTTCACACGCTTTTCATGCTTGCATAGGGGCCATGATAATCTTCTCTGTATCCTTCCAATTTCAGAATATATGCTGCACAAGCTCACATTCACCACCCGACATTTTATGTAAGATTATATATATATTTACAGGTATTAGTGATGTACGGGCCAGCCCTATACCCAGCAGGACCCGTGGGTTTGCCCTACCCACGGGTCGGGCGGGTTCAGGCTGACACTGCACCCCCATTTGCCCCACCACATTGCACTTCCCGCTTCCAACTTCCAGCTTCCTTTTTAAAAGATGTACAACTGCTCACCCCGCCCCTTTTGTGACATCATTGGTGGGGTGGGCTATTCAAAAAGGGATCCTGCTTTCAGCCTCAAAACTATAGGCCAATTAGTCTGACGTTGGTGGTAGGAAAGCTTTTTGAAGGATTAGTAAAGGATAGGATACTGGACTTCATAGCAAATAACAACATTAGGGGGCAGATTTACTAAAGGTCAATTCACTGAGATGTTGCTTCTGTGTAGTTACTGTGATAGGATTACCAATGTGTCATACAACTCCTAAACACAGGTGTTACTTGTGTGAGTTGCATGAATGGATGTGTGAAGTCTTCTGAAACTGCCGGGGTACAGATGTGAGAACAGCATTGTATGTAGCAGACAGGTGGTGTTGAAGGCCCTCACCTCTATTCAGGGATGGTTTCTCCACCTTGACATGAATCGCCTCTTTCAAACCAGCGGTCTTCTTTATCTAAGATTTGGACATTGCTATCTTCAAAGGAGTGTCGCTTGTTTTTAGGTGTATAAAGATAGCCTTGTCCTGTAGAGTTCTCTCTCCTATGATGATCCATTCGCTTGGTGAGAATTTGTTTTGTCTCCCCAATGTATAGATCAGTGCACTGAACATCTCAGAGGAGCTTTGAAAGCATGTGGCTACCCAGACTGGGCCTTTGTTTAAAAGCAGCAGAAGTCTGTGTTTCATAACAACCAAATGGAATCCTATAACGTCCTACAGTTACTTCCTAGAGGGACATGCTTTGTTTGTCTCCATTACCAATTGATCATAAAAGTATAACGTAGAACATCAATATACAAAGTGAATGAGAAGTTTATGTTTTACAGTCGGGTTCCAGTCAATAATGTGTCCAAGAAGCTGAATCTAAAGATGAATCAGGATTCCCGTCCTTTAGCGCCACTGGCTTTGATACAGTCCATCCCAGCAATATCCATATATCCGTATCACTTCCCCAATACCCTCCAGTGTTTGCTCAGCTTAAACAAAACAGCCCTTATCTTTCCACTCAATAAACATCTCACATGTAGCTTTTCATAACAGACCGATGAAATTGCTTAACCTTATTAATCTCAGTCAGTAGTTATTCTGCCACTCCTATAAGTGGTGAAACGTTTTCTAGAAAACTCTAAAAGTCCAGATGCGTTTTGACTTAATTCAACTGAATATCATGAGCTGGATAAATGAGACTCTCCATAGGCCTATATGCCAATCAGCTCCATCCTTGGGTCTAGTTACAGTATATCAATGTGATTATTCATTTGGTCTAAGCGAAAATCCTATGGAAGAGATTGTTGTTTCCCTCTGGATAAATGTTCATTCTATGTCCTCACCACAATGACATTTAGTCTAAGCTCAAATGACTTATTTGCTTGACTTGCTTTGTCTTAACATGACATCAAAGCCGAGGCTACAGGAGTTTGCTTGATCTTAGGATCTATGGGACTGGCCCGGATACATTATGTTTCTAACTTGTTATAGATAGTTTCAACTTTGAAGGCACCACAGTACATCTAACTGCCCAGGAGAACAATACAACCAACCAGCGTTGCACTGGGGCACAGGGCCTACCAGACCTGCAGGCAGTGGCGTAACTACTAGCTGGTGGGCCCTGGTGCAGGATTGGTACCCCTATTGGGCTCTTGCGGGTAAATTTATATGGCGTATAAAACACTGCTGGTGTCTTCACCAGGGTTAGGTGAGGGAATGCAGGGACTCCACCAAATTATTCCCGGCATCTTGTTGGCCCAGTCTGACCCTTCATACAACTGAAGATCACAGGGGTAATTTATAATGCGCCAGGTGTAAAAAACAGCTGCAAACCACAATGTATAGAGCCAGAGTCACACATGGGGAAAAACTCAAATATTCGAATTTTCAGACAAAAAAAAAATTGAATCCACTTGAATTGATGGATTTTTCTCCATGAAGGCTATTAATACCTTCAAATTATTCAATGGACATCTGCCATTTGGCTCCTACATGACCTCAACAAGTTTTGGATGCTGTATTTTTGGATCTGAACTATTTCCAGCTTCAGGGCATAAGATATCTCAAAAAATGTTAGTTTTTTTTTTTTTTTAACTAAAACAGACAACTCAAAAACTCAAATTTACATAGAAAAAACCTCTACCTTTGATAAAGTAAAAAGAATTCAAGAAAGAGTTTATTGTCATTTCTTCCATATACGTTTGTACAGTACACAGTGAGACAAAACAATGTTCCTCGAGGATCATGGTGCTACACACAACATAGAAGTACCAGACAACAACAAGTGCATCTACTGCAAGACAGGACAGTATAGTGCAGGGACAGGACAGTATAGTGCAGGGACAGGACAGTATAGTGCAGGGACAGGACCAGGCCCTCAGCAGATGTAATATGTAAAGTAAATGATGTCAGACATGATGAGTATCATTGGGATATGATGAAGGGGTGTGATGAAGCAGTGGATATTCTGAGACAATTTACAATCGGTTTTCATTTTGTATTATTTGTGTTTTTTTTTTTCTTATTTAGCTTTATATTCAACAGCTCTCCAAATTCCCCTAGCAACCATGCACTGATGTGATTGTGAATAAGAGACTGGAATATGAATAGGAGAGGTACTGAATAGAAAGATAAGCAATAAAAAGTAACAATAACAATACATTTGTAGCCTTACAGAGCATTTGTTTTTTTTAGATAGGGTCAGTGACCCCCATTTGAAAGCTGGAAAGAGTCAGAAGAAGAAGGCAAATAAAACTATAAGAAATAAATAATGAAGACCAATGTAAAAGCTGCTTAGAATTAGCCTTTCTATAATATACTAAAAGTTAACTGAAAGGTAAATCACCCTTTTATTCCTTTCCTTCTGATCCTGGGGTGCAGTGTCATTCTGTACTGTATGTCATTCTGTAATGATTGTAAATCTGTATTATATGAAATTCTCTACTGTATGACATTCTGTACTGTATGTCATTCTGTAATGATTGTAATTCTGTACTGTATGCAATTCTCTACTGTATGACATTCTGTACTGTATGTCATTCTGTAATGATTGTAATTCTCTATTATATGCAATTCTCTACTGTATGACATTCTGTACTGTATGTCATTCTGTAATGATTGTAATTCTGTATTATATGAAATTCTCTACTGTATGACATTCTGTACTGTATGTCATTCTGTAATGATTGTAATTCTGTACTGTATGCAATTCTCTACTGTATGACATTCTGTACTATATGCATTTCTGTACTGTATGTCATTCTGTACTGCATGCATTTCTGTACTGTTTGTTATTCTGTACTGTGTGTCATTCTGTACTGTGTGTCATTCTGTACTGTATGTCATTCTGTAATGGATGTCAGTCTGTACTATATGCAATTCTGTACTGTATGTCATTCTGTACAGTATGCATTTCTGTACTGTATGTCATTCTGTACTGTGTGTCATTCTGTACTGTATGCATTTCTGTACTGTATGTTATTCTGTACTGTATGTCATTCTGTACTGTATGTCATTCTGTACTGTGTGTCATTCTGTACTGTATGCATTTCTGTACTGTATGTTATTCTGTACTGTGTGTCATTCTGTACTGTATGTCATTCTGTAATGGATGTCAGTCTGTACTATATGCAATTCTCTACTGTATGACATTCTGTACTGTATGCATTTCTATACTGTATGTCATTCTGTAATGGATGTCAGTCTGTACTATATGCAATTCTGTACAGTATGTCATTCTGTACTGTATGCATTTCTGTACTGTATGTTATTCTGTACTGTATGTCATTCTGTACTGTGTGTCATTCTGTACTGTATGTCATTCTGTACTGTATGCATTTCTGTACTGTGTGTCATTCTGTACTGTATGTCATTCTGTACTGTATGCATTTCTATACTGTATGTTATTCTGTGATGGATGTCATTCTGTACTATATGCAATTCTGTACTGTATGTCATTCTGTACAGTATGCATTTCTGTACTGTATGTTATTCTGTACTGTATGTCATTCTGTACTGTGTGTCATTCTGTACTGTATGTCATTCTGTAATGGATGTCAGTCTGTACTATATGCAATTCTCTACTGTATGACATTCTGTACTGTATGTATTTCTATACTGTATGTCATTCTGTGATGGATGTCATTCTGTACTATATGCAATTCTGTAATGTATGTCATTCTGTACTATATGCCATTTTGTACTGTATGCATTTCTGTACTCTATGCCATTTTGTACTGCATGCATTTTGTACTGTATATCATTCTGTACTGTATGTCACTCTCTACTGTATGTCATTCTGTACTGGATGTTATTCTGTACTATAAGCAATTCTGTACTGCAAAACATATTGTACTGTATGGCATTCTCTACTGTATGTCACTCTACTATTTGTCATTCTGTACTGTATGTCATTCTGTACTATATGCCATTTTGTACTGTATGCATTTCTGTACACTATGCCATTTTGTACTGCGTGTATTTTGTATTGTATATCATTCTGTACTGTATATCATTCTGTACTGTATGTCACTCTCTACTGTATGTCATTCTGTACTGGATGTTATTCTGTACTATAAGCAATTCTGTACTGCAAAACATATTGTACTGTATGGCATTCTCTACTGTATGTCACTCTCTACTATATGTCATTCTGTACTGGATGTTATTCTGTACTATATGCAATTCTGTACTGTATATTATTCTCTACTGTATGTCATTCTGTACTGTAGGTCACTCTCTACTGTATGTCATTCTGTACTTTACTGTTACAATAGAAGTAAGAATAGTGCATAAGCAGCACAAATTAACCAGTTGGTCCGAAATATTGCTTTCAGCAGCCTTGCAATGCAGAGATCCTGAAGTGTCAAATAACAATGATTTCCCCCCATAGTTGTGTTGCATTAAAGGGGAGGCCTGGTAACCTGGTAAGTGCTCAGCTCTTGTCTATGTGCTCTGCTGCTGTAGATTTATTTGCTGGGCATCTGCATGAGATTCAGTTAAGAGCCAGCAGGGGGAGCTCTGTAGACAGTACAGCAGATACCTGAGTACATGGGGTCCCTTCAAAAGTTAACTCTTTCACCTCCAGTCAATGGCACAGCTCTACAGGTTACAAGAATAGCACTGAACAGCCTTAATGATAAGTGCATTAAACAGACTTACTGATTTAGATCCACTCAAATGACTTGTAAATAAGAAACCTACTGTATATACAACTTATACTCTATTGTCAATGTCATATATATAAATATATATAATGAATTGGCTTGATTCTTCTTCAGAAAAGCAGAGTTAAAGCCAGAGATTACATATGTACAGGGACTCATTTTTTCGCCTTAGATGGGGGGACAAGCTGGGGCAGCAGGTTTGGAATATTGCCCGGCCTGGGGGGCTTCTTGAATTGAAGATATTTATTGGTGGTTATCAACATTTCTAGTGAAATTAGTGTTCTAGTGTTTTTATTGTATGGATACATATATCACTGAATGCACCTGGACTATTGATTTTTGGGGGTGCATTAATTCTATACCAGATATATATATAAATATGTGGGTGTTTCACCCTGGCCCCCAGATTGTGGCTTCAGTACATGGAATATCCCTTATGCACAAGAATAAAGACATCCCCCTCCTTCTGTTTTCTTTATATGGCACGTCTGATAAATGTTCCTGGAGTTTGTATTATATTCCAGTAAATAGTGTGGGCTCAGCTGTGGCTCAGTATAAAAACTAATGCCCCCTGTAAATCTGCCACATTCTCTGGATGTTAATGTTAGTGACTCTCTGTGTATAAAGCACATTTTTCATTTAGAAGCTGAGAATTCTTCTTGTCCTGAGTTGTCTCTGTGGTTTCTATCAGCCAGTGCCACTGATTTATTCCGCCACTTTAACTCTTAATCAGCAAATAAAACATGAGGGTCTTTCACTACCTTCATTATATTCAACTGAATCCCCCCATATATTCCCTCTCCACTACTATGTCCTATATTTCACCCCACACCACCCTCTTTATATTAAACCCTCTTCTCTCCCCCAAGCTTTGTATAGACCGGCCATTAGCTTGTTATAAAGGGACAACACAGTGACAGTGAAATGCAAAGCCAAGTAATTCACAGCACAGCCCAGGAGCTCATTAGATAGATACACAGACAGACAGACTTACAGATAGATAGACAGACAGACAGACAGAGAGAGAGATAGAAAGATGACAGATAGAGAGATAGACAGCCAGACCGATAGATGGAAAGAAAGATGACAGATAGATAGACAGACAGACAGACAGAGAGATAGATAGATAGAGAGAGAGACAGACATATATATATATATATATATATATAGAGAGAGAGAGAGAGGGAGAGAGAGAGAGAGAGAG
>CM044439.1:2346994-2358473 GCA_024363595.1 Xenopus borealis
CATGAATACTCCAATGAATACCCCCATGAATATATCCATAAATACTCCCATGAATATCCCTATGAATACCCCAATGAATACTCCTATGAATAAATCCATGAATACCCCATGAAAACCCCAATGAATACCCCCATGAATATCCCTATAAATAGAATGATGCCAAATATAATTGACCCAGTGCATTAATTTCTCCATTAGACTGAATGATTGTGTCTCGTATTATAATAAGGTTATTTTATATACATTGTCTATGGCAAACATTGTACATCCAGGGTGTGTGATGGGCAGAAGCCTCCAACTTATATCAGCAGAAGGCTTTTCAAATGTTATTGCAGAAGTTGTAGCACAAGCTCTTGGGGACCAAACCCTTCCTCAGGAGCAGTACACACTAGTGAACACAAAATCCCTACAATCCCTACAAAGTCCCATTGTAATAAATACAAGTCTCATCTGATCACGTTACACATGTGAACCAAGGATTCGATTCACAAACATAAATACAAAGATCCCACACGCTCCATTCCACTACAGGAGCCAATCAGCCAATTTGTAGGAGTCGGTTCAAAGCTGTTTTCTTTATGGTTGCTGTTAGCAGCTGCACTTGGGCAATTTAGCCCCCATGAATACATAGATATATATAGACAGTATAGATATATACATATATTACAACTTTCTGATGCTCATGCTCCATTAGAGACAAGTGCATTTTGTACTTTTGGTGGGTTGGACTGGGCAGTTATGGACTTTATTTTAGCTTCAAGTGACAATTTTCTTTCCCCTTTAATCTGTCAAAAAGCTAATCAGTATTATTGGTTCCAAATGGCTACAGCTGCTGTCACCTACACATGTAACACAACATCACACTGCATTAGCAAGACACACATCAGACTTGTTATCTTTCTCTCTGGTTCATTCTCTCCTCTAAATGCTCCTCTTACATTTTCATGTACCCCCCCCCGGCCCCCCCTGCCTCTCTCTCTCTCTCTCTGCCCCAGAGGACACTTTGTGACAAGGTGACATTACAGTCCCATCCCGACCCCATTGGACTTAATGATGGAAGCCATTCACAGCATCTTCCATTTAGGGTCATTATTTTCAAAGGGTGTAAAGAAGGTTTTCGAGCTGAAATTCCCAAGTATATAATATATATATTTGCTAAGACATAGAGGAAACATAGAACGATTTCTTCTCATTCTGATTTTTAAATGCTCTGCAGTCAATTCACAAGACTGTGCCAGCACTGTGCCCTAGCTGTTATGCACACATCTGGGCACCCCTTCTGATATAACTTGCCCTCAACTGGAACTCCCACTGCCAAGCTCCAAACTATTTTTAGAATAAAGTCAAACTGGAGGAGGGTTAAGGTCACCAACACTGTCTGGAGAAGTGGACACGTTGTCTAGAGTGATGAATTAAGTGATTAATTGCGCTTCCCCATGAGGAGATGCCAGGAGAAGACACCCTGCTTGAGTACATCACCCTATGTGAAGGTTATGGGGGGGGGGGTTGGGACAGTATTCCAGAGCAATTTGTTATGGTTCGGTTTTTCTTCCATTGAAAGCAGACCTGAATGTTCCTGTGCACACGACAGTGCCATCTATTTCATATTTGGGGAAGGTTTTTTTCAGAATTCCAATACCTCTATGATCAAAGTGAGGTCAATACAGAATGGGTTTGCAGAGATGGGAGTAGAAGAGCCCTGACCTTAACCCAAATAGAAGCCTATGGGATGAGTTGAAAGACTGACCTAGAGGACTCATGCCTAAACTCTTGTGGCTGAAATGAAGCAAGTTGGCTCGTTTATACAGATCTCTCACATATTTACTGTTGCAGTAAATATACGTCAGTTAAATATATAGGATGACACAGGTTCTTGAATACGAACAAAAAAGTTTAATTGCAAAATGCCATAGGTTTAATACTCACAGCATCAAACTGAACTAGATGAACTGCAATAATAAATCACACACAGAGCATAAAGGTGGCCATACACGGGCCGATAAAAGCTGTCGGCAGCTCATCGCCCCATGTATGCGGCCCTCCGACAGGCTTTCCTGATCAGTATCTGCCCGAAAGTTGGCCATATGTCCAAAATATGGTAACTAAAAATCCAGTCGGATCGCGACCACATCTGTTCGTTGATGTGGTCCCGCGATCCGACCGCCCATATGGCCTCCGTTAAGATCCGATCCTTGGGCCCTAGGGCCCACGATCGGATCAGCCTGATATCTCTCAGTGTATGGCCACCTTAACACTTGCACCACTAGGGAGACGGTCTGGCAGGTCTCAAGATCCATGTTTAGTACTACCATCTAATGGCCATAGAAATATTCTTGGAGTGAATTATTTTATTCACTGTGGTCCCTTCACTCTATGCCAGTGTTACCTAAGTAGAACTACATCCAACTATCAGACCTCTGGTGGAGCACAAGGCTGCTTTAACTAGCTCCTAGAGTGTCTATGACAGAGCTACTCCTGTTGCTGTTTGAGTACCTCATTAACCAGGTTCCTGTTCCCAAAATTCCCCCCCAAAAAGGTGCTGTGCCTTTAGGGCACAGTTTTTACTGGGGCATTCTTAATCCAGACTCCCCCCACTCTGTTCCACTGGTGAAAGCAAAAGAGGAAGAGCAACCTGCTCCCAATTACTATTTCAATCTCAAAAGGAAATGATCATCACCCAAATGGGCCAATAGGGAACACGTCCCGCCCAGGTATCCACTAAACAGGTACCAGGTCTCAAGCAGACCTTTCCACGTTCTTCAGCAAAACTGCAAATGCACACAGGTAGTTGTGTAACGGTAGGTGTTGACCTGTGATAATCTGTACAAATACAGGCAGGCGGTCATTCTCAGCCCAATGGTCAAATTGTGGCCCTAAAGAACTGCATGAATCAAAAGTCTTCCTGAGCTTTCCAGCACATACAGGAAAGATCAGATGCAGCCAATATAATAAGATGGTTTATCATGGGGGAAATGTTTTTTGCCCACAACTCATGCTGCCATATACAGTACCAATGCTGATGCATAACAACATTGTCAGTCTGCTAAATATCCACCGTATCTAAAAACTGAAAGTCTGACAAGCCACGTGATGAACCACCGGCTAAATCTGGAAGGAGCAGCTCAGCGGCAGCTTCTACAGTGACTAATATGGGGGGTCACTCTGTTCTCGACTACCTTTCCACAGTAGGATTCCCCGAGAACTTATTGCTGTGAAAAACCCACAAATAAGTTATGTTTTTCTAAGAAAAGAAATATATGTATCAGGACAAAGTGCATTTTGCATGTATTTTGTAACATAATAAATGCTGATTTCCCATCAGTATTATCTTGCCAATTTGTATTCCCTGTCCCAGTCAATGTTTTTGGATCACTCTATATAAGGTCCCTATAAGGTCCCTGTCTGTGCCCAACTTTCCATGTAATAAGGGTGTTGTAGGATTAATTAGGTTAGTTAGAATGTTGAGTCCTTCACCTCTACCCAGATGAGAGGACAATTCCTGAGCATTTGTCCTGCAAATCCAAATGAATGATATTTGATGACGTAGAAACACTTAATGGGAGTCCAAGAAACACTGGACCATTTGATCAGATGATGGGATGAGGTGATGGTCCCTGAGATGTTCCTTTGTATTCGGACATATCTTTTCCAAATGCATAAACTAGTTCGAAACTAAGGGTTGGTTCCCACTTTTGGGAAAATGGGAGGGTGCAAATTCAGAAAATGTTTCTTGCACTTTTACCATCTGAATACAACTATCATTAATAGTTACTTGTCTCTCCTATACCTTCCTGTGTAAGTGTTGGGGAGAAAAAGGGCCACACTTTGAGACTCTTGCCTTAGGTACTAAACTTCCTCTGCTCAGTTTTGCCTCCAGCTATTGTTGACCTCCATAATCTCACTGATCGTGGTCTTCTTCCTTTCTCACAAAAGGCAGTACTTCTGCCATTTTTTGTTATTTTAGAGGCAACGTGATCAGAGGGGTTCAGTATCCTGAGACTCAGAAATATTCTAAGCCCAAAGAGGCTTGTTGCCCTCTCACAGACACACAGGATTTATCACTCCTCTATATGTTCTTACACAATAACTGGGTCACCAAGACTGGGTCAATAATGGGCCCTACACAAAAAACAAGATAGCACTCACTGAATGTAGCTCTGATTATTAAACTTACTAGCACTAGTGCAACACTGAGTAATATCAAATAAAAATTGGACATTTAGGTATAGACAGAATCCCCTTTAAATGTTTCCTAAATGTTTTTAATTCCCTTCTTCATGCATGTCCCAAGGTAAAAGAACCGAAATAGCAACAGATTCTCATTTTACTTTGTTATTTCTTTGCTTGTCTCACCTTAACATAATGGTCTTACCATGCCAATAAAACCCAAAAACCACACTTTCACTTCCCGGCTGCTCTGGTTTGCTGGTGGTATTTTAGTTCTTCACACTACTGTGTCACGGCTTTATTGTATGTTATTAACATTTTCAATTCCATGTAGAGAACTAATTCAAAGTTAATGTTTCAGACGTTCAGATTGGTCACCGTTTGTTTTTCCATGATTTTCTTGGTCCCATTTGTAGCTTCATCTTAACAAACTCTCCCACAGGGGAGATTTATAAACATTCAATTCTTTCGCATAAAATCTCACTTGAATCTCATTTGAATTATTTTATTTAAAAACTGAAATGTGTGGTATTTATTAAACATAAAAAACATGAAAAAAATCAAATGTAAAACTTTGGCATCTAAAAAGCTTGCAAACGCCTGTACAGTAGCAGTCAATGGGACTTGTCCTAAGCCAAATTCAAGGCATTTTTTTTTTAAAGATTTCCAGTTTTGAAGAGTTTGTAAAATTCACTAATTCGAATTTTTGAGCTTGTAAACTCACAAACTCAAAGGAGCACATTAGGTTATTTATCAATCATTTTAGAGCTACTGTATGTGGCTTTTTTAAACCTTAAATGAACTTGAATTAACTCACAACTGAAATGTTTTCTAATTTAAGATAAAACTTGAATGTACAGATAGAGTCACTTGGATTTGTAAGATAAATGCGTCGTGACTCAGGGCTAATTGAAGAAACTGTGTTATCTAAAGTTATCTTAACTCATTTAATGCATTTAACCTTTTCATTAGCATACCAAAGCTCCATTGTTTTCAATGGTGAACTCTTTAATTGGATGGGATGCTGTGACACAATATTCTGTGCTAAGTGAGATAAATGAGATAAATGAGTTAAGTCACGACGCATTAAACTTACAATCCAAAGTGACTGCATCTGTAGCTGGGGTGAAAAACTAGAATACTCAAATTCATCGAGTTTTCAATCAACCCACCAAAAAAAGACTCAAACATCATGAAAGCGATTAACATCTTCAAATGGTTTAAGGGACCTCTGCCATTGACTCCTACATGACCTCGACAGGTTTTATATGCTTTATTTTCAGATTCAAGCTATTTCCAGCTCCAGGGCATAATAAATCTAGAAAAAGTTTAGTTTCTTTTAAAAAAAAAACTTGACTTTTTAAAGTTGTTTTTTAACCTGGAAATTCTAGTTTTGATTAAAACATACCCTTGAAAATTTAAATTTTTCATGGGTAAAAAAACTTGTTTTATAAACAACCCCCTAAATCTCAAAATTTTTAGTTCAGGCTTTCTGTCTCAAAAAATCCTGAAAATTGACAGGGGAAAAATTGGAAAAATCCAAATCTGAAAATATTCCAGCTAAAACATGTTGAAATCATGTAAAAATCAATGGCAGATGTTCCTTTAACAATCTGAAGATGTTTTGTGCCTTCATGATGTTTGAGGGTTTTGGGCTGCTTTTTGTTCTATAATCCGTTTTTTGGTTGGTAAATTAATGGGATTCAGGTTTGGGAATTTGGTCAATTTTTTTTTTTAATATAGTAAGAAAAAGTTTTAGTAAATACCCCAAGAGGTATTTGTTTTTTCCCACACTTGTATTCATTAATAATTAATCAAACATTTGAGTTGTGAGTTTATTCAAAGTATAAAAATGTGATTTTGGGTAATTAAGCCCATTCAACAACCGCACATTGTTATTTGCATTGGGGAAGGAACTGATGGGAATAATAAATAAAAATGTCACAGCTGTAATGAATTGAAAGTATTAAAGGGCAAGGAAAGGCAAAGAAATAAAATCCCATTTTCACTTTCTTTAATGAAAAATAAATCGATCTCTAATATACTTTAATTTTAAAATGTGTACCGTTTTTATAAGAAACCTGACAGTATGCAGTGAACTTCTCCCTTCATTTAGTGCTGTGGATAGGAATTGTCAGACGGTCCCTAACTTCTGGCAGGGAAACAATCACTTATGAACAGCAGGGGGAGCCCCCGCCTTACTTACCAGCCATGCAGAACTCAAGCAGCTTTGTTTTTTGATCATTTATGACGATCCCTAAGAAGCCCAGATCACACTGAGCATGTGTATGTAGTCTAGTCTTGCAAAGATGTATAACAAAGTTACAAGATGACAGCCCCCTGTGGCCAACTTTGAAAGCATAAATCATTTGTTTGATTAGGCTTGTGGTGCAGTAAGTTCACGTTTATGTTTAGTATACAAAATACACCATTTCTACCCTTATTCTATTTTACACTTTCCTTGCCCTTTAAGGGATAATAATAATTAGAAGAATTATGTAGCATCTACAGACTCTATTTATATAAGCAAAACAATCACTACATTTTATTATTGAGAATTTTTCCTGAATTCTAACAGCTTAACTGTGATTGCAAAACATGTTTCATCCAAGATCCTATGGAACAGATGGTATTACTTATCCAACAAGTGAAATGGCTTCACCACAGAATGGCAAGTATGCCGAATTCCTAAATCAAACGCATTTCACCCTCTGATATTAGATCAAATCAGAATATTCTCTCCAATGTACATCTGAACGTTCAACATGGAGCCTCACAAAGGACTCTCTGCTCAATACTGTATCTTGTATTTAATGCCGCCCCACTGATCCTTTCCAGCAATGCCAGTTGGGCACTGAGAGGTGAATGTGAAGAAAACATTGGCTTTGTGTTACATCCTAAATCTCCTTTGTTTTATTTATGAGTGTTTAATTTATAGAGCTGAAAGTCAAGGATTTCCTGATATGGGCAGGAGACAGTGAACGCTCTTGGCCCCTTTTAGGTACAAAGTACATTGTTCCATAACCCATGGCTGCTCAGTGGTATTTTGAATTACATTGTGTTTGAGTGAATGTGGGGGAAGCAGGTTTTTCATGCATTGAAGGTGGTAAAGCTTTAAATAAAGTCAATAAAGTTAATCTGTGCTACACAATTCACACATTATGAGGGATCAGTCTCAGCCACAAGTGCAATTGTGTCCCCAGAAGATTGTGCATTAGGCAACTCTATTTGCCCTGGTGTGTATTGTGTTGTTCCATAACGACTGCAACAGAGACGTTGTTTCTCCATAGAATTCTATGAATTGGTCTATTTCATTAACCTCTCGCCTCCGTTTGTGTCAGAAGAAAGTATCATAATGAAGTACAATGAGGGACTAGAACCCCTGAAACTATAAGTCATGGAGGTGCACTGAATATGCATGAGAAATGCAGTATTTTAGGGTGGAAACCAGGCAGGGGGTGGGACCATGACACAGAGAGGGTCGGCAGTGATGCCAGAGGGAAGGCCATTGGCTGCTAGTCATGTCAGTTATAGGGAATCCTGCCCGGTTTTCCTAAGGCAGTTTTGACCCAGGCTACAAAATACCAGGCTGCCTGGGTCAAAACCAGATAGATGGTAACCCTACAGTATTTACAAGTCAAATTATACCAAATTTTATTTTATCTGTAGGTTCATCCGTCAATAGATGTTGGGAGTGGCTTTAAGCAGAACCAGAGTGACAGCCCCCCAGCTCTGTTCAGCAGCACCCATACATTTATGTGGAATTGAGTAAAGGCAAAATAAGGTGTAGAGCCACTGGTTGTGGGCTCCATCAGCTATCCATGCATTGCACCACCTTGTTAAAATCATTGATTTAGGTGCCAAGAAGTTATCCTGTACAGAAGGCATTTTATTCAATGTGAACCAGGGCTGGAACTAGGGGTTGGCAGAGTAGGCACATGCCTTTTAATAACAAGACCAGGATCCGAACAATGCTATATTGTATCTCCTTCATGCTGCTCGTGCCCCTCATGTTAAAGGAGTTGTTCACTTTCAAATTCTTTTCAGTATGATGTAGAGAGGGATATTCCGAGACAATTTGCATTTGGTTTTCATTTTTTATAATTTATGGTTTTTGAGTTATTTAGCTTTTTATTCGGCAACTCTCCAGTTTATAATTCCAGCCATCTGGTTGCTATGGTCCACATTACCCTAGCAATCATGCATTGATTTGAATAATAGGCTGGAATATGAATAGGAGAGGCCTGAATGGAAAGAGGAGGAATAAAAAGTAGCAATAGCAATACATTTGTAGAATTTGTTTTTTAGATGGGGTCGGTGACCCCTGTTTGAAAGCTGGAAAGACTTAGAAGAAGAAGGCAAATAATTAAAAAAAACTATAAAAAAATAAATAAAGAAGATCAATTGAGGCATCGGCCATTCTCTACTAAACCAAGGGGCCGATTTACTATATTCACCTGAAGGATTCGAAGTTCGATCGGATTCGATCGAATTTCGAACATAGGATTTCGTTTGGTCGAATATGTAAATTTTGGCATATTTGATCACCGAATAGGGAATGGTCGAATGGACGAACATTGGATCATTCCACCAGTGAAGGATTTTATTTTTTAAGTTTATTCGATTGCCTACTTCGCCAGATTGGACCTACCGAATTGTAATAGAAGCCTATGAGAGCCCTCCCATAGGCTTCTGACACTAAGTCCTGATCCAATAGGATTCCTACGATGGAAGTCTTCGATTGTTCAAATCGTACGAATCATTCGAATGATCGAATGATTTATTCGTTCAGTCGAATTATTTATTCGATTTGTATTCAATCGTCGAATGATCGAATATCGAATAAAAGGTAGCCTAGAAGTATTCGATTAACATTCGAAAATCAAATGCTAATCGAATATCGAATAGAAACTAATTATGTTTGGGGAATAATAGTAAATTTGCCCCTAAAAGTTAACTGTTTATATGATTTTCTAGTAGACTTAAGGTATAAAAATCCAAATTACAGAAAGATCCGTTATCTGGAAAACCCCAGGTCCTGAACATTCTCTATAACAGAATAATAATAAAAATAAAGGCTTCACCGACAGAATTGTCTCCATATTGCAAATATTATACACAGTGTATGTGTGTGTGTATGAAGTTCTCACTGATGTTGTGGATTCAGAACCTTTTATAAAACTCTTACCTGTATCAGAACAAACAGGACCAAAGTGAATTTGTCAGAAAATGTACAAAGAATGGACTAATAGACCTTCTCCTAAATTCTTTTTTAAAAAGTAACAGGAATTGTGTGTGTAAATATACACGCACATATATACAAAATCAAATCATAGGACAAAGAAGTTCTTATCTCACGTGTTTTAATGGAATAAACTGAAATCTCAGTAAACACACAAATACATAACAGTGCAGTATGGAAAACATATATTTTATCCCTAATCACAGTCACCTTCAGTCAGCAGCCGCAGCAATTACCTTTACTGATATTTAGGGGCCGATTTACGAAATTCATGTGAAATGATCGGCGTTCGATCGAATTCGATCGAATAACAATCCTACAAATTTTTTCATGAAATCAGATATTCTAATTTGGCCTCTTCGATCATCGAATATCGAATAATCAAATAGATCGAATGATCGGATATTGAATAATTCGATCATTCGATGATCGAAGGAATCAAAATTTTAAAATTATTCGACTGCCTAATTCGCCAGATTGAACCTAACGAATAGTAATAGAAGCCTATGGGAAACCCCCCTTAGGCTTCTGAGACTAAGGGGCAAATTTACTATTATTCCCCAAAATTAATTTGTTTCTATTCGATATTCGATTAGCATTCGATTTTCGAATGTTAATCGAATAGTTCTAGGCTACCTTTTAATCGATATTCGATCATTCGACGATCGAATATAAATTTATTCGATCAGTCGAATGATTCATATAATTCGAAAGATTGAACACTTCGATCGTAGGAATCCTATTCGATCAGGACTTAGACTCAGAAGCCTATGGGAGGGCTCCCATAGGCTTCTATTGCAATTCGGTAGGTCCAATCTGGCGAAAAAGGCAATCGAAAAAACGTAAAAAATAAAATCCTTCGCTGATCGAATGATCGAATATTCGTCCATTCAACTCTATTCGAATGTATTCGATCGTTCGACCATTCCCATGATCGAATATGCCAAAATTCACATATTTGACCAAAGGAATAAATCCTACGTTCGAAATTCGATCGAACTTCAAATCCTTCACGTGAATATAGTAAATCGGCCCCTAAGTCCTGCTCCAATACCGTTCATATGATCGAAGCGTTCGATCGTTCCAATGGTACAAATTTTTCGGAGGCTCAAAGGAAATTTCACAATTTTTTCATGAAATCGAACAATCGGTATCCGATCATACGAATTCATTGAGAAATCGAATATGGAGCAAAATGTTAGCCTAGAACTTTTCGATAATTATTCGATGGTTGAATGCTTATCGAATTTGATTGAGCTAATTTTGGGGAATAATAGTAAATTTGCCCCTTAGTGCAGGTACATTCAGATACACGCAGTTCTGTTACACGGTCGCACTGCGCAGGTACCAAACTCTTACACAAGCCTGACACTCAAGTTACTGGGGACCCCCCTCGGGGGGTTTAATTGCTCTGTAAAAACAGTCAGTGACGTGAAACTCAAGCTTTAAATGTAAAATTCTATAAAAGAAATCAGAACAAGACTCACTCCTTCTCTCCGTGAAATTTCGTTTAATTCTAAAAAGTATCTGTACATGTTTTCTCCTTAGAAAATAAATAACTATTCACAAATCCGTACATATGAAACAATATCATTTACATTTCACTCTTTCTTCCGCAGACATTTGAACTCAGCGTGAGCTCTGCTCTCTGACTTCTAAGTGAAACCCCCCCATTCTCTCTCCATTTATATATTAAACTTGTATTTCAGTAGAGCTGCAATAGAGTTGTTTATACGCGCACACTATACAACTGTTTGTTATATACATTTAGTGCATAATTACACTCAAAAGATATGTATGGATCACATGGGGCTCTCCGTAATGCAAAGGGCTCGCTGAAACTAGAATCTAGGCAGAAATTCATTTATAATATAAAAAATTGTATTTATTCTTTAGGAAATCTCCCAAAACATGTATATTAATTGATTTTTTTAAAAATGGCAAATCAACCTCAGAATAAAAAATCCCCTAATAAAAGACAACACAATTCTAAGCAACTTTCCAATGTGCATTTATTGAAAATATTCAGCGCTTTTTACGTTGTTATTGGTTTTTTTTTTTTTTTTTTTT
>CM044439.1:2386154-2419963 GCA_024363595.1 Xenopus borealis
CTGACCAGAAATACTGCAGCTCTAAATGTAACAGGAAGAAGTGTGGAAGCAAAAGACAGAGCTGTGTCTGTTAATTGGCTCATGTAGTTTGTTTGGTATGTTTGTGTGCAGCGTGAATCCTAGGATCCCAAGGGGAGTCCCTTATTTTTTAAAATGGCAGTTTTCTTTTTTATGATTACTTAATGGCACATACTATTAAAGAAGTATATTATATGAAAATGGTTTATTTACATGGAGCAGGGTTTTACGTATGAGCAGTTTTATGCAATATCTTTTATATAGAGACCTACATTGTTCAGGGGTATAGTTTGCCTTTAACTTAAAGGTGAACCACCCCTTTAAAGAACTAACCCCTTTTCTTGGTGCTCCACAAACTGAGAAAACAAATTAATAATAAATATACCCCTATTTCAAAATGGTCAGACCTGAGTGATTCCTTGCTAATTACTAAGCCCGACCCCGCTTGGTTGTTCTCCTGGGAAACCACTATCCGTATTCCCTGGGGCTCATCTGATGAACCAACATTGTGATTAATAACTTCTCTTCTTATTCTGACTTCTATGATGGCACTGGTGGAAGAGTAAAGCAATAAACCTGGCAAAATAAATAATTAGAGTGATAAATGACAATGCAGCATTCTGTATGTTACTCCCTGTTTCCCGGCGATCACTTCATTCCTAAAATACACAGACAATATACAACCCTGATGCCTACAAATGTGAACAGGGAGAAAAAGGAATCCTACCTGATTGGAGACAGGGTGAACTATGTTTATACAGATCCTGATACAAAGCATTATACAATCATTATACAATCGTTATACAATCATTATACAGTAGAAAACAGCAGCAGAGAGATAGAAGGATAGTGAGTAGGAAATTAACGGTACTCGGAGGTTGTTTAGGAAAGTGCAGGCGCAGGGAGCTGCTGTTTAACTAATCTCTCCTGTATTTTTCCATTTTAAAGGAGGTATTTGTTAATGGAAGTTTAAGTACACTCATTCATCTTTATGATTGCTTTCTGCACCTACGTACCTAAAGGGAAGTATTCAACAATTCCATTCTATAAATGGGGATCTCGGGCTCGGATACGAGAAACAGCATTATTGGGACGTTGTCTAAAATATCCTAGACTTCACAGAAATACAATTTTCCACTGGAGCCTAGTTAATATCATGCAGTCAGTTATTTTAGTTGTTATTATGAGCTATGTAGGACATGTGCAATGGATGTTTCTTAGAATTGCAGCTCTCTTGCCATATTAGACGCTCTAAACTGTCTTTAAAGGGGTAGTCCACCTTCCAACACTTTTTTCAGTTCACTTGGTTTCAGACAGTTCACCGGAAATAACGACTTTTTTCTATGACTTTCTATTTTCTATGTGTGACTGTTTTTCTAATATTGAAGTGGAAAGTGTAATTTTTCACCTTTGTTTATCTTTCTCAAGCAGCTTGGGCTGTAAATGTTCTAAACTGATACATTTATTTGATACATTTCTTATGTTTGTCCCTGCTGCGCAGAATCTCTGGGTTTCATTACAGGCAGCTGTTAGAATTGATACAATAGTTGCTAATACTCCAGAGATGCTGCTGAGAAATGGATCAACTAAATGTTGCAAAATTGTATCAGTCCCTGCTGAGCAGAATCTCTGGGTTTCATTACAGGCAGCTGTTAGACTTGATACAATAGTTACTAATACTCCAGAGATGCTGCTGAGAAATGTGAAAACTCACAAATTCTTATTGGGAACATTAGATGTATCTAACCTTTACCCTGGGATTAATTCGAATTCGATTATTCGCCACCTAAAACCTGCCAAGTTCATGTATAAGTCAATGGAAGAGTTCCAGGACCCATTGGAAGATGTTAATAGCCTTCCCAGCATTTTTTTTTCAGAGAAAAAATTTAAAATTCGATTCAAGTTTTCAAGCGCAATTTTTTTCTTAAATAACCTCCCAGTCTAATTTTGAGCATATTCAAATTTATTAGTAATTAGAAAATTCAACTTTTGATAAATGGGCCTCTAAATGTTGCAAAATTGTAACCGTTCCAATTCTGCGCCTGAATTACTAAAATGTCTGACCCAAACACCAGAGATGGGAACAATCAATTTTTTTTGGACAAACTGTAAAAAATGGCAAGTAAAAGAAAAAAGTCTTTATTTCTGGTGAACAATCTGAAAACGACTGATCTAACAAAGGTTTTGGAAGTTGAACAACCCCTGTCAGAGATTATTTTGTGTATACATTAGTGTATAGAAATGAGTGTTATTTACTGGTGACCCTAGGATGGTGTTGGGGCTCTTGCCATTACAATTCTAAATGTTTATTATGGGGGGAAAAACAGTCCTGAGTGTCTCTGCTGCTTTATGGGGTGGAGTGGAAGGTGATACAAATGGTAAAGTCCATAGTATGGCTCAATATGGTGAATGGAACCAACATGACATGAATAAAATGCACAAGAAGTAGAAATGTCAGGTTCAAACATCAACCAAAAGACTCATATTGTAGGATGGGTACCCCCGGTGCAAGAACAGTGCCCCTAGTGGTTTCCAGAGTTAAAGTACTTACAACTTACAAGGGAAATACAAAGCATTGACATCAGTAACATATAACCAGTACTTGTTTATCTGAATAATATGGAGAAACTATTACAAATTACTATTCCTACCTCACTTCTAGTTCTAAATAGGGATCTGTGTAATGCTTTGCCCATATAATCCTTTATGGAAGTCTCCTTCCAATATCAAAATTCCTTGTAATGCCCTTGTGTTTAAACATATGAATGCCAAGCATAGTGACTTTGTGAGCCTTAATCAGGTACACACACAAACACACACAAACACACTATATCGATAGTTTCCAAACTTTGAGGTATCCCAAGGAGGGCTTAGCTTAAAGGCCATAGAGGTTGTGAATTAGGGAGAATCTCTCTTAGATACATCTTATAGCCCATCTTGATGGTTTTTTTTTGTTTACTTATGTATTGCTGTCCTGAATATTCTTGAGATGATAACTAAATTACTGATATACCATATATTCCTATATCTGTACTCATTTTATGAGTTAAGGGTTGACCAAGGGTTAGTTCTTTAAGGTGGGCATTGGTCGCACCTTCACCTTGTGTTTCTTTGCATTGTCCACAAGAGGAAACATTGTCCAATGTTCTGTGGTGCAAGTCTGGTGCTGGTATTCTATAACCCACATAGAGCTCTGTGCTGCCTTTACTCACATATAATTGCTCACAATAATGCTGACAGCTAATTAGAACTGCATGGAAAAGCAAACAAAATGGAATAACCTGCTTGTCTCATGACAATAGAATTTGGACTATTTGCACCAGTATATCAAGTCATATTGTATTGTTTTAATGAAATTCTGAATGGAGAAAGATGCAATTGTGCTTTATCACACGGCAAATGGAATCTAATGTGCTAATTACTTTCACCTTCCAGTGATCATGATGTTTTTGCTCAGTTAAAGGTCAAATGAGCAATGAATGTGGCTGTCAGGCAGCACTAATGGCTTGCACTAGTCATTCCTTCATCTGCATCATACTGTATAGGGGTATTCTAAATACACTATTCCCATGGGGTATTTTTAAAGCCTTTTTCATTCCCTTTCTCCCAAATTACTCTGTGATTATTCATAATACATTAAATCAGTGCTGTCAAACTGGCAGCCCCCCTTGTGTTGCCCCCCCACATGAAAGTCTCCCTGCTGTGACTTCTTACCATGTGTAAGATTAAAATGTACTGAGATTATCGGGCCCTGCATTGTTTACTCCTCAAATTCACACTGTAATCTCCTGTATTGTTCACACCTGTAACACCTTAAACACTGTACTGTTCACACCTGAGACCCAGACTGAAACTGCCCACATTGTTCACCTGTTCACACTCATACAAACTGCTGAACAGACCCCAGCACTGTATCATTGTATGTAGCACAGTATCAATTGTTCATTTTAGACCAGTCCTGATTTGTAATGGCATTTGGAAATTGTTGTTAGGGGCCCCTAAGGTGTTTAATCATGTGTTGTGTGTGGGGGGTGCTGTGTTATCCATAGGGGAGGATGAGACATATGGATGCAAGGGTATGTCTTAAAGGGGACCCGTCACCCAAAAAAAAATATTCAAAATCATATTTTATCACATTAGTTAAGCCAAATGAACTTTAATTACACTATATAAATTATTTGGATCTTGTTTTCTTCAGTCTGGGAATTCATAATTATAACAAGCAGGCAGGAGTCATTATATGGACACAAGTCTTGTATCATCTCAGAATCTTGTTTGTGCACCAGCATGGGGGACCTGATGTCTATCCCCATGTCCTACACAATTAAATGGAGAACTGGGGGAATGTGTGGGGAGCAGTGACATGTAGGAAGTGCTGAATAGAAAGTGAAAGTAATTGGCTATCTAAGGCATAGAGGAGGGGCAGACAATATTTGATTGACAGCTGAGATTTTTAAATGAGCCTAAAACAGCTATGAATGCTTTAATAAAACTTTGAAATTGGATTTCATGTTTAATTTGAAAAGGACTTTTATTATACAGATTTTTTGGTCTGGGTGACAGGTCCACTTTAATATGCATTCACTTTTTTCACAAATGAGTGATGAGTGATATCCCTACAGTGAGCACCAACCATTTGGGATTTTGGTAGTATGGGTGTGGTTTAAAAAGAGTGTTCAACACTGGATTCCATTATTGCCCCTCCACCAAGTAGGCCAGAAAAATGCCAGCCCTTGGTACTACAGAAGTTGGACAGCACTGCATTAAATAAGAACCAAACCCTTACTAAAAAAAAAAAATGTCCCCCTACCCTACATAGACACCCCTCCCAGCCTAGGTTTACACTCCCCTAACTAACCTAACCCTCACTCTTTATTTATCTCCTTGCCCAGGGGAGTCCATCAATACCATGTTCTTCTCATCCGTAATCTTCGGGAATAGACACATGCACAGCTGGAGCAATTTTCTGTTTCATGACAACTATAAGTCACGGAGATTGCTGAAGTGCCAGAAGAAGACCTGAAGATTACTGAAGAGATGAATAATGTGCCTGTGAACTACGCTGGGCAGGATCAGCACCGAGGGGTAAGTAAAGAGTTAGGGTTCATTAACAAAGGTACCACCTAGGCTGGCGTTAAGCTCCTGGTACAAAACAAACCATAACAAGTGAGAGCAGTAGCACAATTAGCACTGCATCTAGAAGTGCATCCAAAATGATCAGTAGAATAGAATAAGGGGATTACCATACATTGCATGTTTTATGTCTCTCATAATATGGGCACTCATGTTCTTGCACCAGAACTTTCACTGTTCTTTCTGCCCTTCAGATACAGTCACTTTATTGATGATCATTTCTCCTGTTGGTAAAATCCCCATCCCCCTTGAAAACTCACACATTTCAAAATACTGCAAAATGCTTTTTCCGATCTTTGCCAAAAGAAATGTGCATGTTTTGTTCTTGTTGTTATTAAAGGGGTGGTTCACCTTCAAGTTAACTTTTAGTATATTGTAGAAGGGACAATTCTAAGAAACTTTTCAATTGGTCTTCATTATTTATTTTTCATAGTTTTTAATGATTTGCAATTTTCTTCTGTTTCTTTGCAGCTTTCAAATGGGGGTCACTGACCCCATCTAAAAACAAATGCTCTGTAAGGCTACAAATGTATTGTTATTGCCACTTTTTATTACTTATCGTTCTATTCAGTCCCTCTCCTATTCATATTCCAGTCTCTTATTCAAATCAATGCAGGGTTGCTAGGGTAATTTTGTACCCTAGAAACCAAATTGCTGACACTGCAAACTAGAGAGCTGCTGAATAAAAAGCTAAATATCTATAAAACCATAAACAATAAAAAATGAAAACCAATTGCAAATTGTCTCAGAATATTACTCTCTACATTATACTAAAAGTAAACTCAAAGGTGAACAACCCCTTTAAGAAAAAAGTTCTACATTTCTTAAAATCAACTGGTTTGGGTTATAACCCCAGATGAGCCAATCGAATCCCTAAGTAAAATGGATAGCAAGCATATTAACCCCAGGCATGCCAGTATTACTATTACAGAAAATAAATAATCAGCATAATTACCCAGAGGTGCGAGCACAATTACTACAGATGGATAATCAGCACATCAGCCTCAGTTTTACCAGTATAATCACTGTAGAAATGGCCAATGAGCAACACATCAATCCCAGAAACGCCTGTAGCATCACTGAAAATCGGCCAGTGAGCATACCATTAACTCCATATATGCAGGTAAGACCAGTGGATTGAAAGCATTCCCTTACACTTGCACATGCATAACAGTAGCAAAGTTTTCTTTTGACTTCCCACAGCTGCTTGGCTCGTTTTCTCTCTCTCTGCCTGCTGATTGCTCGGCAGAAAAATCCAAGATGGCTGTGCGTTCCACAGTGAAATGCATATCCCTTTGTGAAGAACAGAAGAGAGGCGGCAGGGGCGTAACTACAGAGGAAGCAGACCCTGCGGCTGCAGGGGGGCCCAGGAGGAATAGGGGGCCCATTAGGCCCTACTTAATGAGCAATTTCAATATATAGTGGTAAAACAGGACAACCTCTGGATATTTTGGGGGCCCTAAAATAAATCTGCTGTGGGGCCCAGTAACATCTAGTTACACCACTGAGAGGCGGGGCTGAGAGTGCAACAAGAGTGGAGTAGGGAGGGAAATAAAAGAAGTGGCCCCCAAATCAGTGGGCCTTGGGCAGATGCGCAAATGGCCTTATGGTTAAAGTGACCCTGTATTAATTCATTAAGAGATTTTATAGGCCCAGAGAAATGCTATGTGTTCTCCATACTCATCTAGGCCACAGGGATGGTAGACTCCTCATTTGATTCAAGTGGAAAAGCTCTACAACATGGTCATTTTAATTTCTTTGTATTTGTCCTGGAACTGTGCCCATTGATCCTTTCCAGTGGCTATTGGCCCAGGGGGGCATGCATGTGGGGATCATGTCCAATTCACTAAGCAGTTTTATAGTGAAGTTCACCTGAGAGTTGCACTTTCACAAATGTGTTGGGGTAGTGGGGGCTCATCACTTTTCAGATCTTTTCCTGCAGAACTATAAAGTGGTCCTGCCTCCAGTTTGGCCTGGTAACTAACTGGCCAGTAAATGCTTTTCCAAATAAAGGCAATCAATCCAAAATAATATTATGCCCTGGGTTCTAAGATCCATGCTAGGACCCCCTCATCTGGTCAAGTAGGAACAATAGCAATCTAATATGTCTGCAAGGCTAATGTCACTACTACTACTTTACCACCTGGAATAGAACATGCTGGCAGCCAATCATAAGCTACAGTCACACCACAACAAAAACAGGTAGGACTCCAAGACCCACAATGCTTTGTACGTTCTGTGAATCACAAGCAAATTCATTGGGATAACTGGAGTGTTGGCTGCAGAAGAACTGACCAATGCTACATTGTTTCGACGGTATATGCAGTCAGAACCAATAGTGCAGAGATAGCAAAGTACAAACAGAAACTGCTTTGAACAATTACAAACAACTGAATACAAAATGGAAAGCTGCTTAGAATGACGTTTGCTTTCATTAAGCAAAATGTTGTATTTAGCTTCACAGTCCTGTAAATACCAACACTTATGTATCTGCTTATTACTGTGTTAGGAGCAAATTAAAAACCAAGTAATAGCTGAGAACAAAGGGTGCCGTCAATCCTAAGTACTGGCCAGCTGGAGTTACAATAATACAGTGTATACAGTAATATTAATAGTCAAGGACACTTAACAGCTGAACAGCCCAGTAACTGCATCATTAAGAAATAATTGCAATAAAAAAGGCAATCAAGTTCACTTTGCATTAGTTGCAATGGAAAACAGAACAGTCTTGTGTTACAGTTATATTTTTCCTCAAGCTCAAACACATCCATTTCTCTTTTTATAGATCTGCATCTCCTTAGGTTTATCATAAAATATATGCAAATTCCCTTACAAGCCATTGACAACATTATTACTTTCCAGTTAGTAATGTAACAGATTAAGGCCTCAATATACTATAGGTGGGGGGCCATGAAGCTGTAGTAGGTTTTTAAGGTTTTTTCTCTGGAGTATTTTATAGTGAATCTGTAATGTTTGTAGATTACAGTTTGGTGTTTGAACCCTAAACTCAGAGAAATCAATATAATATTGTAGAAGGCAAATATAAGGTTTCATACGTGGATGATCCAATATCCCACCAATCAACCTGCGACCCAAGTGGATTGGTTGCTATGGGCTACAAGACCTGTAGCTTTGTGCCAGTTATAGTCTCAGTCCCTTATGTTGTTAAATTAGAAATAACTATACCCTTAAGAATAACACTGACTGGGGTTTAACAAGATGTTAATGACATACAATCCCCAAGGTGACAGCTACAACCAACTGTCAGTTAAATGAGTGGATGATATGATATCATTTAAAGGGGACAGTTTAACGAAAGGATTACGGCAATAATAAGGGAGGCAGAACAGCAGTAGTGATGTGATTTGTCTAAAATGTTTACTTGTTTATAGCAGAGTGACAATGACAACATGCTGGAAACCTTTTACTTAAAGGACCAGTAACATCAAAAAATGAAATTGATTTTTAGTAAAAAACAATGGTGCAACTACCAGGGGAGCAGGGGGTGCAATTGCACCAGGGCCTGCTCCCTCTCGGGGGCCACTGGAGAGGCTAGTAGAACTACAACTCATAGGGGGAGAGTAGGGTTACCCCCTGGCCGGTAGTTTACCGGCCTGGCCAGTATTTTTGATAGTTGATTCCAATGTTATTAATAGGAAAAAAATATATAGGACAGCCGGTTTTTGTTTCAAGAAAAGGTGGTAACCCTAGGGGAGAGCCCAATAGGGGGGCCTGGGTGCCAACCCTGTACCAGGGCTACCAGCGAGTAGTTACACCACTGAATAAAAATATAATGTAGTGTTGCCCTTCACTGGTAAAACTGGTGTGTTTGCTTCAGAAACACTACTATTGTTTATATAAATAAGCTGTTGTGTAGCCATGGAGGCAGCCATTCAAAGGAGAAAAGGCTCAAGTTACACAGCAGATAAGCTCTGTAGAACATAATGTTATCTGTTATCCATTACTTATCCTGTGCCATATAGTTGTTTTTCAATTTCCACCATTGCTACTTAGCAGCTTGTTTATATGAACTATAGTAGTGTTTCTGAAGCAAACAGAGCAGTTTTAACAGCACAGGGCAACACTACATGATATTTTCTTTACTTTAAAACACTTTCCTTTTTTGGTGTTACTGTTCTTTTAAAGGGACAGTAATATATAAATAGAAGCCATATTTGCATAACACAAAAAAATGATGTATATCAATACAGATATGGGTGATTGGGGCAAAGCTCTATTATTACTGCAATTTGTTGTCCAATTAAGACCCACCCAACTGCTGGCTGATGAAAATGAAGGTGAATAAACCATATGAATCATTGTCCAGTGGGCTATAGAGAGGGCTTTCTTGAATCAAATGTATCTGCCAGTACAAAGAATTCCACAACTCCCCGGCCTTTTTTGCACTTTATAACAGTGGCGTAACTACCAGGGGTGCAGAGGGTGCAATTGCACCAGGGCCCCAACCCCCTTGGGGCCCATTGGAGCCAAGAAAATAGTTATGGCAGGCGGTTATCTAGGGGGGAGATTTTACAGCACACATGCCATCAACACTCCAGCATGCGATTTATAAGGTAAGGGCCCAACTGGGGGGCCCAGGTGCCCATCCTGTAATGAGGCCCACCAGGGAGTAGTTACGCCACTGCTTTACAATGAAACTTCCTTTCTTCTAATCTCAATGGATGCCCTTCTGTTTGTTGGAAAGACAATGTTGTGAATAAAGCATCACAGAGTTTATTATATGGTTCCCTATATATTTATGTATCCTCCATAAAGCTTGTCCTCTCAGTTTGGCTAGCCTTTACTCATAATTAAGACTTTCTATACATTTCATTAGCTAGTCACTCTTCTTTCCACTTATGTTTCATTAATTTCCACTTTGACTACCAGAGACCTAAAATGGCACTGCATATTCCACATGGGGCCAGTGCTTTGTAGTGGGAAGAATGATTTTCCCATGAATCTTTTCCTTTTCATACAGGACAGTAACTTACTGGCCATTCCTGCTGCTCCTGGCTATTGCTTGCTAGTGCTAATGTTATTATCTATTATTAACTTCTTCTCCACATTGGCTTAATGCGTTTCCAATAAAAAGATGTGACTTGCATATATTTTTAAATCCCTGATGCTTAACTGAACATTTCTCAACACAGAATCTCATTAGTCCAGACTATTCCAGGTGACTCTGGAAGGATCCAAGCTTTCCATGAATCCAAGGGAACCTCGCCAGATGAAAGGGAGTCTGAGAAAATAAGAATAAATGGCCTGGTACAAACTGAACCAAAGTCATGGATGGATCCCATCAAGACCAAATACCTCTTTTGCATTTACTTTGCTTAAACATTTATGTTCCATATCATGTGTCAACTATCTGTGGCTAGTGGCACTATAGTGTGAGTCCTGAAAAGCTGACTCTTCTATTGTATACATGAAGGAAAAAACTGATTAATCTCCCTTTGACACTCTCAACCCTAATTCATTTGCTAGTGATATACTAATAACGTTTGGGGGATTAGTCTTTGCATGTGAAGCAGTTACGTAGTTCATCTTGATTTTAAAAAAAGTCAATAAACAAAACTAAATAAATAAAATAAACTAAAGCAGGGGAGCCCAAAAGGTAGATGGGTCAACTAACAGCTTGTCTAAATCACCCTCCTGGTTCATTCTTTTCATTCAAATATTTATGTTAAGGTTACATGAAATACTGTAGTTGTTTGTTAAATGTAACAATATCAATTCTCTTCTAAATATTATATATATTAATATATTTAAGTAATATTTTCCATGGAACAGAATGCTAACAATGCTTTTATGGATGTAGATCATGATGGGACACCATCACTAAAAGTAGACCTCGCATTAGTAAAGGGCATTCCTGAACTAAACTGACTGTAGATCTTGAGATCACTGTGGAATTGTAGACTCTGCCCCACAACATTCCCCGGCAGGGCATTCCCCAACCTCACTGCCCCAACCGTGAACATCCATTTCACATTTTTGCCTTTTTTAGCAAAGCTTTACAACACTTGTTTTAATATCTAAATGCCAGTGTAAATAGTAAGTGTATATAGTGAGCAGCCTATCCTCCCTCTGGTTTTCAGACACCTTCAATGCTCTTAACTGCCCTGTTAGATTCAGCAATTTAAAGACCAAAATGTAAACTGACTTGCATCTATCTCAAGCCAAGATGCCTTTTAGTTTTAATGACTCATTAACATGAATTCACATGCATTTGGGATGCTTTTAACTTCACTGTGGTCTTAAAACCTCAAGATATTTTGCCCTTTCAGATCACATGGATATCTCCCTCCCCATGGTTCCCTACACTGCCCACCTTGAATACTATCAGCTATGTTTAATGATGGCCCATACATAGAAACAAAGCTACCCCCTGTAGGTCTTTATCTTTCTGATGATGCCCAGTGCTATTCTTGATATCAGAGGTGCCATCAGTAAGGAGGCACTGCTTGTATCTCAAGACTAAGCCCCTTGAATAAGGTTCATCATCTAATCTTTTAATTCTTTTTAGGGTTGAAGTGTCCATCTGAGCTCTCAATATTCCATGCACCACCCCCCATAATAATTTTGCTAATTTCTATAGCATATACTTATACAAAAACTTAATTTCCTCCGACATTAATTATAGTTTTACCTTGTGGGAGGATGGGATTATTTCGCTGCCTGGAGTAATACCGTGTTCTGTCCACAAAGAGTATTGATCACTGCTACATTTGCTGCAATTATAATATGAAAGATCAAGGTTCTGCCTGCACTCAAGCTGAAATTAGCTGGTACTTTTAATTAGGTGCTCCGCATGCTGACCCAGCTGCTGTGATCCAGTTTCAGTCCCGTGTGAGAGCAGAAGTATAAAATATGGGATGTTAATTCAGAGCCCCCAGTGCTTTGGCACTGCTATGGGCATTCAGTTCTACTGACTTTGCTGACCAAATCACTTCTATTTTTCTCCCATAGAAATTCTTTGTCAGTAATGATATTTAAAAGAACATAAACACCAACCACAATTCAGAAGGCTTTTCATGTAATTCCTAAGTAAAGGTACATTTGACTAGTAGGACATGTATGTGGTCTGAGAAGACTAAGCTGCACCTCAGTAAGGACTTCTACTGGACCTCCTATACTTCTATTCTTCTAGACATCCTATACTTCTATTCTACTAGACCTCCTATACTTCTATTCTACTAGATCTCCTATACTTCTATTCTACTAGACCTCCTATACTTCTATTCTACTAGACCTCCTATACTTCTATTCTTCTAGACATCCTATACTTCTATTCTTCTAGACCTCCTATACTTCTATTCTACTAGACCTCCTATAATTCTATTCTTCTAGACCTCCTATACTTCTATTCTACTAGACCTCCTATACTTCTATTCTTCTAGACCTCCGATACTTCTATTCTACTAGACCTCCTATACTTCTATTCTTCTAGACATCCTATACTTCTATTCTTCTAGACCTCCTATACTTCTATTCTTCTAGACCTCCTATACTTCTATTCTACTAGACCTTCTATACTTCTATTCTACTAGACCTCCTATACTTCTGTTCTACTAGACCTCCTATACTTCTATTCTACTGGACCTCCTATATTTCTATTCTACTGGACCTCCTATACTTCTATTCTAGTGGACCTCCTATACTTCTATTCTACTAGACCTCCTACACTTCTATTCTACTGGACCTCCTATACTTCTATTCTACTGGACCTCCTATACTTCTATTCTACTGGACTTCCTATACTTCTATTCTAACGGATCTCCTATACTTCTATTCTACTGAACCTCCTATACTTCTATTCTACTGGACCTCCTATACTTCTATTCTACTAGACCTCCTACACTTCTATTCTACTGGACCTCCTATACTTCTATTCTACTGGGCCTCCTATACTTTTATTCTACTGGACTTCCTATACTTCTATTCTAACGGACCTCCTATACTTCTGTTCTACTGAACCTCCTATGCTTCAGCTCAAACCAGCTGCTATTGGGTCAGTTGTATCAAATGTTCATTTGAACTAAACCATTAAACCAGGAGACACTCAGACTGTGTGTACATACATGTGGCATGTCACATGTATTGGCCTCATTTAGAATGTTTGGATGTTCCACAGATATGTAGCTGCTCCTAGGTAAGGTGGCAGTTCCAGACGTGGCAGATCTAGAAGGGATGGCAAACCAGGCTATATTGAAATCAAGGCAAAATATCCATTATTATACATAGACAATTTGGGGCCAGTGTATTTCCACCATTTTTTTATCTACTTCAGAGTTGCCACCCCATTACTGATAAATGTTGTAGCATGTTCAACCCTTCATCCAGCTACAGTCACAAAGACCCAGTGCTATAGTTATAAAGCACTGGGACTCAATTAGAAACACTACCCTAATTTGCACCTGTCATCTGTTTCGATGTCTCTGTTTAAAAATGACCCCCTACAAGTGACCCTGTATAAAAAGTGAAAAACTCCCAGTGGGCCCCTCCAACCCAACAGTTCAGGCATCAGATTGACCTGTTTTACCAATATTTATTGAAGCTGCAGAGTTTGCTTCCTCTGTTGTTACAGCCCTGTCACCCATACCCGTTCCCCACCCTGGGAACTGCACCCTTACCCGCACACACACCTCCCGGCCCCCTAGGGTGGCAGCAATCCCTCTCTGCCTCAAGCCCTCCCTCCCCAGCCACAAGCCCCCAACGACCCCTGCACCATATTTATCTTGTGGGGCCGTGATTATGGCTGGGGTGGAGGTAAGGGCGCAGTGCCGAATGTTTGACACTGAGCAAAGGCAGTTGATTAAGTTTAAAAACATTCTAGTTTATTTCTTTATCCATGTACAATCATCAAGAATAGTGCTTTAGAAAGACTACTATAATTATATAAATATGGTGTGTTGCTATGGGGGTAGCTATTCAAATGAAATAGGCTAAATGGCACAGGTTACAGACAGAAAGACAGGATCGTATATTACAGAGTTTAATTGTTATCATCTATTTACCCTGGGACTTTTCTCCTTTTTTGCAGATTGAATGGCGGTCCCATATGGCTACACAGCATCTTATTTACAGTATATAAACTATTGTAATGTTTGTGAAGCAAACACACGGCTTTCACCAGTGCAGGGTAACAGTACATTATATTTCCAAAACACTTTCATTGTTTGGTGTTAGTGTACCTTTAATGGCTACAGAGAATAGCTGAGATGTAGTTCAGGAAAATGAGCGGAAATTAAACCTTCCTAATAAATAGATTATTTCCTTGCTTAAGCTCCTACACACCCAGCAGACAGCTAACGAGTACAAAGTAGAAAGCCTTCAGCCACTTGGAAAAAATAAGCGTGTGGAAATAACAAGATTTTACTATGTATTGTACTAGGTATGGGACCTGTTATCCAGAATGCTTGGGACCTGGGATTTTCTGGAAAAAGGATCTTTCCATAACTTGCATTGTCATACCTTAAAATAATTAAATAAAGCCAAAAGGCTGGTTTTGCTTCCAATAAGGATTAATTATATCTTAGTTGGGATCAAGTACAAGCTACTGTTTTATTATTACAGGTATGGGACCTGTTATCCAGAATGCTCAGGATCTGGGGTTTTCCAAATAATGGATCTTTCCATACTTTGGATCTTAATACTTAAGTCTACTAGAAAATCATATAAACATGAAATAAAGCCAATAGGCTGGTTTTGCTTCCAATAAGGATTAATTATATCTTAGTTGGGATCAAGTACAAGCTACTGTTTTATTATTACAGGTATGGGACCTGTTATCCAGAATGCTCAGGACCTGGGGTTTTCTGGATAATGGATCTTTCTGTAATTAGGATCTTCATACCTTAAGTCTACTAGAAAATCATATAAACATGAAATAAAGCCAATAGGCTGGTTTTGCTTCCAATAAGGATTAATTATATCTTAGTTGGGATCAAGTACAAGCTACTGTGTTATTGTTACAAAGAAAAAGGAAATCGCTTTAAAAAATTTGTATTATTTTATTATAATGGAGTCTATGGGAGACAGACATTCCATAATTTGGAGCTTTCTGGATAATGGGTTTCCAGATAATGGATACCATCAGTCCTATAGCATTAGAAGCCAAACCATTAATAGCCATAATTCATTCATTTGAAGACTTTCTATGAAAATGAATGAAAGCATTGATTGGTTCATAATTACAATACTGAAAGAGGTAATGAGTATATACATAGCAAACATTACCAATATATCAATTCAGTAATAACTAGAATATTTAATTTACTGAGCTCTGGAATTTATGCAGAAAACAGATGGCACATCAATGCAATTTGGCTTCATTATTTATTATGTTGTCCTTTGTGGGGACAGAATTGTTCCCTTTGAGATAGTGGGCAGGACAGTGACTTTAATACAGGTATGGGACCCAGGGGTGATCCTGGCCCCTCCACCGCCTGAGGCAGCTTGTGTTGCTACCGCTCCACCTTACGTTCACCTTTTTGCACCGGAGGGGGGGTCCACATGGGTGACAGAGAGTGCTGCGCACTGGAAGGGACGAATTTCCAGTTTCAAAATCATAAGTTTAGCTCTTAAAGTACCAGGAGCAGCATTTTTGCCGCCCCTGGTACCCAGTTGGGCGCTGACGCTTGAGGCGAGTTTCTCAACTCACCTCATTGGTGGAGCACCCCTGATGGGACCTGTAATGAAGAATGCTTGGGAGCTGGGGTTTTCCAGAAAATGATAAGCCCTTACCCCCTTCAGCCCTCTCCTTACAATGACACATATATACAGTGAGAAAACTTCCAAAAAGAGGTTCAGAACAGTGTATTAACCACAGATAATTAAGATTACTGAAGAAAGAGGCCAAGGCAGTTATAAAGTATATGTCCCCTTGCATTTCATCTTGCTACAAACAACGACCTGTTATGCTAATTACACTCAGCAGGCACAAGCAAGGTTGGACTGGGCTAGTGGGATACTGGAAATAACACGATAACCCGATGGGATCCCCCAGTTGCGGCAACTAGGGAGCAGGGCCCTGGGTGAGATGGCAGCCCCCGTGGGACCTAGACACCCCCTTCTGATACTGGGCACAGGGCATGGAGTCTTCCTCGCTGGAAGTGAGCACAAGCAATAGGTGACTGGTGTAATAGTCACAATATTCTGATTTGTTTTTCTTTATGTCAACAGAACTCATTGTTCATTATAAAATCCTGTATAAACCCTTTATACAGTACACATTGAGTGAGCATTACATGGGGCTTTAGTTTCTTTGTGTTTTCCCCATCAAGAAAGAGATATTCCACACACACACATATATTTATTTATCTCATGTTAAAAATGGGTGGAATTCAGTTTATGAGAATCAATTAACGTCACTATTATTAAATGATAGTACAACCAATAATGCCTTTCAATAGGGTGTATGACGCAGAGGAAGAGTTTGTTGGATAATTATAATGTAAAACATCTGTATCACATCAAGGCATTGTGTAGAACACAGAAACAACCAGATGAAAGAAATGAGAAGGTCCCAGTTCCTCTAGCATCTGGGATGGAGCTTCAATGTGCAATGTCCAACGCACATTCCCAAAGAAGCAAAGCATAGTCCATTGAGATATCTGGGGAGTTTGTTGGATTGGCCATCGGCTCCTTAAAAGGGAATGCAAGAAAGACCATAGAAAGTGTAAGCTGTAAGATGAAAGGAATGAGAAGGTCCCAGTTCCTCTAGCATCTGGGATGGAGCTTCAATGTGCAATGTCCAACGCACATTCCCAAAGAAGCCAGGCATAGTCCTTTGAGATATCTGGGGAGTTTGTTGAGTTGGCCATCGGCTCCTTAAAAGGGAATGCAAGAAAGACCATAGAAAATGTAAGCTGTAAGATGAAAGGAATGAGAAAGTCCCAGTTCCTCTAGCATCTGGGATGGAGCTTCAATGTGCAATGTCCAACGCACATTCCCAAAGAAGCATGACATATTCCTGTGAGATATCTGGGGAGTTTGTTGAATTGGCCATCGGCTCCTTAAAAGGGAATGCAAGAAAGACCATAGAAAATGTAAGCTGTAAGATGAAAGGAATGAGAAGGTCCCAGTTCCTTTAGCATTTGGGATGGAGCTTCAATGTGCAATGTCCAACGCACATTCCCAAGGAAGCAAGGCATATTCCATTGAGATATCTGGGGAGTTTGTTGGATTGGCCATTGGCTCCTTAAAAGGAAATGCAAGAAAGACCATAGAAAGTGTAAGCTGTAAGAGAACATGTATCCATGTAAAACAGCCTTCCCATCCTTAAAGACTTTTCTATGGACACAACATTTGCAAATTTACTGAAAAATAGGTCATTCTTATCAGGGGGATGGGGAATGCTTAACACAGCATGTCAGTACCTTGAAAGAAATCTGTTGAAGAAAGGATTAGAAGGTTTACATGCTTTAAGTGATACCAGCCGGTTACTGTGAGATCAGTTTCTTCCAGGAATGGAATCAACCATGCTTTGTCAAATTCAGATAAAGAAAGTGAGGGGTGAGCCATAATTATATATCATTGGATGAAAAGGAAGGCCAGCTCTAGTGACAGGGAAGAGGAATTCTCAGCTTCCTCATAACATATGTTGAGAAAAACTTCAAAGAACTAAAGATGCCTTCCTAGACATCAAAGAGTGGACGAAATGTCAAGTGGGCATCCTTAGAATACTTCTCATTATAAAAATCTACTTCTGTAGAAAACTGAGAGTGCGGAAGAACCAGAAGGAGAGAAGAAGTACCTAATGAAGCCAATTGAACTGAAGTCTCCAGAAGGGGTCAAATATCTCACAGGCTCCATCTTTGCTTGGAAATGTCTAATCAGATTAAACAATATAGCAGTCAACTAGTCCATACAGGCTTTGACCGTGGGAAATGTTATCTTGAAACATTTTGCCTGGAGAATTCATATGGGGGAAATGTAAATAAATTTGCAAAGAGAACAAATCTGTGAATCCAAAATTCTTCACTTTGCAAACATTTAGAAGTAGCACTGCGAATGAATTGTGAAATATTTTATCTTAGTGACCATTATTACATCCCCCCATAGAGCTTTGGATAACAACTTGACTTGTTGTATGAGCAGTTTGTGAAAGGTCATTGTCATCTAAAGAAGGGTTACAGAAAAGCCATTTTTTTCCACCCATATGAATAATAATATTTATGATCATACTTGAGGAGACCTGTTTTTCAACAGACAAATAAAAGATCCTCTGCTCTCAACCTATTACCAGTATAATGGGTGAGATGAAATGGTGAATGACATGAATATGGGGGAATTTTTCTCTGAAAAGCAAATGGAAAAGGTTATTAAGAGACAATACAGCCACAAAGACTATGGATATGCATATTTCTTCTTTTATTATGCCAGAAGGAATTCACTTTATATTTTTGATGAATATTCCTTTATTTATTCCATAGTATTAATAGGCTGGTCAGCCGCTTGTTTATAAAAGGGCATGTTTGTTATATAATTATTGTTGTAATAAAACACACATGACTCCTACTCAAAGACAAATGGTAAGAATAATCCATGAAACACAATTATCATGATTCCTTGTGTAGGAGTTGTGTTTTAAATGCTCTAGAAATATTACCTTTAAATAGGTTACACTATAAGGATATTGTTTCTATTACAGTATTTTTCTTTGGAAATAAAGAGCAGAAAGAAAAGATGGTGATCGCTCTAATATTAGATACGGTGCATTGCAACATTTGATCATATAGACTGTTGGCAGCTGAAATAGACGCGGGGCAGTCTTGTCTCGGGTATCAAACAGAGAAGAATGAGAAATGAGCTACAGCAGTAGGGGTTTGAGATGTATTGAAATAAATGCCAATAAATACAACTCCTTTGGCTTAGAATTGTAGTTAGACAATGAGCTTGGGGATGGTTGGTATCCAAACTTGTCACATTTAATTACAAAATCAAATATACAACTGGAAAAGAACATGACAAGATGGATGCTATTTCCCAATATGCCCAGCACAGACTGTGAAATAGTATAGATACAAAATGTGAATCACTTGAAATGCACCTACTTAATGGAACATCTCAGTGTCTACTGCAGATCAAGTCATTGCTGAGACCTATACATAAATGGAATATTATGGACCTTGGATAAGAAAAGGAAGGGGAAGTAGTGGCCATATCACTTTGCAAATCCAAACAGCAAAACAAGTGGACAATTTAATATCAAGAGAGAGACATCATTTAAAGATGAAGGAACGAGGAGACCCATTATGTACAGTATATATGGAAATTTGCTGCGTAATGGGAGGGAAACGGAAATTAAAAGATAAGTGTAGCACAATGGGGTCAAGATACAAAATAAGGCAGAAGGACTCATTTACTGAGGTATAGGTACAAGTACTGGCATACCAATGGGGGGCAATAATCCCTTAGATCTTCCATTGTTTAGCACTGTCCTTTACACAATGCTATGCACCCTTTGTCACCAGCACAGAATGCAGCACTTAATAGCACAAGGGGCTTCTGCATTTAGCACCTGCCCCAAGCAGGAGGGAAGTAAATGACTTCAAATGTACCTTGAACTCTCGGGTGCACTTACCTGCACCTCACAAATGTTGCACGAGCATGAGAAGTGCCTATTTGCCTCATTTCATATGGTGGGAGCAAGTTGCACCTGCGTCAGATGTTCCCAGAGTTGTTTTTTGCGGGTGTTTTCCATTTTTTGGAGAAAGAATAAAGTGTATATATTGATCAAGTGATTAGATTTTACAGGTGTGAGGTTAATGCCATATGCTGATTGGTTGAAATCCAAATTTGGAGACTTTTTTACATTACCTCCTTAGATAGCAGATTATGGGGTTGGCACTGGGGGTCTGAAAGGTCTATGGTCCTGGCTTGTCAATTGTTAATGAAATATGGGAGGCCCACTGGCCACTGCTCTGTGTCTATTGGCCAGTGAGCATTCTAGTCAGTAGAACTAGGAGCAGTGAGGGAGACGGTGCTACTAGTTAGCCATTGGCTGACACTTTTCTCCACTGGATGGCAGCTACAGAGAAACTGTTTCATGTGCCAAAAACCTAATAATTTATATTTCAAACTTGCGCTATATGGTAGGATGGGGAAATGTGGTATTTACTTATACAATATTCTGCATTAAAGGAGAAGGAAAGGTTAAAACTAAGTAAGCTTTATCAGAAAGGTCTATATAAATACACCAGTAAACCCTCAAAGTAATGCTGCTCTGAGTCCTCTGTCAAAAGAAACACAGTATTTCTTTCCTTCTATTGTGTCACATGGGCTTCTGTATCAGACTTACTGTTTTCAGCTTAAACCTCCAGGGCTAGGGCTTGAGCATGCTCAGTTTGCTCCCCATCCCCTCCGTTCCCTCTTGCTCCTCCCCTCCTTGCTGTAATCTGAGCCCAGAGCTATGAATGAGCAGGGAGACTCCAGCAGGACGTGATGTCACATCAAGCTAATTTGGCAGCTGCTATCCTAAACAAACAGAGAGCTTCTAGAGCTGTTTACTGAGGTACTGTATGGTGAAGCATTCTGCAGTGGCTAATCTATTGGCAATAAACTGCTTCTGTAGTTTTCCTTTAAACAATACATTTATAGACCCACTCATACAGATATTTAAACTGCATGCATATTTGTCCTTGATTGAAGAGTCTTAGTGGACGAGGTTGTATGGAAGCCTAAAATAATAATAATAATAATAATAAAAAAGGTGAAAACAACAATAAAAAAAAAAATTTTTTTGACGGCTCTGTTTTATTTAAACTCATTATTAATAAGGGTTATTGAGCTCCACCGAGCCAAGCGTGCCTCTGGCTTCTCACAGTGGTGAGCTGGTGGTACATATGTATATTTGGCCAGTTGCTTAGCAACCTATGGATATTGGGACATAGTGACAGACTGCGCACAGACAGTGAAAGTCAAGTAGTGACTCATCATGTAAAACCCCCCTGCAAAGCTCCCAAACCTTATGTCATGGTGTAGGCGAGGGATGGCCCTACAGGCGAAACGAGTCAGGGATGGTTACGCTTCCAATGAGAAATCCATTTCCTTTCTTATCACAATTTCACAAGCCAAGAAAAAGTTCTCACTTTCTTATTTTGATTTTTGCTCATTAGAGAACACATTTTTGGGCAACAGACTATGTATATCACCACATCTATGGATTATAAGAGATACTAATGTTGATTGTATATTAGAAGCAATTCCACTACCTCTGTGTAAATGAAGCTGGGACATTATGACTTGTAGGACTACTCAAAAGTGTTCCTGAACATCCTTCATGGCTGGGATGGTGCAAGGTCTGATATATGTCAATGAGACTCACTATGACAGTGGGAGTAAAAGTGAACATACACTTCCCAATCCAGCCCATTGGCCATACACCTGTGTTACTGTCTCCTATTGTTCCGTATGTTCTGGCCAATGGCCCAGTTGATCATAAAGCAGGTCTCCAACATGGGACATGATACACATCAAGTTTTCAATCATTTATTTTCATCCAATGGGATTGCAGGATGTTCTATCTGGAGTAGCCCTCCAACCCAACATACAGGTCCATATGGAAGAGTAGAAAAAATCAGCAAAACTACCCAACCAAGTCTGGCTATGTACCACTAGCTTAAGTCTGCTTACATTTAAGGTATTTGGAAGTGTAATTAATAATTAAAGGTGGTCATACATGGGTAGGTTACATGGTGAGGTAGCCAAACAAGTGTATATTGCCAATCTTGAGTGGGCTGACCAACTGTGGACCCTAGGTCAAAACAACTGGATCACAAGGCCAAGAATGTAGGTGCTGAGTGAGGACCACATCAGTGAACTGATGCAACCTTCAATCTGATGGGATTTTTAAATTTGCCCAATTAACAGCTACCTGATGTTAGGTCCTATATTGATTGGTGGAAGCCCATCAGAGGGCCACATACACTGGCCAATAAGCTGCTGACTTTGTCTGCTGGCAGCTTTTATCATCCCATGTATGGCCATCATTACAGTGAGTAATATATGAAGGTAACTAACACTAACCTGTGATGGAAATAAGGTTGTGGGTGGTCTGAGATATTTCATTGAGACTTCACCCTCTTGTACATAAAAGTGAGCAGGTCTCCATGTCTCTTCTGTGTACGTGTACTAAACACAGTCATTAGGATAAACGAGCGTAGCGAAAATGTGTTGACAGAGACTGGCTCTGAAATGGACAAAAGACAGAGGAGTTCAGTGAGTGTCTCTGTGCCAACTCAGCACTTTCCTAAACAATACAATGGGCGCCTCCAACCCTGGGTAATTTCCTAAACACTATCGCTAGATCTCCTCGCTGGAGTTCTGTAGAACAGAAAGTATTGTGTCACACGTTGTGTCAACAGAACTTGTCCTGTTTGCCATCAGGCTCAAGATTCCATTCTCACCCCCTCCCCCAAATATGTTTCCAGTTTATGGCACTGTAACAAGTCAACTATCTGATTTACTGCATATTAGTCATCTAAATTCATTATTATTGTGAGGCTTTCCTATAGATATTGCGGCCTTTACACAAGCTGTTATATAGAATATATATATATATATATATATATATATATAAAACAAACAAGGGAAATTTGTGCTCACCACTAATATAAAACCATTAGGCGGGGGTGCAATGAGGCTGTGACCTCTAAATACATAGAGACAAATACAAGATCCTCTGCACTCAACCCATTATCAATATATTTAAGACACTGAGACATTCTGTACATACAGCTACTAAATATGACTTACCCTTTAAAGAAAACAGGGATTGTTTGTCCATATATTACAATATATTTAAGCTGAACAACTACGTCAAAGTCATCCCTAATACACAGAATGTCTCAATGTCTTAAATATATTGATAATGGGTTGAGTGCAGAGGATCTTGTATTTGTCTCTATGAATTTAGTGGTCACAGTCTCATTGCACCCCCACCTAATGGTTTTATATTAGTGGTGAGCACAACTTTTCTTTGTGTGTTGTAGTTATACTGGAGCAGTGACCAGCTCCTTGTTGTAGCCCCCACCCTTCCCAGCTATAGTCAGGTGATCCCACTGGTGTCTAATAAAAGGGCAACCAAGTTTGGGAGTTTTACTCTGAAATCAGCAAGTAAGTTGCAGGTAAAACTTAATGTAAAATGTATAATGAAGTAATAGAATTCTTGATGAATCAGATGAAATTGAGAGTAGGACTGGCCAGATATGGGATGACTTTGACGTAGTTGTTCAGCTTAAATATATTGTAATATATGGACAAACAATCCCTGTTGTATAAAGGGTAAGTCATGTTTAGTAGCTGTATGTACAGAATGTCTCACTGTCTTAAATATATTGCAATATATGGACAAACAATCCCTGTTGTATAAAGGGTAAGGCATTTTTTTTGTGGTGCCACTGTTCAAAAAGGGATCCCGTTCTCAGCCTCTCGGCCAGTTAGTCTGACGTTCAGTTCAAACCTGTGGGGTGCCCCCTGAAAGTTGTCCCTAGGTGCAGACCTTTGGTGAGTATATAGTGAATGAATTACCCCCTCTTGTAAAATATAAGGATATTATTAGTCACCAAAGAGTTCCATGACCATATAAAGGCAAAAGGCTGAATGTCATTTTTATACAGGTCATAGAATTCCAAGGTGACTCATATTTTGTAACATGGGGGTAATTTGTGTATTATAAGACACAAGTTTCAGTGAGTCTTGTGGCTGAAATGACATCACTAAGCTCCAATTATAACCATTGACATCACTAAGCACCATTTATAAGGATATAACTGACAGGGTATTCTTGACTCTTGTGTAATATATATAAATATGACCTTGGGGAAATGCATACCCCCTGCTATGCTTCTGGTTTTCCCAATATAATCAACTACGTAAATAAGGTATTTATACCGTATTTCTATACCTTGTAGTATACACAGTACACTTGCCTGGAGGAAGTGTTTAATAGTCATAATAACAATCTGGGTCAGTATTCAGCGCCTGTGTCATTGTAGCTCTGTTTTCTGCTTCTTTATTTACTGAGAAGCCTCCCTTCTTTGTGTTCCCAGATTATTCTCCTTTTCATACTATAATAATTCCCAGCCCTTTCTTCCTCCTGGAAATCTACTTATTATTATAGGAATTTTGTTATAGCCTGGCCGGCTCACGCTTCTCTATTAATCTGAGATTTAATGCGAATAAGAAAGTGTGTCTCTTTCATTACGAAATGTGAAACGCGAGGAGTTTTATCAGTTTTTATCCAATGGCATTTTAACAAATCAGAATACTCAAGGGTCTGAATTTCTTTTTATGAAATTAATTTTTTTTTTTTTTCAGTTTGGTGGTATTTCTGCCAGGAGAGATATTCACATCTTCAATCACAATGGCCCAGCAATCAGGAAAAATTTTATATTTATAATGAGGAATATGAGGCCATTTGTATGACTATAATAATGGGTAATAGCACAAAAGGAGCACAATTAATAAGCTGAATAACCAGAGCTGACAAATTGTACATACACTTCACGGTGTAGAGATGTGTAGGTTGTTATGGTTGTATACCATGGTATTGTATTAGTGAGGGGTCCTTGGTTCCACTCCAGCCAGGACACTTTATACAAGATGTTGATTTGTATTGTGTTTAAGGGTTTCCTCCAGTTTCCTCCTAAACTCATCTAGAAAGGTTACTTGACTCCTGATGACATTTTCCATAATGTGCAATAGGGACTTCACCTTTAATGGGATTGGTCACCTTTAAATGAACTGTTAGTATGATGCAAAAAGGGATATTCTGAGACAAAATTACTATTGGTTTTCATTTTTTATTATTTGTGGTTTTTGAGTTATTTAGCTTTTTACTCTCCAGTTTGTAATTTCAGCCATCTGGTTGCTAGGGTCCAAATTCCTCTAGTAACCTCTCATTGATTTGAATAAGAGACTGGAATATGAATAGGAGAGCCCTGAATAGAAAGAGTAGGAATAAAAAATAGCATTAACAATACATTTGTAGCCTTACAGAGCATTTGTTTTTAGGTGGAGTCAGTGACCCCCATTTAAAAGCTGGAAAGAGTCAGAAGAAGGCGGCAAATAATTAAAAAATTATAAAAACACAGGATCAGGATGTGGGAGGAGGCAGAGGTGTAAGCATGCTTCTGGGACTGGAAGGCCTCTATAGATGAAGGAGGCCATGAGGTAGGTTTACCCCTTTTTCAGATAAGAGCAAGGATGGGGGCAATGCAGAGACTTTGGCAGGATCCATCTCAAAACATTCTGGGGAGATGATATAACCGAGAGGGATCTTGGACACCTCAAAAACACATTTCTCTATCTTAGCAAAAAGAGAGTTCTTCCTCAGACGAAAGAGTACCTCTTTCACCTGGGAGCGATGACTTTGCAAATCCTTGAAGAAAGATGTCGTCAAGGTACACGACCACGAATCTCCCTAAGAGGTCCCAGAAGATGTCGTTCATGAACTCCTGGAAGACAGAGGGTGTATTGCAGAGGCCAAAGTGCATCACAAGGTATTCGTAGTGCCCATCCCATGTGTTGAATGCCGTCTTCCATTCATCCCCTTCATGTATGTGGATGAAGTTGTATGCCCTGCAAAGATCGAACTTGATGAAAATCTTAGCCCCTTTCAGTTGGTCGAAAGGCTCAGTGACAAAAGGCAAGGGATATGGGGTTTTAACCATAATTTTATCAAGTCCACGATAGTTGATACAAGGACACAGACTACTGTCCACAAAGAAGAACCCAGCCCCTGCCGGAGAGGTAGAGGGATGAATAAATCCCCACTGAAGATTCTCTTGGATATAGTCCTTCATAGCGGAGGTTAGGAGAATTAGCTGTAAATTGTCGGCAGAGATTGCAAATCCGTCGAGGAGTGTTCTTGACAGAACGGACTCCAACGAGAGATCTCATTTGAGGACTGTATGGAGGGATTGTGCAGATGTAACCATGGTAATCCATGTAAGGATCCAATCTGCAAGAGTAATTACCCTGTAGTTTTGGAAATAATATCAGTTGATAGGGGTCTGTCGTCAATAGCAAAGACCCACAAGGAAGTAGGCATAGGATATAGGGGAATACCCACTTGTTTGGCAAAAGTAGCTAACATAAAGTTCCTGTAGACCCAGAGTCAAGGAATACAGATACTTGGATAGTCTTGGCAGCCAGGACAATCTGCAGAGGGAGACGAAACTGGTGAGAGTTCGCTTGGGGTCTAGGTGTAACACCACCCACATGTGGTAACCCGGGTTAACCTTGTGGCCGAGAACTTTTAGGCTTCACAGGACAGAAGTTGGCAAAATTAACTTGACCACCACAGTATGGACACAGACCTGCAGAACATTTTCGGAGTTTCTTTTGTTCCGAAAGACACATCCTTCCGAGATGCATGGGTTCCTCAGGAAGAATAACGGAAGGCTGCTGGGGTGAAGGCAACAGGGGTCTTTGGTTGAAACTTCTTACTGCTCTCCTTGACCGCTTGATGCGCTCTGAGATGAGTATCCACTTTAATGGTCAGAGCAGTCAAATCCTCCAACAGTTCAGGAAGATCTCTGGAGACTAGAGCATCTTTAAGTCGAGAAGACAGGCCCTGGTAGAACAAGGTCTTGTATTCCTCATCATTCCAATTAGTCACTGCCATTAGGGTTCCAAAGTATAGCGTACTCACTGGCACTGAGATTTCCCTGACAGATCTGCAGGATCTGGGATGAGGCATTTGCAACCCAACCTGGAGCATCAAACACAGTTCTGAATGCCTGGATGAATTCTTTAACATCAAATGTCAATGGAGAATTCTTTTCACAGAGAGGAGTTGCCTACTCTAGTGGTTTACCCTCCAAATGAGACATCATACATCCTATTTTCATCTGGTCAGAAGTAAACTGGGAGGATTGGAATTCAAACTGAATAAGACACTGAGTAATGAACCCTCTGCAGGCTTGTGGGTTCCCATTGTAGTGAGGAGGAGGAGGAATGCGTTGCTCATGAGCCGATGAGACCAATACCAAAGGAGTAATGGTGGCAGGGGGAATCCCCGCAGCCGGAAGAGTGGGGGGCATATGAGAAACAAGCGTATCAAATACTTGCCCAATGAGGACTTGCTGTGTCTCATATGCTTCCATGCTGGACGCCAGCCCCGTGGAGGGCTCTTCCAACATCTGGTGTAGCTTCCTCAGAGGCTCCTAGTGGGAGTAGTCAGGACCAAGGAGGAAGCCCAGGGGTCAAAGTCCAAGTTCATGGTATAAATAGTGGTCAGGCAAAAGCGAAGTCCAAATACAGGCAAATGTTCAGTAGGATGGCTGAATAACAGCAAGGTCAAGATTCAGGCAGGGTCAATAGTCAAGAAATAGTCAAGGCAAGAATTACAAAGCACTCAGGAATGCACCAAACAATCCCTATACTCGGGCATTGAACTGGCGTCCTGGGTGTCCTTTTATTTTGAATTTGGCAGAGGCTTGTGTTACATCATCCACGTCGGACCACGTGGGTCATGGGCGCAGCCATCTTGCCTACAGCGCCAAAGAGGATGGACGATCTGTCAGGAGTTCCTGACAAAAATCATATACTGTAAGTATGAAATAAAGCCAATAGGCTGGTTTTGCCTCCAATAAGGATTCATTATATCTTAGTAGTACAAGCTACTGTTTTATTATTACACAGAAAAAGCAAATCTGTTTTAAAATATTAAATTATTTGATTGTAATGGAGTTTAGGAGAGACAGCCTTCCTGTAGAGAGAATATTTCTCTGTTTTACTGCCCCTCACTGTATGTACAGGATGAAATCTTAAAGTCTAGTGATTCCAAAGCTATAACTTTAATAGACCCAATAAAAAGCGGCCATGAGAATTATACATCCAGTAGTTTTTTAATCACATTGGATAAATAAAATCGGGTAAATTTATCAAAGAGTGAAGTTCCGCCACTAGAGTGAAATTCCACAGCTCTTTGATAAATCTGCCTTTAAAAATCCCATAGAAATTAATGGAGAGTGGCGGAATTTCACTCTACTGGTGGAACTTCACTCTTTGATAAATATACCCCAATTAGTTTCTTTGCATGGCGCCCCCAGCTGGCTGCTTGAGTCTCACATTGCTGTGCCTCATCCTGTAATTAGCGCTTTTCCTTGGGTACATATGGACAGACCCATGGAATTAACAAATGTGCCTAAATGTTTAGCCTGAGTGGATCTCATGGGAAATATGATCTTTGTGAGATGTTACAAGGAAAAGAGTCTTTATACATAGGGTAACCTTTTCTGTCAACATCATTTTCCAGCGCAGAGAATGGGTCGTCAACCTTGTCAACATTAACATATTTTTAATTTCATTCAGGCTTGTTTTCCCAGAGGGATTAATTACACTGGGGTTATTAGCCCTCGATGTATCACTATGATGCAGAGGATCTCGGAGCTTTTACATTTTTATTTTTTGTTAATACAATGTGAATTACTGAATCAAAATGTTTTTCACTCTCTGTTAAAAGTAAAGGTTGTAATGTGAATATATAGTCAAAGCCAAATGAGGCTGAGTGGGCTAATGGATTAAACAGATATATTTCATCAGCAGGCAGTGTCCAAATGGGACAATAAAAAACCCAGTGGCCCCTGCCTCTGGACCTACTACCCTGCTGGAACTGTTAAGAGGAAATTTAAGGAGGAGGAAGATATAGAGTAAAGGGTTGGTGTGTTCCCGGTGGGGGGTGGGGGGGGCATGCCAGGACGCTTGAGTTGACCAGGAGCGCCCTTGAAGTCACAGCCCAGCTTGGCCATGGACACCCCAGTCCAACCCTGTCAGCAAGTGTCCATGGGAAGGCTTACAACTGGGCTGCATGTAATGACCATTTAGCACAGCCTTAAGTTTCAACTGACCTTCCCTAACATTCAATGGAAGACTCAATGTGGGGATCATATAGGCATCATACATGCCCCTCTCCACTCATGCCCATGTTCCAGTGCCAGGTGCTGAAATTCTCTTGCTGCAAACCTACAGCTTTAAAGCACAAGGTTTGAACCAGGTCCAGAACCCACAGCAAAATTACAGATGTTCTTTCTTCCTTGTTATCTTCTAGAGCAGTGATCCCCAACCAGTGGCTCATAAGTAACATGTTCCTCACCAACCCCTTGTATGTTGCTCCCAGTGGCCTCAAAGCAGGTGATTATTGGTGAATTCCGGGCTTGTAGGCAATTTTTGGCGCATAAAAACCAGTTGCAATGCCAAACAGAGACTCCTGTAGCTGCCAGTCCAGTATAGGGGCTACCAAATAGTCAACTCTTTTTACAATGTTCTAGGGATTCCTAAACTAGTTCTTGCAGATGACCGGGAATGCAGGGAAAATCTGAAAACATAGGAGGAACATTAATCCCAGTGATAAGGGTGGAAGTTTAGTTTCCCAGCACAAACCACTGGTCAGTAGTCAATACCATTCATGAGACATTGGGCAGTAGGTGGCCAACCTGTAGCCATCTAACTATCTAACCAGTGGTTGGTTATCAGCCCCTTCACCTGACAATTACTATACACCTTATCCAACACCTACTGACCCTTTCCATGGCACCACCTTGCCTTACTATACACACTGTCCCTTTACTGCCCTAATCTTGTTATACTGTCCATACTGTACCCCAGCTGTAGACCCTTTTCCTATTATTATCTTCCCTCAATAGTCCCATGATCCTACTGGTGCAGCTTTTTCCTCATGAAGTAGAAATTTTAATTCTTTTGATGTTGAGAAAATGGTTACTGTACACTCCCTGCATTTGAAACCAGGACCGGCTGCTCCACTCGCAGTCTGACTATTTAAGAAAACTGCTTTTCCTCCACCATCATTAAAACTATCCCCAATAAAGGAAATGTTTCTGTCCCAGTCTTTTTGGTGTTTTCTTCTCAACTCTGTACCAGGTCCCAGTGCAATTTGTTGGACAGAGCACCTGCACGGACTATTAAACCAGGTGAGCACACAGCCTCCACATCTAAAAAGATACAGATAAATGTCAAGGGAGTATATTGACCTCACTGCAGACATTTAAAACCCATCACCATCTGTGTGATTTGATTGCGTTTAAAGCACCGAGCACACACTTACTGCTATCAGCACATTCCGTCCCCTAAAGGGAAATATATGATCTGTCTCTGTAGCTGAAGACTTTTATGTATTCACTGAGTGAGCTTTATATTGACACCTACACTTCCCCTGTGTTATTCCCCAATAACACAGTAAATCCGCCTCACATAATGTTGCTAGAGAGCCACACATCAGTGCATTGCTGTTTCATTGTTCCACTGGTGTAACTACTCCCTAGTGGGCCCCGGTACAGAATGGGCCCCTGGGCCCCCCTGTCGGGCCCTTACCTCTATAAATCACATGCTGGAGTGTTGATGGCATGTGTGCTGTAAAATCTCCCCCTAGATAACTGCCTGCCATAACCATTATTGTCTCTCCGATGGGACCCAAGGGGGTGGGGACCCTGGTATGATTGCACCCCCTGCACCCCTGGTAGTTACGCCACTGCATTGTTCTGCACTAGAAAATCTGCCCCAAGATCATCTGCCCCCAAGATCTTCTGCCCCCAAGATCATCTGCCCCAAGATCATCTGCCCCCAAGATCATCTGCCCCCAAGATCATCTGCAATCATCTGCCCCCAAGATCATCTGCCCCCAAGATCATCTGCAATCATCTGCATGCTCTCTGCTCATAGGAAACATCATTTGTCACTAAACAGTCTGTGTTTGATATTATGAGTGTGAAACTGTAGCTCAGACAGAACATAATGTTCTTCTTTAGTGCTGGTATAGAGTGTCTGACCCGTGGCCCTTCAGCTGTTGTTTTATTAACTGGGTCATGGGCAACACGAATATGAATATTACTGTTTCCCTCTTACCCTACTGTCACAATGTTTCCATAATATACCTGATATATTCTCCTCTTCCAATATTCCAAAGCAAGGCCCATGCACCCAACTCTGAATCCCTTGTTGTCCTATTGCCCATGACCTGAAACAGATACATTTGTTTTCTCACTGGTACAGTAGACCTGCCAACCCTCCCAAATTTGTCAGTGGTCACCAATATTTATAACCCTGGGGGGAAGCACAGGTCATGGTTGTGGCCCAGCCAAAAGTTGCCAGATTTAGGAGGTTGATGTCTCTGGTAAAGGTTCTGAAACTTCCACCTGGAAATCTTTTAGCAACTACTGGACAGTTTTCCAAACGTAGAATTAGGGTAAGTCACAAACAGTAAATTTGCAAAATCTGGAATTGAGTCCATTTTAGAGCAAGATGGAATTGAACTAAGCAGAAGTGACAATGTGCTCGAGGCTGGGAAGATTTATAACATCTCTCAAGGTCTGCAGAGCAGATTTCCATAGTCACATCCAAAGTGCAACAAGTCCTGCTGCTTCATTCTAAGGCCTCCACTGAGCCTCCCAATTTGGCTTCTGCTCCATCAGTCTGAGCTTCCTAAATTCCTGGAAATGCAGCACGACCTGAGCCCTCAGATATAGAGAAATGCCCTGAAACGTATCCAGCCTGTGACCCTCAAACTGGGGATGGAATAGAAATCAATGAAGATTAGTGATGATAAGTGATGTCACAGGAGTAACACAACAGTAGCATAGTAACAGAGGTTAAAAGAAAACAATGCTCTTTGATATATAGGTTTATCAACAAGAAGTTGATCTCATTTCTCCCATTTTAAACTGTGCTGAAATAGCGTAGGGGTTCGGCACAAAGAGGACAGTGAATGCTTTGCTGGGGGATGTGATGCTGATTCTGTTAATGACTATAAGAGGGGGATGATTTACAGGACAGACATAATACAAAGGCTATTGTGATACTACATAGATATGGGTATATATGATTTATGTGAAGGTATGGAGAGGTGTGTGTATATGCTGGGTTTTCATTTGGAGGGGTTGAACTTGATGGACTTTGTCAATTTTCAACCCGATCTAACTATGTAGCTTCCCTAAGTACAGGAAAGGAAGAATGACCATGTCATTGAATAACCTTGTACAACTCCATATATTTAAATTGTGAAAAAGAAGGGGAGCAATATACACCAAACACTGGAATTGCCCCAGTTACTCCCAATAAGTCATTCACAAGTGTCCTGCTGAATGTGGGCCCATTGGAAGGAATAATATTATAATATAAGCAGGGGAGATTTGGGGTAGTGAGCCGCCCAAGGCAGTTCTTCCCAATGCTGCCTCAATGCAACTGGGCTTGCTCGCTACTAGACCTGAAGTTTGGATTTGAAAAACAGCATTTTGGCTCTTAAAGTTGCCAGTTTGCCTCCCCTGATAACTCATGGGCACTGCCATCCTAGTCAAGAGTCTCAATTTGCTTCATGGCAGCAGCATCCCAGACTATATGGCTCATTATGAGTTTAAGGTGCATCTATATCAGTATTTTATATTTATTGATTTATGCAGGACACTTTAGAATTAACATCTGCTTTAAATTGGTGGGATTTCAGGGATCATTTGGTCCAAAGTCCCATGTAACTGACTTTGCACCTAATGAAAATCAACCTGTGTAGTTCTCCTAGGGGCATTCAGCAAGTGGGGTACAACTACAGCTATGGGCTAAATAACCAAACAACGCCAGGCAATAATATATCATGTATCCTTGTATGAAGGATTTTCACCAGGCAATAATATATCATGCATCCTTGTATGAAGGATTTTCACCAGGCAATAATATATCATGTATCCTTGTATGAAGGATTTTCACCAGGTAATAATATATCATGTATCCTTGTATGAAGGATTTTATGTTGCAGTGCAGTGTTCCATTTATATTATATGATATAGTTCACTGGAGATGCCATACTGCACTTCTTTGTATTCCCACTGCTAATAAAGCTGATAATCTATCTTTGCTACTCACCTTCCGCCCCAGCGGTGCCGCTGATTATATTGATATAGATAAATACTGTACTATTTGCCATGGTGACAGTGATTAAGTTAAAGGGGGGGTCATGTTTCCCATCATTCCAGAGGAGATCTGTTTTGGGGGGTTTCCTCCCCATTATTTCAATTAACAAATAAACTGCTCCACTCCACAGACCCTTCAATGACCAGCTCTTTGTCTTTCTGCTTTTTTGTTGCAATTATGTTGGCACTTAGAGTTTCGCTCTGCTTCTCTGATATTCGTCCTACCCGTTCCTTGCTGGGTGCTTATATCCTACATACCTGCCCAGGTGTTGGGAAACAGAAAGGGCTGAAAGGATCTCACCAGCCCCTCGTCTCTTTTTGAAAGGGGACTAAAGAGCAAATTCCACATGGAGCAATGTCAATAAGAGGAGCCAGACATTCAATGGTCAATGGTGATGCCCTAAAGGGGCGATGCATGCCTCCAGCTAATGTAAGTGGCTACTGGTGATGAATTTATAGAGAAAGAGATATAGGAACATATACAATTCAAGCAGCTGCACTGCATCATCTATCACATATTGGTCTCCCTCCCTCCCTCTCTCCCTCCTCTTTCTGCCTCTTTCTCTCTCTCGCAGCAGCTCTTTGCTTCATTTTTAAGCTGAGGATCTCGGATACAGCCACAGCTTCTCCCTTGAATTCCTATGGGACAGTTACAATGACAACATCCCTCAATCTTCTGGTGCCGGTGGAAGCAAAGATCCTGCTGAGCACATGGAACGAGTCCAAGGA
>CM044439.1:2421541-2475404 GCA_024363595.1 Xenopus borealis
CTGGACTTCCAACAGGAGCCCCTTCAGTCTGACCCTTGTTATAAACATGGCACAATCACAAGGACAACAACTCTTTAGCAGAGTGCCTGGAAATGCCTTGTTAATAACTGCTGCTAACCGGATGTGCTACTCCTCAACAAGGAGGTTTTCATGTATGTGAAAGTGTTCTGGGTGTTTGTCTTTTGTTTTAGTGATGGAACCGAGTTTGTGTACGAAGACTTGTGCCCTTCTGCCCCTTTCCTATTTTTATTCACATAGCTTCTTCTGTAGCATTTGTAGCAAGTCTCATCACAAGTTCTCTCTTTTCTGCAGAGCATTAAGGGGCAGTTAAAGAACCAAATACAATCTGAGAAGTAAGGAAGGCTATAGAATCCGTATAGGAGTAATGTGTCCTTCACACTGGGCAGAACAGGGTCTTGGCAGAAACATGCCAAAGTGACTTCTAGTTCATTACAAGTAAATCAGAAGAAGATTCCATACCTTTACAGAATACACAGGCATAATTCATGAATAATTAGCAATTAGCTTATACACATGCTGCAAGTTGCAATTATACCAGTGTTTTATGCATCCAAATCAAAGGTTAAGTAGCCAACGAGCAAGCAGATTAGAGATATGTGCGTGATTTTAAAAGAAGAACACATGTTTGCATTTGTCTAGCATCTCAGGAAACCAGATTTGGACTTGTCACATTCTATTTCCCCCTCTACATAGGATAGGATATCAGGCTAAACTCTTCAGGATGCTGGGAGTTATAGATCAAACAGCTGAAGGAATGCAAAAAAGACGGAAGTCCTTGTTAGGAATTCTCACAAAACAGTTCAGAAAGATTCCAGGATGGAAGATCTGATAGGAATCAGCTGCTTACACACACTCACTTTATATATATAACTGAAAACATATGTTCTGTAAAGGTATGAAAACATGATCACACAGAAACTTTATTTCCTTCCTTCGGATATTTTGGTTAATCACCTGTCTTACCAGGCTACAGATGGTAAACATGATGAGAAACACAGCAACCTTTTATATGACAATCATAGGCTCTTTCATGGTTTCCTATGGAAGCACAACCCATTGGCCCAAATGTATAGGTGCCGTACAAGTGGGCACCTACCTTCTTATGGGTGCCGCTGGGATGGCAGGGTGTGCAGCCCCTTTTCCCTTCCTCACCCTACTGTGCACCAAGTAGTCCCCAACATGAGGCACCAGCAGAATAAACAGTCCAACCTCGTCCCATCCAACCTGACACACGTCCAGCCAGTTGGGCGGTCTAGCCAAAAAGTGACCAAACTGCCAGAGCAGATCTGGGCATATATATAGCCAACTGTATTATGCGCTGTAAGTCTGATATTCTCTGTAATATAGTATTTGATTTTCTACGAGTTTTATGTCTCTGGGAACATTCCTGATTTTCTTTTGCAAATGTTCACTTCTACTGTTTGACACACCATAAAATTAAATAAGAAAAAATATCTAATGTTTCCCCCAAATTCTCCTGTTTATTTCCTCATTTCTCAAACTTTGAACCCAGCCCACTGTGCAAAAGAGAGGGAAGAGCTTCATGTCCTTTTGTGACAAAACTTTTAAACACTGTCACAACGAAAGTAAAAATTATTATATTTTAACTGACTTGGAAATGCAATGAGCATCCCCACGTTATACTGACGCAGTTATTCCAAAATAATATTTTTCTCCTTGCCGCCCCTCCTCTAGTCCACAGTATCACCCCAGGGTGATTTGGAGCATTTTGTAGCTGGGAGGTTGTGGAAACAAAATGTTCCAAATAACCTTTCCATTAATGTTGGACTGAGACCACCAGTCCAAAGGCATCCAAGCCATTTGATGACTTACATGGCCTGAAGACAACTGCACCAGGAACTTTCAGCTGAAACAGTAATTTAGAGCTTTTGTCCCCCATCCATGGAGCAACATTGTTCCAAGTCACCCTATATGCCATTATCCTAAGGGTGGTCTGCAATAAGATACACTCACACTAGACATACATACAATTAAGGTGAGTATACATTTCAGAGTGAGGCAAAGGGCAGCCTATTCCCAGCCGTGTGTAACAGTCTGAAGACCAGACAATTGGAATGGACAATTATTTGTCTTTATTATGGGGGAAGGTAGTCTCTGATCAAATACTGGTGGTACTGAGGGTCTTGAAAAATGTACAGGTTTTTGGAGCTGTAGTACTACCTGATGTGGAGGATCTAAGGTTACGTATCTGGTTGTATGCATGAGGCTTACATTTAACATAACAGCATTAACATATTTAGGGACATAGCCCTCACTATGCTGCACTTTCATGGTTATACACATGAATCTGGTCTTACAGCATTATAATTTCATAGACGAGCTCAGTTTCTATCTTTGACTTTGGTATGAAGAGCATTGCAAACTGTGGGTAAATATCAGCTCAAAAGAGCAAAACATCAAGGGCAAAAGGGATGTGTGTGTATTTAATATGTATTACAGGTCAGGTGCTATTGTTCTTAGCTATGCTTCAGCGATATCTCTGGGACACCATGGTAACCAGGTCCTGTGTTTGATTAGCCTCAGGGCCCCCGTGTGTGAAATAGAAACCTGTAAAATAAAACTGACCTTTTGAATATGGTTATGGCATTTGTTACCTACCCTTTCCCTCCAATCTGCTATGGGAGTTGATGAAGATGATGAATATTTCATGAGTTCCTAGCAAGTAGCGCTATCCATCACCTGTAGATGGAACCCAAACTGCCAGTGACAAGGTTCAGCCATTCACATCAAAGAGAAGCCCTTGGGCTGCTGGTTATGGTTATTCCATAGCTTACATTATTTTGACATGACACAGCAGGGGGTTCTAGCTTACAAATACAGGAGCTTCATAACAACATGCCCTTTCTCACGAATGCGGATATATCAGTAGGAAATACTCCTCTGCATACTCAGGGCATTAAATGTATCCCCCACACACAAATAAATACATCAGGCCTGATTCAAACCCACACCAGTAACTTCACATCCAAGAGGAAAAAAGACCATTGTTCTGTGCGTCAAAGTCAACTTCCCAAAGGTTTCATAGGGTCAGTGTGAAAGACAATAATATCTATATCAGTGATCCCCAACCAGAGGCTCATGAGCAACATGTTCATCACAAACCCCTTGGATGTTGTTCCCAGTTGCCCCAAAGCAGGAGCTTATTTTTGAATTCCAATCTTGGAGGTACATTTTGGTTGTATAGAGAACAGAGCCTCCTGTAGGGGCAACCATATAGCTAATCACAGTCCTTATTTGGCACCCCATAGAATGTTTTCATGCTTCGGTTACTCCCAAACTCTTTTTACATTTGAATGTGGCTCACGGTTAAAAAGGCTGGGGCCTCTGATCTAGATTCTCCACTTCCCCATCACACTGCAGGGACAAGGTCATAAAAAGTGCAAAGTTTGGTCCAGTTCTTGTAACATATAACAGCTAATCAACAGATCTGGTTCTCACACAATGTTTGGTTTAAACCTTTTCTTTGACCTATCTTGGGTGTTCACCTTTTAGTTCTGCAGCTGATGTTGGATTTCATAATCCATGATGCTCAACTAGTCATCTAGGTATCCTACTGAAAATTGTATCAGAAGAGCCAGGATTTTATCCTAAACCCCTCCACATTTAGTGGAAATATTTCTTCCTAAATGACCCCATGGATATATGGACTAAGTGGAAACCAGTACACGTTGGGAGGCCGCATTGAAGTTAAATAAACATGGGACCTAAGTTTCAGCAAAATTTCGGAATCTGCCAAGTGGTTCCATGGATGCAGAACTGTCAAGGTTGTAGGCAGCTTCTGGGAGAGTGGGGTGAAGAATAAGACAATCTGATTTGACCAAGATACTTAATAATGTTACATAAATTCCAATAAGAATAATAATAATAATAAGACAATCTGATTTGACTTAATAATGTTACATAGATTCCAATAATAAATCTGATTTGACTTAATACATAGATTCCAACAGTCATTATATTGATTGAACCAACTCCATGTGGCATGTGTTTTCTAGGTGATTTTTTCTTACCCTGGATGCACCAAGATACATTTTACAAACGATTTTTAGTACTTATGCACTGGTACATTTAGAAAATCTGAAGGATTAAAAAACAGAGTAGAGTGTATCTTGGAATTATGGAAGAACAGATTCCATCCCCCTCTCCACCTCCCATCTCAGTGCCAGACTGCTAAGGTCTGAGCAATTACAAGAGGTCAATAAGACATAAATGTAAGTGTATTAACTCTTGTCAATCATTCTCCTCTTTAGAAATTATATTGAATCCTTTAACTGAAATAATAGGGAGCTACTTCCAAAGAAAAGACTAAGAGTAGGGCCCCTGCCAGGTTCTGGAGAGGCTTAAAGTGTCCTATTGATGTGTCCATTGGAACACTCTATGTAATTCTCCATCTGTTAATCTGCTTTATTTATGGTTTTCAATGGATACTGCAGTTGCAGTGTTGCCAGAGAATCTCATTCTTCCTACATTTGATAAATTGTGCTTATTCCCTCAGAAACATATAAAATATATCTGTACCAGCCAACTTGGTGACCTGGATGGTGCACATCAGATAGACCTACCTAGGACATTCCAGCTATTGCTAAAGACCAAAATAAAAACCCATCTTCTTAGAGCTCTCATTAGGTTCTGGCAATATCAGATCAAAGGCCACAGGTTAGATATACCCATTATACATTTTCTTCCAATGTTGGGATGATATGTTTTCTTTATATTTTGCTATACTCCAACTATATGAGAGTTTTTATGTGTTCTTCATTGCACCTGAGAGAAAATCAGAAACATCTAAACCAGGAAAGACTTAGTGAAAGCCAAGGTAAAATGATACAAATAATAATGGGGAGTCAACTTACATCGTCTTTGAACTATACATTCTAAAGTCCCCAGAAAGCCCTAGGCTATAGGAAATGCTGGCATTAGCCAAACAACACCTAGAAGGCTGCAGTTCAGATATCCCTGGTGTCAACAGAAAAAAAACGTTTTCAAGAATATTATTTCATCACTACGGCTGAGCAGATGTGAAGGTCCCTAACCCACTGTATGACTCGCCATGTTTCTAATATAGTGGTACCACTACCACCAAACGAATGTTTCCATACTGCCCATATTATATCAGCTACAGTAACACAAACTGTCCTTAAAGGGATACTTTCATGGGAAAACATGTTTTTTTCAAAACACATCAGTTAATAGTGCTGCTCCAGTAGACTTGCACTGAAATCCATTTCTCAAAAGAGCAAACAGATTTTTTTATATTGAGTTTTGAAATCGGACATGGGGCTAGACATATTGTCAATTTCCCAGCTGCCCCTGGTCATGTGACTTGTGCCAGCACTTTAGGAGGGAATTGCTTTCTGACAGGCTGTTGTTTTTCCTTCTCAATGTAATGGAATAGTACGCAGTGGGACATGGGTTTTACTATTGAGTGTTGTTCTTAGATCTACCAGGCAGCTGTTATCTTGTGTTATCTGGTTACCTTCTCATTGTTCTGTTGTTAGGCTGCTGGGTGGGGGAAAGGGAGGGGTGATATCACTCCAACTTGCAGTACAGCAGTAAAGAGTGATTGAAGTTTATCAGAGCACAAATCACATGACTTGGGGCAGCTGGGAAATTGACAAAATGTCTAGCCCCATGTCAGATTTTAAAATGAAATATAAAAAAATTGAGAAATGGATTTCAATGCAGAATTCTTCTGGAACAGCACTATTAACTGATGCATTTTGGGGAAAAATGTTTTCCCATGACAGGATCCCTTTAATGTTCTATTGACTAAAGCAGGATCTCATCCTTTCCTTTATTCCATTTATATTTTAGTTTCTGCCCCTCTGCTGCACCTCACAGTAACTAAGGGGAAGTGGGGAGGGGGCAGTTCTTCAAAAGAAAAGTAGAAACAGTAGTAATGTAAATTTCATGCATTTTAGTTATTTAGTAAACTGACTCCTGCATGGCCTAATCCCTAGTAGAGCAAGGAAGAGATGTCTGGTATTTCAATCTATAGAAATACAAGGGAACAACAGAGGGTTTTAAGCAAAATGACTATTTTCAGTTCCTCTACTAGATGTCCTGTAGATCTCGGCAAATTAATATGTCGCTTGCATTTATCCTTGCAACAAAGATAGCGACAATTATTTATGTGAGTGGTGGGATTAGATTTTCTGTTAAACCCACAAATAGTCTGGCAGGATTATGTTGAAATAATAATAATGTTATATATGGGATTCTGAGGCTGTCCATAAACATTCTCAGAGGGGAACAACCAGGTGTATTGATACACGTACTGGCACAAAGTGAGAATGCTGTGATTCTGATTGGAGAAGAGACTTCTGGAAGTTCATGTAATCAGAAATATCCATAGAGTTCACTCTCAGGTTAGGGGTCCCCAGATAATGCCAGGGGGGCACCTCTGTTTCTTTAGCCTCTCTAAGGCCAGTTACTGCGAAATACATTCTTACATGAGCCAAGCTGAACTGTACTGCACACATAGATACTTTGAAGTAAATTAAATGGTTATTTATTCCATTATAATACACAAAAGCCATAAATATCTTGTAAATTATATCCTTCTAAAGAGTGCTTATTGATGTCATCGGTTATAATCGGATCTTAGTGATGTCATTTCTGTCACATGACTCCCTTAAACTTGTGTACTCTAATAAAGTACCCCCTGTTCCAAAATAAGATCATCAAGTCCCTGGATCAACTTGTACTATGAGCTTCCATATCCCTGTATTCCCTCACTTGCTAAACACCATCCAACCCCTTCTTATACCTATCTAATGTATCAGCCTGTGCCACTGATTCACTTCCCTCCCTGTAACACCCCTTTCCCTCCTTTCCTCTAATCTCATTGGCTCCCTCCTGTCTGCTGGGAGGAGCTACTGGTGAATAAAGCATCCAACCCCTTCTTATACCTATCTAATGTATCAGCCTGTACCACTGATTCATGGAGACAATTCCACATTTTCTCAGCTCTCACTGTAAAAAAAACCTTTCCAAATATTTATGTGGAACCTCTTTTCTTCTAATCAGAATGGGTAACCTTGTGTCAGTTGAAAAAAACGTATAATATCCTTAAATTTTACAAGAGGGGGGAATGTTTTCATTGTTTTTTATCTGCTGACTGTGTTTGAACAGCCCAGTGAGGCTTTGCAGGCCCCAAAATACAGACTCGACACTAGAGAAAGTAAGTTACCATGAGGTTGCACAAACATACAGAATGAGGAGATATTGGATTATACATGGAAAACTCATTTCCTGCTCTATTCACACACCGAATAAGTAAAAGGATAAATACAACAAATATTATATTTGTCTAATGAGCTTCTGAGCCAGATGGGAAAATACAGTTCAGCTGGATGGTTGTTGGCTTTTTTCCATGACTTTTGCCTCTCTCAGCTCTCACAGGTATATACAAATATGTTACAGCTTTCCAGTAGAATAAACGATGGTACAATAATAAGTAAGTATATAATCCATGTGTAAGTAAGGCATTTTTTCATTTTAAAGAATGGTTGCCAAGCCAACAGTTTTCTTATGACAAGACTACAGCTCCCATCATCCTCGTTCATTTGTTCATTTATAACTGACCTCACATAGAATATTATTGGAAATAAAAAATGTAACTAAACCCATCCTTTAAACAGGGACCCATTGTAATCAGACCCTGGAGCAGCAGCTTGCTAGTTGACTGGACATCCAATTTCAAACTCCTCACGCTCTCCATTAATACCCAGCACTTAGCAGTTGTGTGCCACTGTGATAAACAGTGTTCTAATGGGCATGTGAAGCTCCACTATACACTGTGTAAGCCACCACACACTATTTAGCTGATACCACCCACAACAACCAGCTCATATCAGTTTGAAAAAAAACCTTGAAAAATAGGTCCCACTCATTCTTTTCTGAATTTGTCTTGTGGATCGCTGTCTAGAGCTAAGAATCTAGCAAATAAGTTACTTGTTTTTTGGCCAGTTAATTGGAGGCACTCACTACAATAAAGATCCTGTCATGGGAAAAAATCATTTTTTCAAAATGCATCAGTTAATAGTGCTGTTCCAGACAAATTCTGCACTGAAATCCATTTCAAGAGCAAACAGATTTTTTTATATTTAATTTTGAAATCTGACATGTGGCTAGACATATTGTCAATTTCCCAGCTGCCCCAAGTCATGTGACTTGTGCTCTGATAAACTTCAATCACTCTTTACTGATATACTGCAAGTTGGAGTGATATCACCCCCTCCCTTTCCCCCACCCAGCAGCCTAACAACAGAACAATGGGAAGGTAACCAGATAGCAGCTCCCTAACACAAGATAACAGCTGCCTGGTAGATCTAAGAACAACACTCAATAGTAAAATCCAGGTCCCACTGCGTACTATTCAGTTACATTGAGAAGGAAAAACAACAGCCTGCCAGAAAGCAGTTCCCTCCTAAAGTGCTGGCACAAGTCACATGACCGGGGGCAGCTGGGAAATTGACAAAATGGCTAGCCCCATGTCAGATTTCAAAACTGAATATAAATAAATCTGATCTCTTTTGAGAAATGGATTTCAGTGCAGAAGTCTACTGGAGCAGCACTGATAACTGATGCGTTTTTCCCATCACAGTTTCCCTTTAAAGAAACAATGTCTATGAAGAAATGTTACTGTAGAAAATGTAATTTTTAGTCATCTACCAATTGATTTTTCCATTGCTTGTAAATAACAATAATAAGGTCAGTTTGAGTTTTCTGTCATACAACATGGGCAAAATATGTCTGTATCTGTCTACCAGCAAGTTCAGTTCAGTCCTAATTACACATTGTAAGGATCTCAACAAGGAACCACTTCTTTCTCCAGCCTCTAGCTTCACAAAAGTCTTTATACTTCCTCAATACATAAGTGTGGTCACCCTCCTGCAATATAACAAGCCAGTCCTGAACCCAAATACTCTTACATACAGGCATAACAGCACCTGTCAAAGTATGGGGAACCCCTGTGTCCTTGCCTTGATACAGCATAGGGTAACCACATTGCTAACAATATCTGGAGAGATTTGTATTCTAATATATGCTCTCTGATTTTAACTTAAAAGAAAAATTAATTTTATCACTGAGATCAATAATTTCATGAGCTAGTTTTGGGGGGTTAATTACTAAAATCCAAATTTATCTCACAATTAAAATAAATAAAAAAAAGCTCATCCAAACTCCCATGCCCAATTTTACCTTTTTTATTAATAAAATAACTTGAATAAATCGATAAAAAAATGGATAAAATCAAGCAAAAACCTGAAGCATACAATTTTTCCAAACTTTTGCCTGAAAACCCTGAATTTATCTGATTATGAGGCTAAACACAGCGAAACCACAATATCTTCAGACTGGGATAAGGACATCTTCCCATGACTGGTACATGACCTTGACAGGTCTGAGATGGTGGATTTTCAGCTTCTGCCTTTTTTCAGCATCAGGGTATAATAAATCTCGAAAAATTTGAGGTAATTTTTCACTAACAATTTGATTATTTTTCCCCCAAAAAGCCCATCCAGAAAAATACTTTAGTAAATAACCCCCATATTGTTAAACTTTGTTTTTATCCCGTAATTCAGTGTCATTAAAGAGAGTTCATACACCCAGACGGCAGATAGGTAACCCACCCATTGGTGAAGAGTTGAATGCTGATTCTTTTGGGGTGTAATGCTGTTAATGTCCATAATCATTTTCTTTCCAACATCACAGGCCTTTGTGGGGGATTAGTAACCTACTGTAATATGTTATCAAAGAAATAAAGAATGTGGAGGTATTCAAACCCAGTCTTCAAAGCCAGCCTGAGGAAAAGCAGAATGAGCAGTAAGGACTCACAGTAAATAAATGTAATATGAGGGTTAAAATATGAAAATGTATGGTTGTGGCACATGTACAAAGCTCTAGCTGGATTATAGTGAAGCTCCTCAGATTTGACAATTTCCAACCAGACCAGATATAATTCAATACTCGTCAGTGCATCCAGAAAGGAAGGGCAAGCAAACCACCCCACCCCACGCCAGACTCCCCAACCTGTGGGATGCAGGTTGGAAATCTAGATGTTTCTTTGGATACTCCTCATCAAGTGAGAGGAAACCCAAGGGAAATTTATAGAACTAAGGATTGAGGAACTTGCAGTGTGAGGGATAGATTCCTAAGGTAAAGTGTCCTAGACAAATGAGACAGATACGACAAATTTGGGTGAGTAGATCTCACCATCACAGTGACACGGGGTGGGTGAGACTATCACCAGGATCTTAAGTGCAAAGTGTAGGTATGGAAGTTAATTCCCAATATTGTTATAAGCTATGTTCACAGAATAAGCCCTCATAAATAGTGGCCTACATAGATAAAGAATAGACACAAATCTACAACAAATTCTCCTATTTCACCTTTCCTGAGCCTTTGCAACATTATAAACCTGAGGGCACTGCAATGAATTCCAGGCTAATTGCCCCATCACGAAAGGGTTTATTTATTGTCCTCCCATCAAAATAACCCTAAACCAATTCTCTAGAGACAAAACTAAATTCCTCTGTTACTGGAGATCCAGCAAAGCCCCTCTGGCAATAGGGCAAACACTAGGGATTAGTATCAGTAATGAATGTTTATAAGGCATGAGGGAAATATGAATACACAGAACATAACCATAGCAACAAAAGGCCAGTGTTACATGAGAATATGTGTTCTGTAACAATCAATAAGCCATAGTCTCATTGTACACATGACAAACACAACATTAACAGGCATGACAAACAGACTGAAGCACTGATTTATATCTATATTATATATAATTATTACGTTAACTGGGGAGAAGCGAGACAATGGATGGATACAGGATTTTATATTCTGATTTAGTACAGTGAGATTAGACTTGATCTGCTGCCAGAAGTATATTGTTTAGGGATAGGGTAGACTATAAGTAAGGTCTACATTTACTGACTCCAATACTCAGGGACGGCCCTTCACTATTGTTACGTTATGTTGACTGTGAAGTAAGGACTACTCTTGCTGACTCTAACATCTAAGGACAACCCTTTCAAGAGATGAACCAGTTGGAATCCAGGGGTTCTTTAACACTTAATGATTGTGTTTACACAGGATGTTTTAGATCATCTATTAGTTCTACATATTCATATGGAACATATTGGATATGGCTTGAGAACCATCATTGTGGCCACCACTTCCTTATGGAAAAGTCATTCACAGCAGTACCTGCAAGGACATGTCCTGGAATCTTCTCCTGTAGTGCTGCTTTTGGGATGTCTGTTTGTTGTCTTCTGTGAGACAGCCCTGAAGATTACAAGATACATACATGTTGGCTTAACTAGCATAGGCTATAATAGTAAGTTTCACAACAAGTAGGCAAGAAACAATCATATACACAGAGAAAGGGCAGAGAAAAATATTGCATATAATGACCTGGATGAATGAAAATCTTCATAGACAAGGTACAGTATAGGCATGAAATCAAGTGGGTACTTGCCTAAAGCAGAAGTTACAGAAAGGAACCCATATTATCACCCAGTTCATCTGCTCCAGTAAAGTTGAGTCTATTCAGGTTTCTTTTGGCACCAGATGCAAATGGATAGAATGCTCATCTGATACTGGTGTTTCTGAGTGGTGGAGCTTTAGATTTCCAAATTAAAGTGCACTATTTATATAGTTTCTTTAGATTCACAAATAACACATTTCTTTGTATGGACTTATTCTGCCAACACCAATCCCACTAATGTGCTCATGGCTATCATAATTTATATATCATTATCATATTGTATATTATATATTTTAAGAACACTGAATCGAAATGATATCCCTACATTTCTCAGCAAGCTGAACACTGAGTCTCTGCCCACCTGTGGTTCAACTTATTTAACATGTGGAAATTTCTGTCAAATCTCCTGCAAAATTCAGGTGAAATATGGAAAGTGAATAATGAATTCCTTTGCTTTGACACACCAAATCATTTGTAACTAAAATCCCAGTGGAATCCCCGCGAATTTCACAGAACAGGAAAAAGCCAAAATATGAAGAAATCCTAAGTACAACAGGGAAATGAAAGGATAAGGAGCATTGTGAATTTGATTTTTAACACAGTCACAGCTGATAAATCTACAAAAATATACCGACCATTTACCACAGTTGCTTTGTTTAATAAATGTGCCAGTAAATGGATGGTCTTTCTCCAGCATTGATTTGGAAGATACGAGAACTGAATGACACCTCAATGCTAACGAATGACATAAATAGTTATGTGAGCCTGGGTATGGGCAGTAGAATTCTAACAGCTTCATAAATATGCTGAATTGCAGGAGATGATGAATGAAGGTTCTCTCAAGTAGCCATAATATTCATAATGTTTCCCTTCCCCAGGATTTTGCTGCTTACTCTACATAGGCCAGAAATAGATGATCAGTACAATATATGTGCTACTGCTGGAGAAAGAAAAATTATGTCTGGATAAGTAGAATCGAGAAAAACAAAGTAAATCATGTTTGGAGAATAACTGTAGTCAGTGGTTAGTCCTTACTGAAGTATAACCAGACGTTACTTTCATCTGAGAGCATCGTTACGGGATAACACCAAACCACCAAACTCCCAGAATAAACCCAAACAGACACAAAGGGTAACTCATAATCTCCTTGGTTATAGAGATGTGGCCAAATCCCACCTCAGCCCCAAGTGCAGCAGGTAACAAGAGGGTCATTATGGCCCCTATAGACATCTATAGTGCCTGAGAAGTCCCCAGAGATGTTGGTATGGAGCACAAATTTGGCACCCGGTTAGTTGTCATTCAGATTTTACTGAACTGCCCAGCAACCTCACTGACAGCCGAAGGTTTGATGGGAATTGTATTCCAAATACACAATACAGTCTGTTGGTTGGACAACTGTGGCTTAAGAAATAAACATGAGAAAAATGAAGTACATGAAATGAACTTAATGAAATGAAATATCAAAAGTTATACAATTGTCATTTTAGTGAACACCATCAACCAACGACATTTAAAAGGTCAACCAGTCTTTGGAGTCACTGGCAGAGGCCACTCATTTATCATTAATTCCCAATGGCTTTTCCCTTGACAAACTCAACCCCTGATCTGCACTTGAAAGGCAATAAAAGTGTAAAGTAAAAAACTCTCTCATAACATTAGCGACTCTATACCCAAAGATTCAGCAGAATGGAATACTTGTGGGCTTTGTTATTATGTTATTGTTTTAGGGAAATGCTTTCATTAAAATTATGATTCTTCAAAAATATGAGAAAAAAGTTGTTGGTGAGGATCATTATATGAGCTGAATGCCTTTTTATGGGAAATTCGAAGGATTTTACCGCAATTCAATCGATCGACCGATCAAATTAAAAAAATTAATTTTATTCAATCAAAATTAATAATTTCCAATTCGGCAGCTTGGTTCTGGCGAACTAGGTCATCGAATAAAATTTTAAAGGGGAAGTTATTCGACCATCAAATAGTTCTCACTACTTCTTTAGTTATGCTTCAGTTCTCCTTTAAGAAGCATATTTGACTTTATGGTGGTATGAAACTTCAGGAAGACCAGCACTACAAGGTCCTAAAAAAGACCTTATATTGTGTTCAAACCTTCTACATTTACAGGTTATTTAAATAAAAGTAATGTATACTATACACATGAATGTCATTTATTAGTACCAAGGAGATGACATTGTCTGCCAAAACCTATGTAAAGTGGATCAAAAATATTTTTCCACTGTCCAACTGCCAGACTGAGACAGATCAATGAACCCAAAGAAACCTGAACAAGCCTACTGAGATATTGATTTGGGAAGGCAATTGTTTTGGTCTTATGCATAAGCCAATGACAACCAATATGATCATCTGATGTTGGACATCTGGACCCAAAATACTTAGTCCTGAGTCTTATGCACCATATCTCATGCCAATATAAAGACGCAAGAAAGCAAATGGAGAAGGTGCCAGTTCACAAAAGAAAAATCAAAAGCTAAAAATGATTGGAAACTGAAGAAATAGAGACAGTATAGAGGCTGCTTTCTACACAACCTCAAGTGCTGATATGATGTAACAATTCCATAATAATTTGTGTTATTGAAGGTTGTGAGATGGCAGTTGAGATGATTGCATGTGATAAGGGAGAACAGGTGATACCAAATCATAGAGGCAGGCTTAGTGTGTGATAGCAGAATAAAAAGGTTATGAAGGTAAGAAAGCAGAGGTATAACAGGGGAACTGAGGTTGAATCATAACTATAATTGGAAATGTTGAGGTTATACCGGTCACATATACGTTCGGGACGATGAGCCACTCACTCTGCCCTTGGGCTACGAGCCACGTCAAGTAGATTTATTTGACTCTGGGAAAATGCTGTGGAATAGTGAACCTCTTGACTTTCAGTATCAGCTCCAAACATATAACCTATTGGATTTAAAGAGAAATGTTTCATATTTGGAAGTAGGATTTATTTAACATTTTTTGCCATTTAGAAATAAAAATGATAGAGAAGCCATGCCTTTTCAAGCCATTAAAATAAAATCCAGGTGGATCCAGTGCAGACTGAATGCAATTCCCCCCCCCCCCACACACACACACACAAATACACACAAACATGTGTTGCAATAGCTTCCAACTTCTAGGGCCCTAGACCCACAACAAAGACTATCAGGTTTCCTTGGGTGAGGGGTAACTGCCCCTTTTCTCTTTGTGTAACAGGTTGGTGCTCTGGCTCAGTTTTTCAAGAGTTTTATAGGGTCCCTGTGCAAAATAATGATCTGGATCCTCCATTTCCCTATTGCACTTTCAAGTAATAACTGGGCCATAGTCTGGTCCTGTTCTAGTAACTAGCAGCAACCAAACATCAGCAGTTTTGGATATGAAACTATCTCTTTGACCTACTTTGGGTGATTACCCTTCTGTTTTGGCAACTGATGTTCCATATTTCACGACATATTTCACAATCTAGATGTCCATCTACATACATACAGGAATGACAGGGTTGAACTCTCTTGGGTTGGACTGGTACTGGGTGACAAGTAACTGCAGCTTTGTGGTGTGGTTAAACAAAAAGACACTGCATTCAGCTATTCTGTCAGTATAAAAGTGTCAGTAACAGAACAGAAGTGTTTATCTGGCTGCTAGTGGAACAATGGGTTACTCCACAAAGAGCCATGGATTCCTCTCAGTAATGAATAATGCATCCAAATTGCTGGGCCATTTAACAGCAGGGCTGTACAAGCTATTATAAAAGAATGGAACTGCTATTTTGCACACAAACCATAACTGAAAATTGCATTTGATGAGCCAGAACGGGCTTTTATCCCCTCAGCTTTTGGTAGAGAATGTCTCCTTATATGACCCAATGAATCTGCTGATTGATTGGAAATAAATATGGGGGCACTTATGCCAGAGCTAAATTTCTTTCCAAAGTTGAACTGGTCCATGGATACAGAACTGTCAATGCAGGAGGCAGGTTTTTTAGGAGTGGATAAAGAGCAGGACACATGTATATAACGGAACACCAGCAGGAGTCAACGTTGTAGAAAAAGTCCATTTTTATTTCATCCTTTTTTAAAAATCCACAATAAAAGCAGAGTGGATAATGCTCCCAGCCATTACGCTTTACGCATTTCATAGGGCTACAAAACGTGTCAAGCGTAATGGTTGAGGACAGCTGGGGGTCCAGAGAATTATGTCAGGATACCTGGACCCCATGAATGAGGCTTAAGTCAGTGGGGGTCATTTATCAACACTGGGCAAATTTGCCCATGGGCAGTTACCCATAGCAACCAATCTGATTGCTGAATTAATTGTTCTACTTGCAGCTAGCTTCAAAAAGATAATCACTGATTGGTTGCTATAGGTAACTGCCCATGGGCAAATTTGCCCAGTGTTAATAAATGAGCCCCCGTGCCTCATAGTGTAAAGCAGACCATGGGTTTAGTACTCCCCAAGTGATACTTGCCTAGTGTAGGGACCCCGCGTTCACTCACCTGGTATTCACTAAGGGAACCCTAGCATCTTTGATGTGTTCAACCTCTTTTGAGCTCTTTGAGGAGAGTATGTTACATATAGATTGCTCTCACTTCCACTACTACTATTTCCACTGCTCTCACTACAATATTACAACATCAGCTGCACAAGAATTTCATTCCTTTAAGGGGGTTATTTACTAAACTCCGGTTGGAGATTTAAGTCTGACAAGCCAACATCTCAGACCTGCTGATGTGTATAAGTCAATGGCAGATGTCCCTATTCCTATTTTGCAGTTTCTGTGCTGGAAGTAGTCCGAAAATCTTACCATTTGGGCAAAAAAAAAACGAAAAAAAAAAAAATCAAGTGATACAGTAAAAAAAAACTCGTACAATTCAGGTTGTGCTCAATTTTATTGAATTTGTGCCCAAACTGCTTAAATCAATCTTTTTTTATAATAAATAATGTTACATGGGCTATGGGTGTTTGGTCGTGTTTTTTTTATTTAAAGAATAAAATAAATATGGATTTCAGTAAAAATCCTCCCCGTGAGTAGTAAATCGCCTGTCTAACATACACTGGTGCCCCAAACTTTTTGTTCTACCCACCAATTAGCCATGTATCCACTAACTAACGGTATTTATTGAATTTATTTTTTCCCTTCTCTTAGTTAATGTGTAGTTACAGTATGTGCTGTGATTTGGAAATACAGGAGCTACAAACAGAAAAACCCAATTACTTGATATGATATCATGTTACTGCTGTCAGAGCAAGAATACCTGCCTATAATTAAGGTTTTTTTCCAAAAACAAAACTTAATTATGTAAGTAATGGCTGGTATTACTGATTCTGTAACTGGTAAGCCATTCACTAGTCTTTATATTAACTAGCAGGGATTGTTTTATGAGACAACAAATAGTATTTCTCTGAAATCTTTGTGGATTGACACAAACATCTTCTAATTATAGAACCATCAGTCTAATTACAAGACATTAATCAACTAAATGAGCTTTGCACTTCATCCTGATAAAAACCCAGACACCTCGGAGGTGTAATAATCTTTGTAATAAACTGTCTCCAGTTTTATCATCAGTTTGAATCTGGCCCTTTGACTGCAACTTTATCTGTATAACGGGGCTTTTCCATATAAAGGCAAGTGATCACAAAGTTTTCGGTGAGGAACCCAAAGTAATATTAAAGTTTTGGATAGATCTTCGTGACAGGTCATTCTAACTTGCGGAACATTGGATTCTGATTACATAAATGTAGATAAGACATTAAGATTCCCAGATCCAGAGTAGTTCTGGGGTGTTTTTTCCCTTGAATTCCGCATTGGAGCCAGAGAGAAAGTTTCCACTATATCTTGTTGATAGAAGCGGTTTAAAGTAAGAAATTGATTTCTGTCCAGTGTAAATTTATATATTGCTTGATATATTTTTATAGTATTCACCTTTCATGCTACAACATATATGATTCTCTTTTAAGGACATTGGGTGTTGTTCTAATTGACCACTTTGAAACATTTTGAACAATTTGGAATATTTTGGACACTAATGGCTCACACAGGGCATTATGGGTAAGGGAGGTGAATATTTGTGACCCCTCCTCTTCGTGTGGGTATTTAACACGTGCATGCATTTATAATTATAAGCTTGACAAAGGAGTTGTTTAAAGGACAAGGAAAGGCTGGATACACTTGGGGGTGCCAAACATTTGGCACCCTGCGTGAAGATGGAAGTAAGATCTCTGCGTGGTGCTCACTTCTATCACCCGGGGCCGGTGCAGATTTCCCCTGATCGGAGCACCAGCCCGGGGTTGGAGGTACATCGCTATAATCGCTTGGGGGTGCCTAACGTTTGGCACCCCCAAGTGTGTCCAGCCTTTCCTTCTCCTTTTAAGCCCAAAACATTGCCAGTGGTGCTTAATTAAAAGTCTTTTTTTTTTAATTAAGGTTGACTTAGGGTGAAAATATTCCTGGGTAATGTAAAAATTGAAGATTCTTTACAAAAATATGCTTCCACCCATGTATTTACACCTTTGCCAAAATTAGAGATTGCAATTATACCGTATGTCTTGCAGAACATCAAAGTCTACTGATGATCCCAAATTCCCAAGAGGAGAAATGGTCCACATGTATTTCTCTCTACTGAAATCAATAAAAGATCACTATTGATATTTTTTGCCTTCCTCTGGATCAACTAGCAGTTAAAGCTAAAGCAGTTAAAAAAGTTAAAAGGTTGAACTTGATGGACATGTGTCTTTTTTCAAGCTAAATTACTATGTAACTAAGCTGAGCAAAAGCTCAATAGCTGAACATTTTCCAGACAAATAGACAATGACACAATCAGATGGCGAGCTCGTTAACGAGACCAGGGATAGAAACCAGTAAAATACAAACCCTCATTGACACCACCTCTGGAAATACTGAAATACATGAAACAACTAGTTTTAAGATTTCTCTTTTTTTTGTGTAATATTTTACTAGAAACATTGCTGTGAAGGTGAGTGTTTTAGAAATAGTTTTAGTGTTTGCCAAGCCAACGAACAGCGTTGCATTTCAAAAAATTCCATGGATTGAAATATGAATTACAAGCTGAGAATCAGGATTCATTTCAGGTGGTCTGTGCCCCAATATCCCCTATCCCCAAAATGTGAGAAAAAACTCACACAAAAACTTATAAAAACATAACGGGGGTCAGTTACATATGCAAAGGATGCATTTTACCAATAATGCACCATTCACCCTCCCAATAAGTCCATAATTGCACGTCTATTGCACCCTTGTGCTTGCACTTTGACATACATCTGTTGAATGGAGTGGAGGTTTGGGTAGAATTGGAGCAGTCATCTGACTCGCTGACCATAAATCTGGTGCACCTATTGATGCAACCCATCAAGGGAAATATAGAGCTAATGACAGGGCCGGGGTGGAGCTATCTTCAGGGTTTTCTGGTGTTAGTAGGTGCAGCACTGTACCATTCATCAGATGAGGCAGGGTGAACAAAGTGGTAACCAAGTGGAAGTGTAGGAGTATTTACCTTATTGGATTATGTCAATATTCTCTCTCCATTTCATCCATTTTGGAGCAGCAACACTGGTGGTTCTGTTAGCTGCTCTATTTACTATTATCCTCCTAAAGCTCTGAAAACTTAGATCTCACCCTGTATCACCCTAGTTCCTTATCCCTATGGCTGAGAAGAAGCAACCACAAGGGAAAAGGCCCTGGCTTCAGTTCCCATCGGCTCCTAACAATGCACTCCTTTTCAGCAGACAGGGAGACATCATTTACCATGGCCTTATCACTTCCTTCAACATTCTGCCATAGGCGATATCTACTTCCCAAGAGGAAAACTGCTTCCCCTTGCCTATAAAAAGCAGCAGGAAACTGAAAATCTGTCAAAACACCATGCAGAATACTGGGCATGGAAATCTTGAGGTTAAAACATGCACATTTATAAAACCAATGTCTATTATAATGTTACTCTTACCATTAGCAATGGCCTCCCTGTAGGGACCGAATACAATTTTATTCCTAATGGCCAATGTCTCACTCATCACTCATTGAACAAAGATCTTCTCCCTGGTCTCTGAACTATTTGCATGGTGCAGCCATCTACAGAGATGTAGAACATTAATATTACTAACAAGAATCTATAATAAAAAACATGGAATTGGGGTTTGTTACATTCACACAGCTTGTTGCTGGCAACCGTAAATAAGAACCGTCAAAGAACCACATCTACTGTTCTACTGTTGTATTCCTTAGCAAGAATATATGTCTGACTTTACTCACTTCACAAAAGGTAATCTAGAGGAGCTCTAAATGGAAAACAAAAATGAGTGAGCAAATTGTTTCCTTTGAAGGACTTTACAAAGTAATCAGAAATGAAGAATGAAGCTTCCCAACAGACGTACGGTTAATCATTCAGTGCTCTATGGGACTTCAACCAGCACACTTAACTCTCATGTTAATGACTTCACTTCTTTTCAATGTGTATAGTAAAAGGAAAGAGTCTGGAGGAAATTGCTTTTTTGGGACCTATTGATTTATATATATTATTTTTTTATATATATTGATTTATATGTCTGAAAACATATTAGTGATAAGATTGAAAGTAAATTAGTGCAATGACCTCCCGCCTGAACACCAGCCAACGTTTAGAAGATCTGCTAATGAAAGCACCAAGGCAAAGACTAATACAAGGGTTAATAGGGGGTTATCTTTCAGGGTGTGGATGATCAGTCTCAAACTGTGGTTTTTTTTTTACCATTTCGGCTATGTAAACATAACACAAGTAATTAGAAACAACTGGACTTGCTGAGAAATTTTAATGAAGACATTTCACTGCTCAACCGAGCAGCTTCTTCAGTTCAACTGACTGGTGTAGGGGAGTTCTCAGCATATAAACTCTTCCACTAATCCAATCACAATGAGGTGACATCTGAAACTCACTGTGATGTTGATTGTGTGTAGTTACTGTGATAGGATTACCAATGTGTCATGCAACTCCTAGACACAGGTGTTACTTGTGAGAGCTACATGAATGGAGGTGTGAATAGTTCTGAAACCGCCGGGGTACAGATGTTAGAACAGCATTGTATGTAGCAGACAGGTGGTGTCGAAGGCCCCTGCCTCTGTTCAGGGATGGTTTCTCCAGCTTGACATGAATCGCCTCTTTCACACCTCTTTCAAACCAGCGGTCTTCTTTATCCAAGATTTGGAACTTGCTATCTTCAAATGAGTGTTCCTTGTCTTTAAGGTGTGGAAAGACAGTCGAGTCTTGTCCTGTAGAGTTCCCCCTCCTATACTGATCCATTCTGTGCACTCATCACTACACTGGACTGTGTATACCACATTACTTTGTTTTCCTTTAGGAGTTGGATCCTTTGGGTGTACCAGTTTTTGTCTCAGTGTATTGCTAGGTTTGCTTTGAGTTACTTGTGTCAGATATACCATGACCAGGATGAATGAGAATCTTCATAGTCATTCTGCTATGTAAATTAATGTTTTATAATCACTTTGTTTGAGACCTTGTGAAGATATTCCTAAAATAAAGAAGTACATTTATAAAGAAAACACCAGTGGGTACAATAAAAAAGTAATAATGTGATATATACATGCATATATATATACAGTATACACTTTGAAGCAGTGACATGAATAGAAGTTACTGGGCCCCAAAGTAAAATTGCTTTATGCCCTCATAAATTTTGGGAGTTTTTAAAATAAATTTGTGGAACATTAATATTTTTGTGAAACTAACAGTCTAACTAACCCTCCCTGCAGTCTCATACTCTGCTTACTCTCTAGTTACAACCCCTACTTATAAGCAAAGACTATAGCTAAACATTTCTACTACTTCAGCAAGAACACGCCACCATCTTCTGGTTGGATCAATTACATTCACAAACTTCAATAAAATGTCAACTTCAGACCAGCATGGGACCAAATAGGTGCAAACGCCTGAGAAGAAGTTCACCAGAATTCTAGAGAATATAAAGACAGACCTAGAAACTCACTAAATCAACTAAACTAACTAAATCAAATATAGACTTTACTGCAGGAACATATCAACAACAGAAAGCTCTATGTGTGAAGTGGAAAGAAAACATGATCTTTTCTTGTTTAAAAGGGAAATGGAGCTGCAAATGTCCTGAAGTGGCAAAGGGGATTGGTGTTTCATGGAGATTTTGTAAAAAAGAATTTTCCTGGACACCATTCTTTACAGCTATAGCCTAATTATCTTTCAGGGAGGGTAATTTACAATGCCATAGAATAAATTTTACACAGCAAGTTGGCTTCCAATGAATCATTTATGTTCTGGGCAGTAACATTTACATTAGTGAGATAATATCATAAAATCTTGACAAAAATAAAGTTTCTGTTTCATCTATCATACATAGAGATTGCAACATCGGGTCTGACCCCTACTGAGGACATTTTGGGCCAGGAGGGTGTTGGGGGGATATTACAGATATTACAGTACAGACTTGTCTAGAGCTATAAAGTTTAATTCATCAGTCTCGTAGTCCCATCATCATAATAAATTGTTTATAAATACTCACTTTCAACATGAATGCAGTGTTAAAGTGCAAATGCAATTTGTAACCCATAATTTCCACTGAAATCATAAATGTTGGCATGACAACAGTGTTCCCCTGGTAATCACAATGTGTACAATGACCATGTAGTTATTTTAATCTAAAGAAGATATTCTTTGGCTTGTAAAGAGAAGATCACTCATCTTGATGTGAAAAGCACCAAATCAATTAAAGATGCCTGGGACTTTCTGTGGTGGTAAAAGTCTGGTCAAGGTGAATATGGTGCAGCCATTATACAACATGAAGCATGCACATTTTTACCCTTGACAAGATAGCCACCACAAGGGCAGGGCATTGGCCTACAGTCCCATCATTGGAGCCTAGTAAATACCCACCTGGAAGGAAATGAGAGGTTGCAGCTGTGCTGCTAGTTATGTAAGACATTGGTGAGTATTGTTGATTTTACTACAGAGGTGGCTCAAAATTGCTGCGCACACCATGAGAACAAGACTTTAGATCTTCAGCTTTAGGAAAAGAGCCTCTGCAAGACTCTTCAAGTATGGATGAATGGGTACACTCACCAGTACAGAAAATGTTGTACTAGGGGCCCATAGACCAATATTTACCCCACTGCTGACTGTTTTTGCTACTATGTTGATGTTCTACATAAGTAGTACAGGCTTCAGGTATTTCCACTGCACATGACTTGACAAGTCACATCTTGGTTTGACACAACTAGAAATATAAATCTCCAAATCTGGTTTCATAGTTTGAGGAGGAAGAGGAGAGTCCCCACTTGATTACAGCTGAATGGTCAGTTCAGCAAATGCAACCAAACCAAAGAATGACTGGTCAAGTCATGCAACCAAAAGATAAAGATGCCTCAGATCAAAGGGTAGTGTGGCCTGACCAGTTCCATAGAAAACATCTGCTACACTCATTCTGTTGGTGCTTTTACCCAATCAATGGGAAATCTAATGGATTTATTCGGGAATCCACCACACAGTTACCTTAATATCGAGGGTTTCCTACTCATAAAGAAGTAGTACACAAGTAGTACATAGTATCTGCAGTAGTGTAGTGATCAACGTATTGTACTCCTACATGCCATCTTAGCCCTTAGTTTAATGTTTACACATTTCTTTTTCTTTTAGGAGGGGTTTAATGCTCATTATATTAAAATTGGAGGGGTGTTTCCCCAATTTGGGCACACTGTGGTTTTATATTCTGTTCTCCTATTTGGTCCAGATATATCAAGACTTCCATATTCATACTACCATACAGATGTAAATGTATGTTTATACAGGGTGATAGGCCATATTGGTACATAAAGTTGCTCATCATGAAAGCATTGCAGCATTTTGTTTTTAGTTTATATTGATATTTTTTACAATAGTCATATCCAGTAGCCATTGTTTTGGGAAGTCAAGCATCAATCTTGAAGTATCCTGTCACCTTCAGATGTAATCAACTATGAGCTGTTGTTCATTCATCCTGATTGTAAATGCAATTTTAATTATATTTATTTGCATAATAAATACTCCATGAGGAGACCCTGGCTCTTTATTTGCTTTCATTTACTTTAAAAGGAGCTTCCTCTTGTGGAGTGAACTGGAGATTGTCAGCTGATATTCTTGCCATTATTTATCATCCTATAATTGAGAGTTTGGATGTCAATGCTCATGTTATATTGTCTCCTCGTTCATCATTGTGTTTTCTATCATTGACTCCATTGTGCCTCACTGTGTGTGTCCCTGTCCCTTGTGGTAAATACGTTGCTTATTTCATGGGTGAAAGACTTATTTGTAGTATAATATTAATTTCATATTTCATGGGTGGTTGCCAATCAGCAAACAGTGTGGCTTAAGTCAAGAGAAACCTGGAACCACAGAATGTGCAGGATCTTCGTTATGTTACTTACATCAAAAGGATCAATGGTCTCAGAGATGCCATCAGAACAGTATTGGGCCCCCATGGCAGAGAGACGCCAACATGTAAAGGCGCAATATGTGGATTGTGAAAGGGTTGGGGGATGCAGGTCAGTGAGTAGGTTTTTGGAAGATCATTGGATAATTGGGACATGGCCAGGGTGCATTGGGGGTTTCGTCAATGTGAGGGCCATTTTTCTTCATTAGGGCTTTGGCAGAGTCAATTACCCAGTGCTGATAGGCTAATAATTGGGTCCGTCTGGGGTCAGGGCCCTGTTAAATATATGGTCCCATGATTACTTATGTTCTAGTAGAATAATAAAATGGTAACTAGGGCAAGAGAAACTTTGCCAATGTTACTGTGTAATCCCTGATCTAGAGGACTACACAGCACCACTACACAGCATTTATTTTAGAATAACTTTTCACATAACAGGTCCTGCTGAACTAATGTCTCTCACAGTTTATAATTCCCAATTAAAATGCTTTGCCTTTATTACCCTGTTCCCCATTAAATATTGCTAATAGGTTTTCTAATAATCAGTAGGATTGATTGTTCGTTCAGTATCTCGGTACCAATAATTACTGCTCGTTTTCTTACACGTTTTCTTATGATTCTGAGAATCCGTCATTAAAGGAGATTATTCGGAAGGCTGAGAAAGAACTGTCAAATAATGTGTAAAGTGTCACGGCATGTAAGAAGCAATTTCTTTATTAGACTGATGATAATTAAGTCTTAGAATGGCCGAGGCTTCCTCATACAGCTCTGTACATGGAGAAGGACAGCCTAGATGACCAACCTTTGCCAGAGCAGGTCACATTATGGTTTGTCAGCAATTGCCGGAATTATATTATTTCTTCAGAGGTTCCTGGAGCTTCACAGTCAGTATCCTAATGATATTTCCGTATTCCTTGAAACAAACAAAATGCCTTAGTGAGGACAAGGCCACACTTTCTCAAACTGTCACACCAGTTTTACCCCTGGGACCCCCGGGGCCCTTATGATTGATGGTGCAGAGGATGGTCTAGAACTAATTTAAAGTTAATAATACATTTTTGGAATTTTTAAAAAGGTCCCTGGAGTACAGTATTCTGTATCAAGAGAATGGGAATATTTGGCCATATAGCCAAGCAACTGGGCAGAATTAATAATGTTAGAAGACCCTTGCAAGCTGATTTTAAGAATTTATAAATATACATATAAATATATACACTGATTCATTCCTCTTTAAGACAGCTATATCAATAAAAGAATATACCATATACTGTAGATTTATACATGAGGTAACCTTAGACTACATTGCTAAAAAGGGGGCCTCATATCTAAGGATCAAGGAGGGCACCTGTGAATTTTCAGGGAAACTTTTTCCAGGAATACATCTGCGCCATTGTCACCCACCTCAGGGGTTGAACCACTCACTAGCCTTAACCTCACTTACCAGAAAAAACACCCATGGATCCCAGATGGACAAGCCACTAGTAAAACAACTGAAAAACTAGAGAGTATGGTTATACTGGGCTGGCTGGGCATGGGGAGAAAACCAAATGGGCCTCCAAAGCCATGCTGGCTGAGATATGTGGACTTTACTGTATGCAATGGGCCCAGGAGGGCAGAGTGCTGGCTATGGGCATGGGTCTAAGAGGTATGCATCAGAGGACCTGGTAGGGAGGGGGGCTTGGGAAGTTCCAGAAGGGGTGAAGGTGGTGGGCCCCTAAAGTAACAGTCCCAGGTGTGCCCCTGACACCCAATCTGACACTGCAAGAGAGGATGGCTGAGGACCTTGCTAACCTGTAGTACCAAAACTGTTGGCTTTCCTAATAATAAAAAATAAACTGACCTACGGGAAAACCACTTTGAGGAACAGCCAGTGTCATAGAGTTCCTCATCCAAGCAGTGGTGTTCTATGTGACTATTGTGTTTCCATATGGAAGTAAACCCAGGAGCTACCGTTGCCCTGATCCTGCCAGTAGCTCCAGGGACCCCACAGTGAGTTGCATCAATAGGCACAATAGGATGCAATGTCCAATTTGAATCTGGAAGTTACTCTGGAAATGCCTGATGTGACTTGAACCCAACTTGAGTAAAAATACACCATTGCAGGGGAGGCAACACTGCAACCACAGTGACACTGGAATTTTGAGAGGAAAAATGCTGCATTGTGGGTAAAAAACATGATGATTTGTTTCCAAAATTGCACTTTGCACCTGCAGAGGTAAATGACCCCAATATATCTCCCGCATCAAGTTGTAGGCAAAGCAGAATACATGTTACGTCCCAATGACTTGTATTTTGGAGAAACTTGTTTCTTTTCCAGAATATAAAAACTGTCCAGCACATTAGCATAACACATACAGCCGGCATTTGTAAGCACAGACTGGATAACAAAAGCTTTATTATCTTCCAGAACCGTTAACTGAGATTCCGTGGAACAAGGCCTAAAAGACACAACAGCTCCCTTCTTTCTCCAGTCATTAATGAAAGTAACATAACAAAGGTGGCCGGGTGCCAAGCAACTGTGCGTTCCACAAAACCCAACCATAACTCCCAGCTTTATTCCTGGCAGGAAAATCTGCCCATATGTGATAATGAGACTCTCATGTGAGAGGCCTTGCTGCTCCCTATGTCATTAGTGTCCCCCCAAAAACCTTCCCTTCTCTCGCTCTAAAGTTGCCCTTCATCATTTCTTAGGCCTAGTTCTCTTGTATTACTTCTAGGAATTTTAGCCTTATCATTTAGAGGCCTAGTTATCAAAATTTGAATTGGAGTATTTTAGAGGGTTTTTCTACTCTGAATAAACTCACCCTTTCAAAGAAAAAAAAAACAAATGCTAATTTTTCTTAAAAACAAAAATTATAAAGAATCTGAATAAATAAAATCATTAAAAAAAACTTGAAAACCTCAAATTGAATAAATAGTTTAAGGGGATTATTTTCTGAAATGTGATTTTATCAAATATTTTAATAAAAAACCACGACCAAACTTTCATGCCCGATTTGACCTTTATTATTAAAGAGGCTCAAATTAATTGGTTCTGGGAAAACCCCGAAAAAATTCATATGAAATATCGTATCATCAGGCTTCTTCCCCAGATTGTATGATTTTTTCAGGTTTATGCCTAAAATGATTGAAGTTTTAGGCTAAACCCAGCACAGACCAAAATAACTTGCACTTAGAATAAGGACCTCCCCCCATTGACTTATACACAACATCGGCAGCTCTGAGATGGCAGATTTTTGGATTCAGGCTTTTTGCAGCATCAGGCTTTAATAAATCTCAAACCATATTAGTTTAAAAAAAAAAAAACAGAGTTTTACCCCAAAAAGTCCGACAAGATTAAATTAAGGTTTAGTAAATAACAAGTCGCATTGACTTCTACATGAGCTTGCAAGTGTTTAAATGTTTTACATTTGAGGATTTTTAGCTTGATAAAAACAGGTATGGGATCTGTTTCCCAAAAACCCCTTATCCAGAAAGCTCTGAATTATGGCTCCATAGGCTCCATTTTATCCAAATAATCCATATTTGTAAAACTGATTTCCTTTTTGTGTGTAATAATAACAGTAGCTTGTACTTGATCCCAACTAAGATATAATTAATCCTTATTGGAAGCAAAACCAGCCTATTCTCTTTATTTCATGTTTATATGATTTTCTAGTAGACTTAAGGTATGACGATCCTAATTACAGAAAGATCCGTTGTCTGGAAACTCCAGGTCCTGAACATTCTGGATAACAGGTCCCATACCTGTAATAATAAAGCAGTAGCTTGTACTTGATCCCAACTAAGATATAATTAATCCTTATTGGAAGCAAAACCAGCCTATTGGCTTTATTTCATGTTTATATGATTTTCTAATAGACTTAAGGTATGAAGACACAAATTACGGAAAGATCCATTATCCAGAAAACCCCAGAACCTGAGCATTCTGGATATCAGATCCCATACCTTTACTTGATTTGAAGTTATAATTTGAATTTGTGAGTTTCAGCTCAAACACAAAATTTAAACATTGATAAATCATCCCCTTAATGTGACTGGCGAACATTAGCGTCTTCCTCACTTTAATAGGTGGAAGTCATGTAGTTTTAGGTGTCTGTTAAGCAGCAAACTAATTGAGAATTGGTAATTCTAAGGTTCCCTTTAGTTCTTTGTGCAAACACAAGTAAATGGCTTTTGGACAGTGAATGTGAGAATGTGTGCCTGGAGAACCCCATGTCTCATGAATGGGATGGGTTGGTTTTGAAGCATTGGATGCAATTCTAGTTGGGACATCTTCACTATAGACCCCAACTACAATGGAATTCTGGAAGGAAATTGTATATTTGGTGGGTGAACATTGCACTGTGTTGGAAAATTAGCCTTGTAAACTCTCCATGGCTTGGCTCCTGCTCTATCCACAAATCTTAGTTTTGGCTTTGTTCACTCGTCTTAATCAGGTTATTGGAGCATGGGAATAAGTCATGCACTGCACCATCTGTCTCCCAAAGTTGGGCCTAAATAAAGCAAAATGTCCATATGACCACCTTAACACACATACACAACCTTGCATTTCATTATCAACTAAATATTCTAAATGAGCCTTTACCATTACACCCTAGGAGTCTGTCAGTGATGTAGATGCTGTTTGTCCAGCTGCACTTGGCCCACATGCTGTACATTCCAATGGCTGATTCATGCTTTTGTTACTCTCTACAACAGGGAAATGACTGATTGATTTATCTTCTCTCCAGCTCATATTTCCACTGCTGGTACAGTTCTGCTGTCTGGAGGTTAATCACAGCATGGGTCAGCTAGTTGCACCCTTTGGATGCAATTATAAAAGAAACTACAAAAATATCACTTGCAACGAGGCATTATAAACATGTTTGTTTGGCTTAAAGGACAAGGAAAGTATAAAATAGAATAAGGGTAGAAATGGTGTATTTTGTATACTAAACATAAACATGAACTTACTGCACCACAAGCCTAATCAAACAAATGATTTATACAAAGTTGGCCACAGGGGGCTGTCATCTTGTAACTTTGTTATACATCTTTGCAAGACCAAGACTGTGCACATGCTCAGTGTGATCTGGGCTAAGCTTAGGGATCGTCATAAATGATCAAAAAACAAAGCTGTTTGAGTTCTGCATGGCTGGTAAGTAAGGCAGGGGCTCCCCCTGCTGTTCATAAGTGATTGTTTCCCTGACAGAAGTTAGGGACCGTCTGACAATTCCTATCCACAGCACTAAATAAAGGGAGAATTTCACTGCATACAGTCAGGATTCTTATAAAAATGGTAGACATTTTTAAATTAAAGTATATTGGAGATAGATTTCTTTTTCATTAAAGAAAGTAAAAATGGGATTTTATTTCTTTGCCTTTCCTTGCCCTTTAAAGGTAAATCTTGAAAGAACTTTCTAATATTCTACGTCATGTTCACTTGTTTCATTTTGCAGTCTAATAACAAGGATGAGGATATAGAGGAATATCTGGAGAAATAAGTCCAATCAAATGGATGTTGGATGACTGCTGAAGTCTTGAAGGAAAATACACAGCAAGTCCAGTTGACTTATTTCTACAGATCTACCATGACCTGGATGAATGAGAATCTTCACAAACGAGGAATGTTGTGCAATGTGCACACAGTGAGGACCAGCTATTGTTATTTATGGTCTTTTTTTTAAGGCATTGACTCGAATATGGCTGTTTCAGAGTGGGGGGGGGGCTGTTTTAATGCAGGGAATGCTATAAAAATCCAATATAATGTAAGAAATGTCTCCTGTTGCATTTGCCTTTCCAGCTGCAAAGGTTTCTCCCAATTTCACATGTTTCCTAGGAAACAAAAGAGAAAAGATAACGTTGGTTTCGTTGTAAAGCACACGCAGGGTTTAGCGTAGATCTATAACAGAGAATGGTATATCTTGATCAATGCAGCTGCCACTTCCCCGGACAACTCTATAGAAGCAGAAAAACCAATGAGGTCTTTGCCCCAGAGGCTTATAATTAGGAAGACCCCTTCAATCCAGTGGCTCATGAGTAACATGTTGCTCCCCAACTCCTTGGATGTTGCTCCCAGTGGCCTCAAAGCTGGAGCTTATTTTTGAATTTCTGGGTTGGAGGCAAGTTTTGGTTCAATAAAAACCAGTTTCATGGCCAACAGAGCCTGGAGGCTGCCAGTCCACACAGGGGCTACCAAATTAGCAATTATAGCCCTTATTTGGCTTATTTTTTCATACTTGTGTTGCTCCCCAACTCTTTTTTATTTGAATGTGACTCACAGTTAAAAAAGGTTGGGGACCCCTGCTCCAGACCAATGATGCCTACACAAGGTGATTCAATAACCATTGCTTGTGCCTATGTATTATATATATCCTTAAAGACTACCAGCCCTCATAGTGCTGCAGATATTGTTGAGTCAGGGATGCCAAACCTATAATATTTTAGTTGTGGTGGGGAATGATAGACTTGCATTTTAGTTTTACAATTACAGGTATAGGACCTGTTATCCAGAATGCTCAGGACCTGGGATTTTCCAGATTACTGATCTTTCCATAATTTGGATCTTCATACCTTAAGTCTACTAGAAAATCATATAAACATGAAATAAAGCCAATAGGCTGGTTTTGCTTCCAATAAGGATTAATTATATCTTAGTTGGGATCAAGTACAAGATACTGTTTTATTATTACAGGTATGGGACCTGTTATCCAGAAAGCTCAGGACCTGGGGGTTTCTGGATAATGGATCTTTCTATAATTTAGATCTCCATACATTAAGTCTACTAGAAAATCATATAAACATGAAATAAAGCCAATAGGCTGGTTTTGCTTCCAATAAGGATTAATTATATCTTAGTTGGGATCAAGTACAAGCTACTGTTTTATTATTACACAGAAAAAGGAAATCATTTTTTAAAACTTGGATTATTTGGGTATAATGGAGTCTATGCGGAACGGCCTTTCCATGATTTGGTGCTTTCTGTATAAGGGGTTTCCATATAACGGATCCCAAACCTAAAATCTATAGGGGGGAATGTGAGGCTATGGGTAAGAATCATAGAAGGAAAATACCTGCAATGAAGATATGAACTAGGTGACATAATGGTTAATCAGATATTTCCATTCACACAGCCACCAAGTGCTAGTTCTGGAGGAAGCATATAACTTTGTAGAGATATATAAAGTCCTAATGTAGAAAGCAATTAAACAATATTATGTAAATGATCTGGCAGTGTTTGAGTGTATAAATCCCACGTGCGTGTAAATTGCACCACATTTGCACCAAACACTGAGAAGAGAATGAAATCTGCAGTCTCTCTTGTGACCATGAAGGAGCCTCAGGGGTTTAGCAGAAAGCCTGAATCACATGCTCACATTATTATTCCCTTGTTTCCTTAATGCAATTGTCCTCAGTATTAATAAATAACGGGGGAGAGAAAAACAAATAACAGGGAACCAATCTAACACGGTCATGGGAAATAACAAGAGTATTTAGAAAACCCAAGATTGAAAGATTGTATAGCACTGAAGGCAGTTATTATTAACATCTATTGTTTTTACAATTAAATTTTGTGGTAGTCTTGCAAAACTATTTAACGATGGCAAAATGTGGGATTTCACAGCACATCCATACCTGCAGTAATCATACATTACACTCAACACCCTAAGGGACACATTTACCAAGCGTTGAGGTGAAAATTCGAATTAAATTAGAATTTAAAAAATTCAAATTTTGAAGTAATTTTGGGCTACTTTGACTATCGAATAGCCCAAAATTCAATTCGAATTTCAAAGTACTGTCTATTTAAAAAACTTCAAATTCGACACTTTAAAGCTGCCAAATTGTGATTTTAGCCTATGGGGGATCTTCACTAAGTCCTATAAGATCGAAAGGATTTTTATTCGATCGAAAATGCCCTTTAAAAAAAATTCAGTGGATGAATTTTGAAGTTTTTTAACTTTGAAATTTGACCCTTAGTAAATCTGCCCCTTACAATCCATTCCATTCAACACTAGTAAGTGAGTAAGAAGTTAGGGTATCATGGAGGGATTAAAAGATTTACTTATGGAAGGAGATGAGCGACATACCAAGGCTAAAAAGAAGGGATGATGTAGAAACTGATTATAGATAATATCACCATTATTCCATGGATTGTGCTTGGAATTGAACCCAAGATCTATAGACAAGTTCTGCCAACCTCTGCACCTTGTAGTTTGCCTGTTAGTATTTATTCAATCAATTGAAATGCACAATAAATGTTCCACTCTAGTATATGTAAATCTAGTCATTGTTTCATTGTGTTTTGTGTATAATTTAATGCCATTTTACTGGAGCCCATATATTCCAAGCAGTTTGATTATCTTAGATAAAAATAAACGATCCTCTCTCTTCCAAAGAAATTTATTGATCTAATTAAGTATGAAATGGCAATTATGTTGTTTCTCATGAGTAAACATGCTGTATATATGTAAATGTATAAATTAATTTTAGTGTATATTAATGGTGGCATTCTCAATGTACTTGATTCTCTGATCCCAACAGGCAACATGAAATATATTATATATAGCTATCTATTATATATATATTAGGGCAGCTAAGAAATAAACATTTATTCCAGCAGAACATTCCTTTTGCAATGCATTTCAATGACCACTGTGGTCAACTTATACAGAATTAAACAAAATACCCACCCATAAATATTTCAATGTATTCATTTTATTCTATCTATGTAAAAAAAAAATTAGTCACAATCAAGATTTATAAGAATTCATTCTCTAAGCAGTTTACAATCACAACATTCAGGCCTGGATTTATCCAAAGGCCACCAAGGCCCAGGCCTAGGGTGGCAGGATTTTAGGGAGCGTCATGCTGCCCAACCACACCCACATTTGTTGTGAACACTGGGGATGCGCAGGAGATAGTATAGTTTTTTAAATTTGCCGTGCACCAATCTCCATTGCTCCAGTCCCGATGACAGAAATTTGCCCGAATATAGAGGAGGGGACGGGGGCAATGAACGGCAGTGGGCCTAGGGGCCAACATTCATTTATTCCGCATAAAATTAATTATGTCAACACAAAATTAATTCTGTGAACCAAAACTAATTTTGCATGGCCTAAACTTCTGTCCATGTTCATAATGTTTTACTTTATAGTTGTGGAATAATAGGTTAGCATAAAATCTCTATATTATTTGCTGACAATATTCCTTTGTGAGCACAAAGTAAATTTTTTAATTACAAATGTAATTCTGTCAGCTCAAAATTTATTTTTATCGCACAAGAATCATTTGTAGTTAAAAATGTATTTTTCTTAGACCAAAAACAATGATACTGTTCATTTTTTGCTAACAAAATCATTTTGTAGCTAAAAATTATCCTTGTGTTAACAGGCAATCATTTTGTCCTGAAAAATTATCCTTGTGTTAATATTGTCTATATGTATTTTGTGATTACAAAATGGTTTTGTATTAGCAATTCATGTTGTGCTTATAAAGTTTCTGTGACTATTATGTTATTCTATTTATAGAATGAATTTGGTATTAACAAAATTAATGGTGTGGTGATAATCACGTTTATAACATTTCTGTGACTATTGTGTTATTATTTTCATAGAATGAATTCGGTGTTTGTATTTCACAGTTCACAATTTTATGTTAACAAATACCCTGAATGCAAATTGAGCTCATTACTAGGATTGACAAATCAATCATATATGAAGGGAAACTTGATTAGCTTGCATTTGCCATGTTAAACACGAATCTTTAACCTCAGTCTTTGATTCAAGTATATTTTGACATGCTTGACTTTTCCAGTTCTTTTTGGATACATTAACGTTTTTTGTTGTAAGCATGCTTCCAGGTGATCCCATTAAGTATCTTCTCACATAACACTATGGCTCCTGTTCTGCTCATAGTAATGTAGGGACCTATAGGATCACTATGGCTCCTATAGAGTTAAATCCCTACCTTTAGCTCATTTGTTATTGTATATAATTCCTGTAACAATCCCTTTAGTACACCACTAGTTATTGGCCAAGAGGTGTAATGACCACTTCCTGCCACATGTCTTTATAGTGTTGGACAGGGCTGCTTGTGCCCCTAAACTGGTAGTTCCCATTAAGTCTGGGATCACCAAGGTCCCAGTAAAGCCACTCCCCCAAAGGGACAGCGCCTTTGGAGATTATGTTGGGGACCAGGAAACCCTGTGAACGAGGGATAGCTAGCATAGACTAGTTTTTGTAAAAGACTCTCTAGGAGAGTGAGACAGAGAGCATTTATATAGCATGAGCAGTTGTTGCTCCATCATGGATTGGTAGCAGGGAGTAGCTTCCCAAAGGCTTCTTTGTTTGCCTTTAGTGGATACAGTGTTAGTCTTTAGACTATGTCTCCCTAACTACTCCACTGGTGATGTACACTTGACTACTGATACCTCTGTGAGTTACAATCATCCCTGTTATATTTTGTTATCTGTCCTCTGTGAGTATCACCTGCTATTACACCTCATTTCTCATGTGATTAAACCTGGGGACATTTGCCTTGGACATAATAAACACCTGTTCCAGTGTCGGACTGGGACACCAGGGGCCCACCCAAAAACCTTAGACCAGGGGCCACCATAAAACCTTAGACCAAGGACCCACCATAAAACCTTAGACCAGGGGCCAATTCTCAGTACTATTATCCTTCCTCTCCTCACTCAACTTCTATTCTCCTAATCTCTTTTCTGTACATGCTATAATCTATTATTCTATCTATTTAGCCTCTTTGTTCTCATAGAAATAGAGAATGGCCATTAAAATAGGCTAAATGTTTAACAGCATGACGGCCACTGACACCTTGGCCCACCGGGAGTTTTCCTGGTATCCTGGTGGGCCAGTCCGACACTGACCTGTTCTGTTTTGACCAAAGAACCTTGTGTCGTCCATTTCCTATCTTTTATGTACCGTTGCCTGTGTATTGTAGTGCTACTACCTCTTAAAGGGAAAGCTTCCACTTGGCGAAGGCCCTGCCCTGTTGTGTAAGTCACAGTGTAACCCATGTTCATCATCACTATCTGGACACTTTGATCATTTGTGCTTTTGATATACCCCAATAGTGACTGTTACACATACAAGGGCCCAAAACTCAGCATTATATGATCCTGTAGTTCTGTCTTTGCTACACCAAAGAACCTTGACCTTCCAGCTGGTTCTGATTAAGAGAACGTTCATGTGCCAATAGGTAATCCCTTACTTTCCTTTAATGAAAAATGTTCAACAAAGTGATAAAAAAGCAACATGTAATAACTAAATTATGTTTGGTAGCAAATCAAAGCCAAGATCTATTTAATCCATTCTTCCACACGTGCATTAAGGAAATTGCTTTTATTCATCGAAATAATAGTTCAGCAGAACAATCTTCACTGCGCTGACGATTTTAATTAAATACTTGAGTGCAGGCACTGCAATATTTTATGGATGATTTATGGAGCATATTTGTGTAAAAGGAACAGATTGCAGTTTCTTCTTTTTTTTCCCCCTCATCCCCAAGAACATATTTCCTAGTAATCATTTGGATATTGCAATCTAGAGATGCGGATTATATTTATGTACATATAAATATGTAGCAGAGAGAGAAGAAGCGCTTGACTTGGATAATAAACCTGGACTCATCTGCAAATGGCTGCTTCCTAAAAGGACATGAAACCGCAATTATAAAAAAAATAATATTAAAGGCCCTATTTATAAAGTGTTGAAATTGACTAATTATAAAGCTTCCATCAAAGGAACATTCAGTATAAAAAGGACCAACAGAAAATTTGTCAAAATTCCCTGGAACAAAACTTGTCAGCTCTGATAATTTGTCTGTTTCGCCTCCAAAGTTGCAACAATTGTTTATGTAGTTAGTAAAATATTACTTAAACCCCACCATTTCTCTTGATTCTATTCAAAAGGGGTAGCAAAATATTGATGGAGAAAAGCGATATTTTAAAAGGTGCGAGTTGGATAAAGAATTTTCTCATCAATCGCTTCCTCAAGCGAAAGTTTCTTAGAGTAAACAGCAATTAGATAATAGAATTTCATCACAAATGAATGTTGAGATGTTTTAGAAATACTGGAAAAAATGTTGAAGTAGAAATGCACTGGAAAAGAAACATTTTCTGCAAGAAATTGGACTTTTTATTGCAGTGGAGGAAATGGGAGAATCTGAATTATAATATTAAACATATTACTTCAACCAGTTACTTTTACAATCTGTAAATGATCGAATCGATCTTTACTTCTGTGTGTGTTTAAATTTAAAGTGGCTTAGCATTGTGTAGATTTTAAGGATTACCATGAAAATGAAAAGAGAAAGAGAAAAACTGAGGGGTCGTCTCTTGAGGGGTCATTTATGACTCCACTTATGATCCCTTAAATTCCCCCGTAGTTATTTGTGGACAAAACACCTTTTATTAAAGGCCATGGCCAGTGGGGAGATTTGTTTCCCACAATAAATATTCATTACTGTTGGCGACAAATCTACAAAAAATGTTTCTCCACTGACAATAAATGAAATGGCCTGAGGTAAAGCCCAAGTACCGTGAATTTGATCCAAGTTTCCTAAAATAAGCTTGAAATTGCTTTAGTGGAACACCGGGAAAAAACTTGGTGGTCCTCAAAACATTTCCACTGCCACAACTGACAACCCCGGCCCAGTTGCAGAATGGTGGGCCCCGGAGCTTTCAGTCTGACGCTGGCTGAGAAAAAGAATAAAGAACTTGCCCTTATAGGTCCCTGAGCCTTAGGGTACTTTACTTGTCTCAAAAATAAACCCGAGTCTGATTAATTTTGTTGATTTGGTTTAATTATTTGATCTGGAAGTCATGTCCCATCCAAAGATCTTCTTCTAGACCAGCGGCACCAAACTTTTTTGCACCACGGACCAGTTTCAAACAAGACGATTTTTATGAGAACCAGGGGGTCGGATGTAGATGCGCGGGTGCATTTTAGGCTTATCAAATGTCCAAACAGTATTTTGGTCCTAATTGAGATCAGTAGAAAGCTTCATGGGCTTCGTACACCTGTTGTTGTAGCAATGGCACATCACAGGCCTGGACTGGCAATCTGGAGGTTCTGGCAAATGTCAGAGGGGCTGCTGTAAGTTGAAGGGCTGGTAGGGGTCTGTTTGGGCTGCTGTGTGGCCTGTTTGGACCTTAAATGCCAGGGCTTATTTTGAATCTCAGTCCAGATCTGCACATCAGGGAGATGGGATTGCAGGTAATTAGTGCTTTTTCATTGCTTTTGCAGATTTTATAAACTGCTGGGACCCGAGGGGGCTCAGTTCAGCACAGCCCAAAGCCCCGGCCTGGTGTTTGGGGACCCCTGTTCAAGAGATCAATCCCACTCCCTCTCACACCAAATTAATGTAATTCTGCGCTACATTTTTAATTTTAATGAGTTTGAGTCCCCATCACCTCTGATATGTGTGAAACCTAAGCCGCTCCATGACCAGCACCTTGGTCTTTTGCTCCGGCCCATATTTAAAGCGATATTTTCTTTTCCTCTGATTCACTCCCCCTCCTATAAACCCTTGGAACATGTGGAATTTGTAATTAAAAGGAAAAATCATGGGGGGAACTCAGATGAAATCGCAGCTAATTGCTACATGATGAATATTAACATTTATAAAAAGTGTATTTTTTTCAATAAAATTATATAAAAAAGGCCTATTTAGTAAAGAATTGGTCAAAAATAGTATTTTCTTAATTAATGTCATTTTAATGCAGGGGGGGGGCCAATCTTGAGCCACATTTAAATGCAAAAGGGGTTGGGGAAGAACACAAGCTTGGGAAACGTTCCTGGGGTGCCAATTAAGGGCTGTGATTGGCTAATTAGCAGCAACAATTCAGACTGGCAGCCTACAGGAAGATTTGTTTGACAGTACAGCTGTTTTGTTTTTATTAGTTGGAATCTCACAATTCTATAACAGTCTATTCCAATCCAGCATTAACTGGGCAGTTGGATTGATGCAAATCTGGATTGATGCAGATACAAGGGCAGACTGGTGGGTGCAGGGCCCCCCACATCCCCAAGGGGACTCTGCTGTGCCCCCCACAGCCCCCTACAGGGGTCGTAGCCATGTACCCTCCCCCCAATCTTGATAAATGAAACTTACCTTCAGTGTGTCGGGGGAGGTAGATCAGTAGCCTGGGGAAGCACCAGCGGGATTCAGGTCTGGGCCAACAGTGCCCACCAGGTATGTTATTGAATGCCCTAGTTTTTATTATTTATTAAGTAAATTTTTTTAATTATTTGCCTATTTCTTCTACCTCTTTCTAGCTTACAAATGGGGGTCACTGACCCCAACAGCCAAACACTCTGCTCTTTGAGGCTACAATGTTATTTTTATTGTTACTTTTTATTACTTATTTCCTATTCATAATCCCATCTCTCCTTCAAACCAGGGTCTGCTTCTCAGCAACCAAACAGAGGCTAAAATACCAAATAAACAGCTGCTGAATAAAAAGCTAAATATCTAGAAAAAAAACGTAACAAATGAAGACCAATTGCAAATTGTCTCAAAATATCAATGTCTGCATAAAAATAAAAGTTTATTAGTAACAAGAATGTTATACAGCAGAATTACCATCATTACTGTGCTACTGTAACAAATATACTACTTTTTGAGGTGTAGCTGAAACCTTTTCTCAATAAAAATAAAAGTTTTTTTAAAGTTGAACTATACCTTTAAGTAAAGGGCCAGTACCTGCTAAAAGTCATGTCGCTGAGAGCTGTTGAGTTGAGTATATGTGCGGCCAGTGAATGCAGTATAAAAAAAAGGACAATTGTTTTAGGGTAAACCAGTGTGGGGTCTCAGCGTGGTGTCCGGGACCTGCAACTTGAGGAGAAGAATATCAGTGTTTTCTGGCAGAGACTCCTGATCCCATGAACAGGCAAAGTAAAATAACTGTAACACATCCCATGAGTAGGAGCTTTTTCAGGTAACACACAAGTCTACTGTGTACCCTACAGATGTTTCAATAAAGACAAAATATCCACGGCACTTTTGTGTAGTTGCACTACGAGCAATTAAGTTTTGTTGATGCTGGGGAACCATGGAGCCACAAAAATCAAAGCCAGAGGTGTAACTATAGACCAGTGATCCCCAACCATTGCTCCGTGAGTAACATGTTGCTCTCCAACCCCTTGGATGTTGCTCCCAGTGGCCTCAAAGCTGGAGCTTCGCATTGAATTTCAGGCTTGCAGGCAAGTTTTAGGATAAAAACCAGTTGTACTGCCAGATAGAACCTTCTATAGGCTACCAGTTCACACAAATGACCAATCACAGCACTTATTTGGCACCTCAAGAACATTTTTCAGGTTCAGGTTGCTCCCCAACTCCTTTTACTTCTGAATGTTGCTCAAATGGTTGGGGATCCCTACTATAGAGGGTGCAGACCCCACTAACACGAGGGGGGCTAAGGAGGGTCCACAAGAAAAGAGTGGAGGGGTTGCAGGAGAGCCATCATTTGTGGCACACATTGTGGGCATTTCTAGCCACTAACTAGAACAAGGTTTTTTAAAAATATGACAAAAATATGATCTATACAGGTCTACTTGTTGCCCATACAAGGCTCCTTCTGCTAAAATGGACAAACACTACATTGTAGCTGTAATAATTGTGATTTCTTTCTTTCTTAGCAACTGACTATGTTTCAGACACTTGCACCTGTGGAGGCATCGGAGGCACCAGTAACACAGTACATGAAGGGTTTCTCCTGAAATAATCCAGTTCAGTTGTTCCCTTTGTATTTCCCTTGTTTGTCCCTCCAGCTTGTTTGTTCCTCCAGCTTGTTTGTCCCTCCAGCTTGTTTGTCCCTCCAGCTTGTTTGTCCCTCCAGCTTGTTTGTCCCTCCAGCTTGTTTGTCCCTCCAGCTTGTTTGTTCCTCCAGCTTGTTTGTCCCTCCAGCTTGTTTGTTCCTCCAGCTTGTTTGTTCCTCCAGCTTGTTTGTCCCTCCAGCTTGTTTGTTCCTCCAGCTTGTTTGTTCCTCCAGCTTGTTTGTTCCTCCAGCTTGTTTGTTCCTCCAGCTTGTTTGTCCCTCCAGCTTGTGCTACTCAGATTGTGTTCTGCAGAAATAACCAGGGAAATTAGTTTTGTGTCACAGAGTTGGGTCTCGAAACCCGAGGATTGTAAATATCAAGTGCATAAAGTGTCAGGCTGTGAGGCTGAGTCATTTCTAATGGGGTTTGTACTTTTTATAAACAATGATACAACTTGTTTTTGTTCTGAGCAGGACGACCTAAGACTAAACACATTGTGAAACATCAAATAAAAGTTACACTTCACAATTAAAGCAACTTCATCACTTACATAAATTGTCTAATTTGTGTTAACTGGTCTCCTATAAATTCCTATTCATGATCATTGTGGCTATATATCATTGTAATAGTATTTGCACAATGCTTTTACATTACCTGTCTGATCCCCCATGTTCCGCTATGAGGGGGCTGCCATATTTGTGCAGCACGAGTGCGTTAATATGAGAAACTGACAGGTTAAAGGGAAACTGTCATGGGAAAAACATATCAGTTAATAGTGTTGCTCCAGCAGACATCAAACCTGAAATCCAATTTTGAAATCTGACATAGGGCTAGACATATTGTCAGTTTCCCAGTTGCCCACAGTCACAACTGCTTTCTGGCAGGCTGTTGTTTTTCCTTCTCAATGTAACTGAATGTGTCTCAGTGGGACCTGGATTTTACTATTAAGTGCTGTTCTTAGATCTACCAGACAGCTGTTATCTTGTGTTAAGGTGGCCATACATGGGCAAATAAAAACTGCAGACAGACCAAGTCGGCAGCTTATTGGCCCGTGTATGGGGCCCTTTCTTTTCCTCTCTCTCTCTCTATCTATCTATCTATCTCTATCATCTATCTATCTATCTCTCTATCTCTATCTATCTATCTCTCTATCTATCTCTCTATCTATCTATCTATCTATCTATCTATCTCTATCTCTCTGTCTCTCTCTCTATCTCTCTATCTATCTATCTATCTATCTATCTATCTCTATCTCTCTATCTATCTCTCTATCTATCTATCTATCTATCTATCTATCTCTCTCTCTATCTCTCTATCTATCTATCTATCTATCTCTATCTCTCTGTCTCTATCTATCTATCTATCTATCTCTATCTCTCTATCTCTATCTATCTATCTATCTATCTCTGTCTGCCTTTCTCTCTTTCTCTCTATCTCTCTATCTATCTATCTATCTATCTCTCTCTCTCTATCTCTATCTATCTATCTATCTATCTATCTATCTATCTCTCTCTCTATCTATCTATCTATCTCTATCATCTATCTGTCTGTCTTTCTCTCTTTCTCTCTATCTATCTCTCTAGCTCTCTCCCTTCATTTATTATTTATATCTATCCATCTATCTATTTAACTATTTATCTATCTATCCATTTATATATAATTTATTTACCTATCATCTACATATCCATCTCTCTAATCATCTATCTATATAAATATACAGTCTATATCATCTATATATTTATGAACTGTCAGTCTGTCTGTCTGTGTCTGTCTATCATCTATTTGTCCATCTATCATGTATCTATCTATATATCTATCTATCCATATATATATATATCTATATATAATGTATTGACCTATCATCTATCTATTTATGAACTGTCAGTCTGTCTGTCTCTCTGTCTGTGTCTGCCTATGATCTATTTGTCCATCTATCATGTATCTATCTATCTATCTATCTATCTATCTATCTATCTATCTATCTATCATGTATCTATCTATATATCTATATATAATGTATTGACCTATCATCTATCCATATAGCTATCTCTCTCATCTATCTTTATATACAGTGTATATCATCTATTTACCTATTATCTATGTCCCTCTGTGTATCTAATCTATAGAATTGTGCAGTATTTATTCTGGGGTGCCGAGGTTGAGTATCTATGAAGTATCAGTTGGTTTCCAAGCTGTTACATTGTGGGAAAGACTTGGGGCCACTGAACAGCTGGAAGAGCGGAGAATAAACTTAGAATGCAAATGGCAGGCAGAATATTCATATATTAGAAAAGTCAAGAGAACAATCCTTATACCAGCGGGCAGGAACACCTTCCATTCCATTTGCAAACAATTTGCTTTTCTTTTCAGAAGCAAATTATTTTTGAAATGGAAGCTTTTTTTTTTTTTTTTTTGGAATTGAATATTTCTGTTTAGCAGTTCATGGTGCAAGAATTCACTCTGTTCTGTTTTGTTCCAATGTGGTTCTTGTTCTGTAAAGCTTTTCACAGCTGGCGGCAGCGAAATCCACAACCACAGGCTCCTTTGTGTTTTGTTTGATCCAGAATAAATCAAATGGAAGAGTAAAGTGAATGTCAGAATGTAAATATTAAAGGGCAAGGAAAGGCAAAGAAATAAAATCCCATTTTTACTTTATTTAATGAAAAATAAATCTATCACCAATATACTTTGATTAAAAAATGTCTACCATTTTTATAAGAAACCTGACTGTATGCAGTGAAATTTTCCCTTCATTTACTGCTGTGGATAGGAATTGTCAGACGGTCCCTAACTTCTGGCAGGGAAACAATCATACTTATGAACAGCAGGGGGAGCCCCTGCCTTACTTACCAGCCATGCAGAACTTAATGCAGCTTTGTTGTTTGATCATTTATGACGATCCCTAAGCTTAGCCCAGATCACACTGAGCATGTGCACAGTCTTGGTCTTGCAAAGATGTATAACAAAGTTACAAGATGACAGCCCCCCTGTGGCCAACTTTGAAAGCATAAATCATTTGTTTGATTAGGCTTGTGGTGCAGTAAGTTCATGTTTATGTTTAGTATACAAAATACACCATTTCTACCCTTATTCTATTTTACACTTTCCTTGCCCTTTAAAGACTCTTGTATCTGTGTTGTTTGATGATCATGCACATAAGGAATACACACACAGTGCAGTGATAGGCATTAGTATTATATTATGGCTACACACTGTGGGTTCATTATTCATTATTGTAATAGTAACAGTCACTGTGCGCTCAATGGGGCATCATATTAAAGGAGCGGCATCTTCAGACGTTGCTTGATGTGATGAAACATTTTAAAGTCAACTCTAAAAGTCCAGTTGCCTTTGACTTAATTCTACTAGAGAGGTCATCTGGGAGGTTTTGCTGCCGGGCCCAGAAACTTCTAGTTGTACCATAAAGGTCCAGCAACCTTAACGGAATTTCTAAATAATTTCCTGAGTCTTTCTGTGGCCTTTATCCAGCGAACTCCTCAGTGACTTGTAATTAAGTAGGTACCTACTCATTATCATTAATGGTCTCTAGAACTCAAAAGACATGATGTTGTTAGGATGCTTTCATCTTCTAGGGAAAGACACAAGAGGGGCTGTAAAAAGGCAACAAGATATAAATATTATTTCTAAGTATTGAGGCAAGATATAAATATTATTTATATATGTATCTTCATATGTAGTTCAAGTATTGAGGATTAGCATCATTAATTCCCCTCTTCTTAGTGTAACATTTATTATAATGCAGCATTGATGATATTTATAGCTTTATGGGATATATTCAGTAACTGAGATATATATAATATTATTAATAAGGGATACGCCCTTCTGTTCTGCACCAAAAGCAATGGCACGCGCAGATTTAATGGCAAAAATATCAAACTCTGAATTCAAATGTGAGAAACGAACGCTGCAGATTTGTGTAATATTAGAGGGTATTTCTACTTCAATTAAACAATTTTATCAAATTCAAATGATTGCTTGTTTATTAAAAAATACAAGTATAAAAAAATCACTTAGAATTAAATCTTTAAAAAAAATGTTCCAGTAACTTGTTGTCAATGGGTCGAACAGTGTTAAAAACTCAAATTGAAAAAAATGCTTTAAATTTGCAAAATACGACTCTACGTGGACTCACATTCACATTTGCATCTTACAAATTTTTTGCACTTAATAAATTTCCTACTTACCAGTGTAATTCTAATTCAAGTGTTTTAGAGCAAAATGATGATTTGTGGCAAAAATTCTAATTCAAACACATTGATTATTTACACATAATAGTTCCAGATATAAGTGATGGATAAATAATTGTTGTCTTTGGTGGGTTCAATCCTGATATATACAGTAAATCACTGATGTCTCAACCAGTTGTGTAACTAGACATTACTGGGCCCACAGCAAATTATTTTTCATGCCCCCAAAATGTTTATTGGTTGACTTGTTTCACCAATATTTATTGAAACTGTATATGAATTAGGGTCTCATGGGACCCCTATGCTTCCTTCCTTCTTTTTCTCTCTCTCTCTTTCCTTCCTTTCATCCTTATTTCTCTCTCTCTCTCTCTCTCTCTTCCTTTTTTTCTCTCTTTTTACTTCCTTATTTTTCTTGCTCTTTCTCTCCTTTCCTTCCTTCTTTCTCTCTCTCTCTTTCCTTCATTCCTTCCTTATTTTTCTCTTCCATCCCTCCTTTTCTCTCTCTGACTTTCTTTCCTTCTTTTCCTTCCTTCCTTCTTTTTCTCTCTTTTCCTTCCTTCATTCCTTCCTTATTTTTCTCTCTCTCTCTCTCTCTCTCTTCCTTCCTTCTTTTTCTCTCTCTTTCTTTCCTTCTTCTCCTTCCTGCCTTCCTTCTTTATATCTTTCCTTTCTTCATTCTTTACTTCTCTCTCTCTCTCTTTTTTTATTTGCATAAAATAACTGTTTGTGAGAGTGAACTGCCCCTTTAATGTGGACAGTTGCTTTAGCAATCTAATGAGCAAATTAGCCAGTTATCAGGCAGAAATATTGGAAAAGTGAGAATTAGAAATTAGAATTGTAATTTTTTTATGAAGTATGATGAGCCGGTAACAGAAGGAAATATGGCAAATAGAAGTGACTACAGTGGAGTTTAATGTTTTTATTGTAGCACTAAAACTGATGTGAATAATTGAAATTCATGTTGAAATCAAAATACAGTAAAATGATCACATGCATTTACATAGTTACTTGCATTGGTAAATGAGCTGCCCATCAAGTTAAACCCATTCAGCAAGTGCAACGTGTGTAACCGCTCAGTTGCCACCAGCACCACCATGATGAGTTTTAGCCTTGGGTGGTGGCCCCTCCTCTAAATCTGATGCCTGGCCATGTCCCTGATCTGCCCAGACCCCATTTTGCTCTACCCTGACGTACCCCTGAACAGCCAGATCTCTTCCCAATTTCAATACAGCACTATAGTACCCCCCTTATTCACCATAAGAGTAATAAACAGGGTTGGAGCTGATCCTACATTTTGCTTAATATTTAAAAATCTATAGTTGCTGATATTTTCTTGAGCTCATCAGATAAAACTGAGAAACTGGAGCTACTCCTTGCAAGGTCGATCATTAGACTTGAACAACCTAATTATAATTAATATTCATTAAAAATGTAATTATTAAATTCAACTTAATTTATTAAATTCTTGATTAAAATTGATTAAACATAACTAATAAAATCTTAAGAAAGAAAACAGTAATAGTGTTTCCAGGTGTACTAAGCATATGTGCAATAAACAGCAACATTAAGAGAGCTGATTTTCATAGACAGTTTCAGACTTAGTTGCGCAAACTTTTTTTGTTGATACGTTAATTGATACAAGAGAATAGTATTGAGACCTTTGTTAGCCCATTGGTCCCTTGTAGGGGCCTCAGTTGATGGTGATTATTTTCTGGACATATATGAACAGCGCTGCGAATAGGGCACAATGTTTTGGCATTGTCATTTAATTTCCACCTGGTTAAGGTGTATACGCAAGGGTTCTACACTGATGGATTGAGATATCATGGAGTTTCTCCACAACAGTTCTCTAGAATACTGCATCTTAGAGCAAGAGCAAAACATGAGTATGAGTATAGCTGAGAAGAAGGTGCATTTAGGGCATGAATCGTGTACGGTGGGAGTGAAAATATGTAACCTCTGGGGATTCAGGTATGTCCTGTGGAGATATCAGTCTAATGAAGCATTAAGGTTCTAGTTCAGCCACATCACCCTTCCTCCATAGAGTTCTAGCTAGGGCCCATCTGAGGGAGAGGGTTGCAATGTAACAGTGCACTACTGCTGGGCAGCTGAGGTTAAGAAGGAATTTAACCCCCTTCCTTTTATATGAGGATCTTAGGTGAATTAAGGCAACTGCAACTGTTGGCTGGGTGGTTTAGTGAGCTCTTGGTGCTTCAGTCCTACCCAACTTATTTGTCAGATTTTAGTTGCCCTTTAACAATGAATGGGCCTCAAAGGTGTTTGACAAATATTGATTAATGTTGCACTTTTTAAGATGTTCCTACTCAGACTAAAAGGCACAGAATGTTGCTTCCAACCAGTGTTGGACTGGCCCACCAGAATACCAGGAAAACTCCCGGTGGGCCAAGGTGTCAGTGGACCCTCATGCTGCTAATCTTTTGGCCTATTTCATGGCCATTCCCTATTTCTATGAGAACAAAGAGGCTAAATAGATGGAATAATTGATTATAGTATGTAAAGAAAACAAACTGGGAGAATAGTTGATTGATGAAGAATATTAGTACTGAGAGTGGCCCCTGGTCTAAGGTTTTATGTTGGGCCCCTGGTCTAAGGTTTTTGGGTGGGCCCCTGGTGTCCCAGTCCGACACTGCTTCCAACTGTTACTCTGTTAAAAGTAAATGGCAGTTGGTTGATGTGGCTCATTAGACACAAGTTCCAGTTGTTTTCAGTGAAGTGTCTGAGCTGTCAGTCCTACATTGATCCACCTCTCTCGTCAAAATCTTTTGTATGTTAAATTGGCCCTGGGGGCAAACGTGTTAAGTGAACTGTCAGTCTCTGATGTTCAAGCAATGTTGATACTAATGGACATCTGAACATAGTTCCCATGAGTATGCTTCTATAAATATATATTTTATATACGTATAGAGAGAGAGGGACTACTGGAATATCTGATAGCAACATTATTTTCAGATATACAATAAGGGCCTGGTGACCTTCAGCAGATGTGTGACAACCCCAAGTCTAATGACTCTGAGAAGGAGAAAGAAGCTGACAGATGAGCAGAACCCCTGCACTGATTATAGATGAGCTGAAGGTCAGTGGTGGAGGTAATAAAGTACAGACCAGGGGAATAAGATGGAAGGAATCGAAAGCAATACAGACAAGACTGAAACAAAGAGCCACATCTTGCCTCTACCCATCTCATTCTATGCCAGTTAGAGGGACTCAGAACCAGATGCTATCCTTCCAAGAAATATTTTCTTTAATAATGCCTTTTATTTTATAGACAGGCATGAGCAATGATGTTGAACTGTATAAAAATTAATCACTTTCATTCTCTTTTGTTCTTCAAGGTTCCTCTCCCAATTTACTGACAAAATTCTCTAGTCTGCTTTGTTCTGAGCTGTCGGCAAACGCATGTGCCTCCGAACTGGCTCATAAAGCAGCTACAGCATGTCCATTGCCTACTGAATTGCACTCATTCTACTCAATATATTCTGTGTGTAGGCTCCACATCTCCATCAATACTGGAGCCACTATTCACACATTCCTATGATACCGCATTTCTTCGCTATTACACATTCCTGCTTTATTGCACTTAGTTGCTATGGTGATGTATAGAATGACAGCTTTCATGGAGTTGGTGGATCACTTATCTTCATTCAACCTGAGGTGGCTCATACAATGTATGCCCATGAGAGAGTGAGAGAATGAGAGTGTGAGAGAGTGAGAGAGTGAGAGAATGAGAGAGTGAGAGAGTGAGAGAGAGTGAGAGAGTGAGAGAGTGAGAGAATGAGAGAGTGGGAGAGTGAGAGAGTGAGAGAGTGAGAGAATGAGAGAATGAGAGAATGAGAGAGGGAGAGAGTGAGAGAATGAGAGAGTAAGAGAATGAGAGAGTGAGAGAGTGAGAGAATGAGAGAGTGAGAGAGTGAGAGAATGAGAGTGTGAGAGAGTGAGAGAGTGAGAGAATGAGAGAGTGAGAGAGTGAGAGAATGAGAGAGTGAGAGAGTGAGAGAATGAGAGAATGAGAGAGTGAGAGAGTGAGAGAATGAGAGAATGAGAGAGTGAGAGAGTAAGAGAATGAGAGAGTGAGAGAATGAGAGAGTGAGAGAGTGAGAATTTGAGAGAGTGCTTCATCTACAAGTAGTAGTCTTCTCCATGCAGCAGAAAATCCTTTTCACAATGAAATCAAGTGACTTTGGAAATATGGAAAGAAGCCAAAACCAGATACGTCATGTAGATGTATGTATGTATATTTTTATTTGTATGTAGATGGCGAAAGGATAGGGGCTGACAAAAAAAATGCACTATAATCAAAGGAATCACATAGAAGGAGACAGAAACAACATATTAATATCAAAGATAATGGGGCAAATTCACTAAAGCGAGACGCGTCTAACGCTAGCGCTAATTCGCCAGCGTGACGTCAATTCGGAACTTCGCCAATTCACTAACAGTGTCCCTGGTGAAAATTCGCTAGCGAAGTAGATAGACTTAAGCAACTTCGCACCCTTACGCCAGGCAAAGTTGCGCACTGACGAAGGGACGTAATTACGCTAATTCACTAAGATGAACATTTACTGAACGTTACCTCTTGCGCTAGACGTTACTTCTCAGGTCAGACCTGGTGAATACAATAGATAGGAGCTTGAAAATAAAGCTTGAAATTTATTCTAGGTCCCAAAAAAATGCTGGAGTGTTTTACCTTTTGTAGAGCGAAATTTTTTTGGGGGGTTCCCCTCCTTCCCCCCTACATTTCCTAACATAAGGCAACACAACTATACAGGGGGCACATGTAGGGCAATAACTTTATTTATTAAAGGTTTCCTGGGCTTGTGTAGTGGAATGTAGTGGAACATACACTTCTATTATACGTTTAAGTTCCCGCAGAATGAAAATTAGGCTTCGCCAGCGTAACTGCGCATTGTTTGGCAACTACTACTACTTCGCTAACGTTTGCTGCCCTGAGCAAAAATTCGCATCTTAGTGAATTTGCGTAGTGCTTGCGAAGCTGTCGCTAGCGCATTTCCGCGCTTTAGTGAATTTGCCCCTATATCTGTGGTCAGATCAGTTGTGTTTTATGCTCCAGTTAAATGACTCCACCAGGGAAGAAGCCAGCAGACTTGTTTGCTAAACTGTAGCAGTAAAGGCGTTTAGCATCGCTATGATGGAAGGTGTATTTATTTGCTACAGTTTGGGATATTCTTCAGACTAAAGCAGGAAAATGAAATGGGTTAAAAATGCTACACGTAATATTTTGGGCTTCTGTATCAGCCCAAGTTGTCCACATCCATTAACCAGAAGCAGTGAGATGTGAGGCTCCAACTGTTCCCCACCTGGATCACAGCTCACGTTCTTGGCTTTTGTTAGTTATTTAAGCTTTCGGCCTATATATATATATATGTTGTGGTGAGGTCACTACTAGGAGACCTGGGAAAGTCCAGGACTGATGCTTATTTATGCCCCAGGTTCTTACAGAGAGGTTCAAGGACTGCTAGTCCAGCCCAGGTTGGATCTCAGGTGGATAATTCACAAAGCAGCTGAAGCCACAGTGTTGAGCTTCAGTCTGAGAGATTTCTGAATCACCACAAGGTTTGGAACTTTGTATTTGCCTTAAAGGGATCCTGTCATGGGAAAAAACTCATCAGTTAATAGAGCTGTTCAAGTAGAATTCTGCACTGAAATCCATTTCTCAAAAGAGCAAACAGATTTTTTTTTATATTTAATTTTGAAATCTGACATGGGGCTAGACATATTGTCAATTTCCCAGCTGCCCCAAGTTATGTGACTATATATATATATATATGCAGGACAAACTGACATAAGTGCAGTTTAACTGCTAAGGTGCATGTTTATTTCCACCAAACAACAGGGCAAATTTACTAAATTCACTTGAATAGATCGACGTTCGATCGAATTCGATTGAATTCCGATCAAAGGATCGAAGAAGCCAAATTTGGCTTCTTTGTTTGTCAAATACCGAATGATCGAATACATCATTCGATCATCGAAGGATTTAAAATTTAAAGGGTATTCGAATGTCTACTTCGCCAGATTGAACCTACCGAATACCAATAGAAGCCTATGGGAACCCTCCCATAGGCTTTTTAGGCTAAATCCTGCTCGAATACCATTTGTTCGATTGAAGTCCTTGATCGTTCGAATCGTACGAATTATTCGAATGAAATAGAATATTTCATTTGAATGATCGGTATTCGATAATTCGATCATCATTGAGGAATAGAATATCGAATGCTTATCGAATATCGAGGAAAATCGAGGGAATTTTGGGGAATAATAGTAAATTTGCCCCAACATGTTTCGGGAACCATTATCACAATTCATAAAGGGCATATGGTGCTGAAATATGTTGTGTGGTGGAAATAAACATGCACCTTAACAGTTAAACTGCATTAATGTCTGTTTGTCCTGCATATTGAATAATTTACAAGTTTATTGGTGTATGGACAGAGCACTCCTTTGTTTGGATTGAGTGTTGTTCTTAGATCTACCAGGCAGCTGTTATCTTGTGTTAGGGAGCTGTTATCTGGTTACCTTCCCATTGTTCTGTTGTTAGGCTGCTGGGTGGGGGAAAGGGAGGGGGTGATATCACTCCAACTTGCAGTACAGCAGTAAAGAGTGATTGAAGTTTATCAGAGCACAAGTCACATGACTGGGGGGCAGCTGGGAAATTGACAATATGTCTAGCCCCATGTCAGATTTCAAAATGAAATATAAAAAAATCTGTTTGCTCTTTTGAGAAATGGATTTCAGTGCAGAATTCTACTGGAACAGCTCTATTAACTGATGTGTTTTGGAAAAAAAAGTTTTTTCCCATGACCCTTTAATGTAATAGCGACAGGGGCAGATGACTGGCTAATATGGCTAAACTTGTACCCAGGGTGGCTAATACAGGCCTTGAATGATTGTACTGGTTAGTTTGTAGTCAATTACTGGCAAATTCTGCCCATGGAAATCTATAGTATCTTGACTCTCCATTTCCCACAACTGACAGTATCCTCCATTCTCTATGGAAAACGTCTTGTGCAGAAACACTCATTTGTTCCCATTTTTACTCTACACAATAGATTCCAATCTTATTTCCCCGTCATTCCAAGAATATAAATGTAGTGACAAATATAGGGCGCAGTCTTCCCCCACCCATATAAATGTAGTGACAAATATAGGGCGCAGTCTTCCCCCACCCCAGGATTCATCTCCGTGTATAATGGGAAGCAGGAAGAATGAAATACCCAGAAATTCCTTTTCTGCAGTCGGATGAGAAGTCTCCAGAGAAAGTATTTGGTGGGACTGATAGGAAGGGAGGTGCTCTCCACTCTCTCTAAACAATGGGGAAACTTGTGTTATTGCTGCACTGAAAGTCTTTACTGTTATATTTAGACTTATACGGCTCCACTATGGGTTGTTCTTCCATATGGAAATGAGAGTCATAATCGAATATTCCTGTAAGTGGAGAGCTGGAGCCAAAGATTCTATTAAAAGATTCACTGTTTATGGCCACGGAGAGCAACTCTAATGTCCTTTCATTCCATCAATTACGTTTGTCCAATTTATATTAGAAAAACAATAGCAAAGTGGCTTACAGGTCTCAGCGTACGGCACCACAGGGCTTATACAGGTATGGGACCTGTTATCCAGATAAGAGATCTCTCCGTAATTTGGATCTTCATACCTTAAGTCTACTAGAAAATCATATAAACATGAAATAAAGCCAATAGGCTGGTTTTGCTTCCAATAAGGATTAATTATATCTTAGTTGGGATCAAGTACAAGCTACTGTTTTATTATTACAGGTATGGGACCTGTTATCCAGAATGCTCAGGACCTGGAGTTTTCCAGATAAAGGATATTTCCATAATTTTGAAATTCTTGAAAATCATATAAACATGAAATAAAGCTGGATAATTCTGGATAATGGATCCCATACCAGTACAGAGAAAAAAATTAAATCATTTTCCCATGAGAGATGACCTTCCCTTAATTCAGAGGTGGGGTTTCTGGATAATGGATCCCATATAGTAAGTATTATTGAATGCCCTATTCCTAGTTTTTATTATGTAATTCGTATACTTTTTTTTATTATTTGCCTTTTTCTTCTACCTCTTTCTAGTGTACAAATGGGGGTCACTGACCCCAACAGCCAAACATTCTGCTCTGTGTGAAATAAGCCCCTAGTAGTGTATATGATAGTAGTATATATATAATAGTAGTATATATATAATAGTAGTATATATATAATAGTAGTATATATATAATAGTAGTATATATAATAGTAGTATATATATATATAATAGTAGTATATATATAATAGTAGTATATATATATATATAATAGTAGTATATATATAATAGTAGTATATATAATAGTAGTATATATATAATAGTAGTATATATATAATAGTAGTATATATAATAGTAGTATATATATATAAAAGTAGTATATATATAATAGTAGTATATATAATAGTAGTATATATAATAGTATTATATATATATATAAAAGTAGTATATATATAATAGTAGTATATATAATAGTAGTATATATATATATAATAGTAGTATACAGTCCAGGTGTGTATCCGCACTCTATCCCGTCCACGTGGGTGCTACATCAAAATTATGGTAAATAGTAAAGAAGAAGATGAGCACTCCAATCTCACTGGTCAAACATTTATTCCACTGTGCATTCCAACGTTTCGGTCCACATTTGGACCTTTATCAAGGATCTTGTGCAAGTGTTTAGTGCGGGTTTAAATACCCAACTTACAAACAAATCAGCAGTGCAATTAGTGACATCAAAATTTGCATACATAGTAGTATATATATAATAGTAGTATATATAATAGTAGTATAAATAATAGTAGTATATATATAAAAGTAGTATATATAATAGTAGTATATAAATATAATAGTAGTATATATATAATAGTAGTATATATATATAATAGTAGTATATATAATAGTAGTATATATAATAGTAGTATATATATATAATAGTAGTATATATATATAATAGTAGTATATATATATAATAGTGGCATATATAATAGTAGTATATATATAATAGTAGTATATATAATAGTAGTATATATATATAATAGTAGTATATATATATAATAGTAGTATATATATATATATAATAGTGGTATATATAATAGTGGTATATATAATAGTACTATATATATAATAGTAGTATATATATAATAGTAGTATATATATAATAGTAGTATATATATATAATAGTAGTATATATATATAATAGTGGTATATATAATAGTAGTATTTCAATAACTCACTGAAGTGCAGAATGTGGTATAAATAAGTCCAGTTCCATAACTCAATTGTTTTCTGCTGCAAAGTAAAAGCCTGATACAAGAAGGATCTGTTCTAGTGCCATTTGGAAATAAGAAATGAGTAATTTAGAGTAAAAGAGGAAAATAATATTGTGCTTTCCATGTTGTTAATAGGGGTAATTAATATGCAGGAGAGCAAATGTATTGATACAGAGGCTTTCTCCATGGAATCCAACAGTTCTGCACATCAGAGATGCGTCGGGAAATGGACAAACAATCCTTGATGCTGCTCTAGTTGAACTATAAGCTTTGAGCTATAGAGTGTATGGGTTTAAGCTTTTAGAATATTCAGTTTATTTAAAATCCAGGGCAGGCCCTGTGTGAAGTCCACGTGTGAGTCTGGTTCTCAAGCAGAGATATCTGAGTCCACTATAGAGATTCTACTGTCAGGTAACACTGGAAATCATTAAAACATTAGTTAAATCGGTCAAAGATGGAAAGTAGCTTTGTCTAACGGATTTCCTTTTTGTGTGTAATAATAAAACAGTAGCTTGTACTTGATCCCAACTAATATCTAATTAATCCTTATTGGAAG
>CM044439.1:2485526-2503026 GCA_024363595.1 Xenopus borealis
CAATCCCTGTTGTTTAAAGGGTAAGTCATATTTAGTAGCTGTATGTACAGAATGTCTTAGGGGGAAATGTAATTAAATTCTCAAAGAGCAAAAGAATGCGCATCAATAAGATTAAAAATCCACATCTCGCAATGTAATATTGTTCCTTAAACTATTATTGCATTGCGACTTTTAATTGCGCACTCTTAAGAAGTGCTTGAAGGTGTCGTAATCTTTAGGAGCAAACATAACGACTTTTTCAGTAAGAAGTTTTATTACATTGACTGCGCATTGGCGCAAGCTGTAAAATTCGCAAACTCTCTTCCACTGTCGGAAGTGATCGGTAAAACAGTTTCGCAAAAGCTATATTAAATTCGCGCAAAGCAAAAATTGTTCGCACAGAGGCATAACTTTTCGCATTGCGAATAGCCAGTAAGTGTGTCCCATTAGAACTTACCTGTCATCACTGAGAGGCAGATTTACTAAATTCACATGAAGGATTCGATCGAATTTTCAAAAACATTCGAATTTTCGACCACTTCCACCAGTGAATTTTGTAAATTCGATCGAATCGAATGATTCGAATGATTCCAATAACATTTCATTTGAATATTCGACTATTCGACTGTCGAAGTACTTCACCTTTAAATTTTTTATTCAACCACCTAGTTCGCCAGATCAAAGCTATCGAATTGGGTTTCATTATTTTTTATCAAATAAAAAAAATTTGATCAATCTAAAAAAAACGATCGATTCAAACGATTTATCGATTGATTGCATTTTTTCTATTAGATCGTTCGACCAATCAGATTGCATTTAAATCCTTCGAATTCGATAGTCGAATTCGAAGGATTTTACTTCCCTACCTATTCACATAGTCGAATTTCGAATTTTTTTCAATTAGAAATTTCGACCAATAGTAGATCTGCCCCTGAGTGTCTCCATGAAGAGGTGGTGGAGGAAGCTGAACAACAACACTCAACTTATTTCTGTTTCATAAAGAAAAGCACAGGAGCCAGTTTAACCATAACATTAATGTAGTTATTTATCATTTTGGCTTCCAGTGAATCTACAGTACAGTTTATGTAGAAGAACCAGGTACCCCAACACCCGCCCCCTGCTCGGCTGCCACATTTCTCTACAAATGTCCAACAAACAGCAGGGATATTTTTTTTAGTAATTGTTTTTTATTTATAGGCACTTGTGGGTCACCCCCCATTGGCCTTTGCGTCTACCCCTTCCTTTATTTCATTTTAGGGGCCCTTGTTCCCCAATTTCACTCTGTTCATGGGTCACTGTACCAGTCTGATACCAGGCCTCCAGCTCCAGCCTCTTTATTACATGAACTTCTAGATGGAGACCAACAAGGCTGAGCCGTGTGCTCCAGAAAACAATAAAGACTGGAACTGGTCACACCACCCCTGGGACAACTGGGAAACCTCTCTCCCAAGGTAGAAGGAAAGGTTAAAACTAAGTAAGATTTATCAGAAAGGTCTATATAAATACACCAGTAAACCCTCGAAGTAATGTTGCTCTGAGTCCTCTGTCAATAGAAACACAGAATTTCTTTCCTTCTATTGTGTCACATGGGCTTCTGTATCAGACTTACTGTTTTCAGCTTAAACCTCCTTGCCCAGGGCTTGAGCATGCTCAGTTTGCTTCTCTTACCTTCCCCCCTCCCTTCTCTGCTGTAATCTGAGCCCAGAGCTATGAGTGAGCAGGGAGAGACTCAGACAGGAAGTGATGTCATACCAAGCTAATATGGCAGCTACTAACTTAAACAAACAGAGAGCTTTTAGAGCTGTTTACTCAGGTATATTCAAGCATAATAGTGTTATAGCTTGTGCTATTGCGGCTAATCTATTTGCAATAAACTGCTTTGGTAGCTTTCCTTCTGCTTTAAGCTCTTTCAGATACTTCATTGTTATTTCCCTATATGTTCCAGTGAGACGGCCCCTTGTGTTTCCTTAAAGCAGGGTCTGATCTGGACTTGACTGATTCTGACATAAGTACATTACACATGCAGCCTCCAGTTGCTTCCTGACTGTATAAGCTCAACAGTTACTAATGTAGTCATTACGTATTGGCCAGTAAATGAATATTATGGAGACTACGCACAGGAAACAGAGATGATTATTTGCAGACATGAGCCGTTATTTGATTAAATGAATGACCCTGAGCTCTATTAAATAGGAATACCTATCCATCACATTTTAAAGCACAGATGAATAAGGCAGGAGCGGAACTGCAGCTAGAAGCCTGCCTACACCCCATGCAAGAAAACTCTATTGACTTGAATGTGATGGTGGTTCCAGCCTCCAGCTGTTGGGTCTAGTGATGGGCGAATCTCCAGAGATTCGCTTCGCCGAAAAATTCGCAAATTTCCAGAGAAATTCGCAAATCGGCGAAAAATTTGCGAAACGAGTCGTGGGACGCTTTTGACGCGAGCCACGTCAACTTTGGCGCGGCGCGTCGTTTTCGGTGAAATTTCACTGGTGATTCGCGAATTTATTCGCCGGCGGCGAATCGCTGGAATTCGCCGCGAATTCGCCCCTGGCGAATAAATTCGCCCATCACTAGTTGGGTCGCATTGATGGACACTATTGTCATGCAGAAAGCATTGTGGATGCTAAACACGACATTAATGTGTGCGCATACATTGGTGACCCCAACCCAGTATATTCTACATGCTGATTGGTTGGCATGTTTTTGAATTTTAGATCCATTACCCTATAAGTATGAATACAAGATAATAATATGTGACTGGGGGACTCCTACAAAGAATTTAGAGAAAATGGTAGAATGAACTGTGTTAACACACATCCCCCATTGAAACCAATTAATAAGGTGGGGCAAAGAATAAACAGACGTTGGCTCAGAGATCAAAGGGGTAATCTAATAAAGGTCTTGTTTAAAAAAAAACCTTGAATGGAAAAAACAAATTCTGAGAGTTTCAGTCCCAAAATCTGAAAAACTTGAATTTAATCGAGTTTTCCACGGGAAAAAACTCAAATCATTCGGCAGAACTCTGAAAAAAGCCTCAAACATCATGAAGGGTATTAACATCTTCAAATGGTTCATGGGACCTACATGACCTCGACAGGTTTTATATGGTATATTTTCAGATTCAAGCTATTTCCAGGGTATTATAAATCTTGAAGAATTTGAGTTTTTAAAAAACTAACTTGAAAATTTTAGGGTTTTTTAACACCAAAAAAAGTGACTTCTGATAAAAAAAAAAAAACACAAATTTTTGTGTAAAACATGACTCGAACCTTAATAAATAACTCCCTAAATGTCTGTTTATCTTTTGCCCTTCCTTTAGAAAATGAGACACATAAATCTGATTGGTTGCTATGAGTAACAGCACTGGGGCAAATTAGCACCACACTAGTAAACCAGCCCCACCAAATTGACTAAAAATATGTTTTTTTATACCTCTCACTATTGAAATGTTCCACAAATGTTCCTATATTGTCTGTATTTAGAAATGAGCATTCCATGAAGTCAATGCTAGAAGAAAAGAAAAGTCAGGGGTTGGCAAAGCTAATTCTGTAGGAAAGCTCTCACAAAAGGCTAAAAGCGAGACAAGTTAAAAATGTTTATAGAATATTAACTTGGCTTTCAAACAACAGAATACTCACTAAACCTTATTCACAGTCACAGCTGTTAGAATTCAGCAATTTTCTGCAACAAAATTCAACGAGGCCTCAAACACAAACAAAAGGGAGCCAATGGCACAGTCAATTATACTATGGCCCCCGTATTCTTTAGGGCAAATCCATGACAATAGATATTTATATTTATCTTTATGGTCCTAGTGTGTATCCCATAGAGCAGCGGGACAAAATGTGGTCTCCACTGATTTCTGCAGTTCTCTTCCCAATGGAGATATTGTCTTTGAGTCAAGGACTTGTCCCATGGGCAAATTTTTTGGGTCAGAATCACAATATCGATAGAAGTGGAGATGTTTGCCAAAGGGAGAACTGACAGGGCAGCAGAAGTTTATTAGATATTGGACAATGAAGATGTCAGGACCATATCACAAAAATATGAGGCCTAAAGCTGTGATGAACAGAAGTAAGGGAGGGTATGTGGTGGCACAGACACAAGGGAGGGTTTCTGGTGGCACAGAAGTAAGGTAGAGTTTCTGGTGGCACATACATAATGGAAGATTTCTGGTGGCACAGAAGTAAGGTAGAGTTTCTGGTGGCACAGCCACAAGGGAGGGTTTCTGGTGGCACAGAAGTAAGGTAGAGTTTCTGGTGGCACATACATAATGGAAGATTTCTGGTGGCACAGAAGTAAGGTAGAGTTTCTGGTGGCACAGCAACAAGGGAGGGTTTCTGGTGGCACAGAAGTAAGGTAGAGGTTCTGGTAGTGAAATGATTCTGCTTATTTAGGTTCCATATTGCCCCTGGCCCCTAGGGTAACATTATAGTGCCAGGTTCTATTGCTGACCTAAAAAAGTGTTGGGCATAAATCAGGCTGCTGATATGCTACAACGTAATATTTAGCAGTGCAGTCTGTGATAAATGCCTCGGGGTTTCATCAAATAAAATAAGTGAACACTTGTCTTGGGACAATGACCTGTACATAAATATTTCCGTATATCTGAAACTTGCTATGGGTGGAAAGGCCTGACCAAAGCTGTGGACCTGATAGTGGAACCTCAGCAAGATCCAAGCTAGTTATAATGTAACAAATAACTGAATCACTGGTTCTCCTGTCCTTTATGGTGTCCATGTGGGGAAATACAGTCAGCATTGGACTGGGCTGTCTGGGACCCACCTGTCACCTCAGGGGCCCCGCTCAGTCATAAGCTCCTCCACAAGGCATAACAAAAGTTACCCATAATTCTGGCACAGAGTTGATCTGGATCAGTGAAGCCCACTGGGGTTTTTTCCTGGCCCGGTCTGACCCCGAATACAAGATGTCTGCATATTAATCGGATACCCCTCTCTCCCTTTAAACAAGATGACATTATTATGGTGAGCACACGTATCCCTTACAAGAACCATTTCTATTTTGTGCTTCAAAGCTGGAAATAAATGGGTCTATAACCGTTAATAGAGAAAAGTCAATAACAAATTGGTGTCAGAAGGCAAGAAGCTGGAAGGTATATATATATATATCATCTTTGAAGCTGAAAGTTCAACTGAATGTTGATATTTCAAACAGAAACTTCTAAAGAGAAGATTAAGATGAGAAATGAAAGTGTCTTTATCTTGGGATCCTTTCCTCCCTCCCTGTCTTTTCTACTTACAGTAATCCGTGGCATTTGCTACTGGCGACGGCTTCCAGGGTTAAAGGCTGTTAGAAAAGGATTTTTATTTTCCTTTGCAATTTCTTTCCATGACCCACCACTTGAGACCTATGACTGTATGACTATAAAGATAATATCAGTAAGAGCTTGGGCAAAGGAAAGCATAAAGGCAATGGGATCATTCAGCAGGTTACAGAATTGTAGCTTAATGTGACATCTGCTCCCATATTCCTACAGGTCAAGGTGCTTTCTATCCACAAAACATCTGACTTTTTAGGGAATCCCTGACAAATGCAGTCCATTTGCCTAAAGTGAAGGTTGAATATCTAGTCAAAAGGTTTTGCAATTATAAATATAGTCCTTGCATATTATTAACCCCTTCTCTTTCAGACATACATTAGGTTACGTCACCAGATCAGAGCTAAATATTGGCGACTATCAAAGAGATGAAACAGATGTATTGCTGGTTAGGGATCTCAGTTTAGGTGTAACTACTACAGGTGGTGTATAACTATGGTAAATATGCATATTATTTGAGGGTCTATTTGAGGGCCGGACAGTGTTAAGGTGACCATACAAGATATGATCTGCTCGTTTGGCAAGGCTACCAAATGACCAGATCTTTCACCAATATGCCCACCAATGGCAGCGCAATATAGGGTTAATCAGGCCCTAGGGCCAAATGGTTGGATTACAACTAAGAGAATGGACGCCAACAGATTTTAGGACCGTCAACTAGCCAATGTGGTCCTCCATTGTCTGAAAAACTGGACAATTTTTGGCCTGATATCGATTGGGAGACCCATCAGAAGCCCCCACACAAGCAGATTCTAAATCAGTCTAAAGGACTGATATCAGCAGCTTTAATCTGCCCATGTATAGCCACCTGTAGGCTCTGCTGATCTAGTCCGGGTTGAGGAGGGAGGGGGGCCTATGGGGGTGTGCGGGGGGAGGGGTTAGTGCTGGGAGGTTGGATTCCCCTTTAAATCGATGACAGTTACCAATTAGCTGATTACATCCAACATGACTGTTGGATGAAGATTTGTGTCAGAAGCAATCATCTTCTACGTGCGACATTTGTATTACTTACATTAGATGCGTCGCACCTGACGTGACGCCTGCGCTTCCTTTGCGTCGGTAAAACTATTCACAATGCGAAAATTTATGCCTTCGCGCAATCAATTATTCCTTTGCGCAAATTTAATATCATTTTTGAGAATTGTTTAGTGAAAGTTTGAGAATTGTATTGTTTGCACCAATGGGCAGTGAATGTAATAAAACTTCTTACTGAAAAAGTTGCGAAGTTGTTGAAGTTACGACACCTTCGAGCACTTCTTAAAAGTGTGCAATTAAAATTCTCAATGCAACAAAAGTTTAAGGAAGAATACTGCATTGCGGAATGGGAATTTTGGTGAATTGTTTTTCTCTTTGCGAATTTAATTGCATTCACCCGATAGAGTTTAATTTAAAAAAAAACTTCTAATTCCATTAAATTTCACCTTTAATAAATGGGCCTGTAAGTGTATGATTGGGGGGGGGGGGAAACAACGTGAGCAAACTTAAATTTCGGAAATGTTTCTAATACGAAAATGTTTAGAAACTCGAATTTGAGTTTGAATAAATTGGCGCCTGAAAAACAGATTTAATGTGAGTAACACATGGTTATTCACGCCTCCGGTTGCAGAAATCGCTCAGTAGGAAGAGAAGAAACGTATATATATATATATATATATATATATATATGACTGACGTCAGTCACGTCACTGTTACTACTTGTTATACTGATGGCGACAGCATTGAAAGTCCCAATGGGCAGGAAAGCAAAAGAGTAATAGAGAAGCCTTGTTCTACATCACGGCCAACTGTGCTTAGTAAATAAGCCTGCGTGTTGCTATGGGAACACGGCCGCATGAAAACGAGTCATTTACACCAATCTTCCAGAGTTATCATTTCACAGCCCCCCCCTGTCCTCCTATAAGGATATCTTGACAAATGTGAGCATAGGCCAAGTCTAGGCCCAACTGGTCGCCACGGATGAAGGACTTTTTAACCTTTAATTATTGAATTTCCCCGACTGCAGTACAAGCATGAATAAGCGTGGATGTATTGCTGATTCTCTGCATCCCCAGCAGTGTCCAACTAATAGAATTCCACTTCAGTCAAGGTCTAAAAATAAAAATATAGATATATGCTCAGACCTAGACGAATACATTGTATGTATCTATTATAATCATGCTCCCACAGCGACTGAGTCAACACAAGCAGCACTTTAATTGTCATTTTCAAAACATTCCGCACTCTTCCAATTTTTGGCCAAAGCATTTTTATGAGGTTTTCTTATTACTGTCACTGTGCTCCATTTAATGTGATTTACATTCCCTTATTAAAGTAGGCTTTGTCTACTGGTTGTTGAGCTGTTACCTGGTACAGCTAATTAAGTACAGGGAGATAAAGAATATGTTCAAATGTGTGGGGGGGGGGGGTTCTTTCTTTCCTGAAGGCTCATTGCTAAAGGGGAACTATTGTGAAAATTTTAATTTAATATAAGCTTCCTCCTACTGAAATAAGAAACTTTCTAAATACAATCAATTAAATATTCTGTCCAGTATCTGAAATAATCAAGTTTATGTTCACTATTCCTCTTTCAGCATCTGTTTCTCTTCATTCTGTCTTCATGCAGCAGTTGGGTGTCAGATATTCATTGTTACATCCAATATATCTTATAGGGGGGCTCCTTTTGCCTAGAAGATGTATTAGAGCTCACTCTATTAAACTCACCAGACATCATGTCTCTCTACATGCAGCAGTTGGGTGTCAGATATTCATTGTTACATCCAATATATCTTATAGGGGGGCTCCTTTTACCTAGAAGATGTATTAGAGCTCATTCACTTAAAATCACCAGACATCATGTCTCTCTACATGCAGGAGTTGGGTGTCAGATATAAAATATATTTTATAGGGGGGCTCCTTTCCTAGCAGATGTATTAGAGTTCATCAAATAACTGATTCCAGTACAAACAAAATCTAACAAAATAACTGTCTTTTGCACAAATCCTGCATGTAGAGAGAAATGGGGGCAAATTTACTAAGATCTGAAAAGTCGCTAGCGTTAGCTTCACTAGCGTTAACTTCGGTAGCATTCGAAGCACTTCGCCAATCGAATTTTCGCCAGCGCTATGCAAATTCACTAAAGTGCAAATTTACACTCAGGTCGGTGAATGGTAGTGTAGTTGCACTAGTGTTACTTCGCTAGGCAGAGCGATGTTACGCTAGCGAAGCCTAATTTGCATACGGCGGGAACTTTAACGTATAATAGAAGTATATGCCACAGCCACTACACAAGCCCAGGAAACCTTTACTAAATAAAATAAAGTTATTTGCCCTACATGTGCCCCCTGTATAGTTGTGTTGCAATATGTTAGGAAATGTAGGGGGGAAGGAGGGTAACCCCCCAAAAAATTTTGATCTTTTTTAGACTATCACCCTCCTATGCTAAAATACACCAGCATTTTTTTGGGACTTAGAAAAAATTGTATTGAACTTCAGACCAGGAAAATGCTCGTCTTAATGAATTTGCGAATTTAAGATCCTTCTTCAGTGACCAACTTCGCCTGGCGTAAGTGTGCGAAGTTGCGCAAGTCTATCTACTTTGCTAGCGTAAATTCGCCAGAGTCGGTGTTCGTGAATTTGCGAAGTTACAATTTGACGTCACGCTGGCGAATTAGAGCTAGCGTTAGACACTTAGAGCTTTAGTGAATTTGTCCAATGGTGTCTGGTGGTTTAATATTTTCTGGGGAAAGGCTTCACTGTGGATAAATGGATTTTATACTTTGGTTGCTTTTTGTAAATTAGGAATAGGGCAGAGACTTGGGGGTAAATTCTCTAAGCGTCGAAAATGCTCTAGCGTTGCCTTCGCTAACGTTCACCACACTTCGCCAGGCAAATTTTCACCAGCGCTACGCAAATTCACTAAAGTGCAAAGTTACGCTCAGGTCGGCGAACAGTAGCGTAGTTGCGCCAGTGTTACTTCGCCAGGCAAAGCGCATTTCGCTAGCGAAGCTTAATTTGCATACCGCACAAATTTCAAAATATACTAGAAGTATATTTTCCAACCACTACATTCCACTACACAAGCCCAGGAAACCTTTAATAAATAAAATAAAGTTATTGCCCTACATGTGCCCCCTGTATAGTTGTGTTGCCATATGTTAGGAAATGTTGGGGGTGGGCGGAAGGAGGGTAACCCCCCCCCCAAAAAAATGTCACTCTTTTTCAGACTATGACCCTACAAAAGGTAAAACACACCAGCTTATTTTCTGGGACTTAGAAAAAAATTCCATTTTTTTCAAACTCCTAACTAATGTATTAGGTCTGACCTGGCGAAGAAACGTCTAGCGTAAGTGCTAACATTCCGTAAAATGGTCCTCTTAGTGAATTTGCTTAATTACGATCCTTCGTCAGTGCGCAACTTCGCCTGGCGTAAGGGTGCGAAATTGCGCTAGTCTATCTACTTCGCTAGCATAAATTCGCCAGAGCCGGTGTTAGTGAATTTGAATAGTGAAGTTACAAATTGACGTCACGCTGGCGAATTAGCGCTAGCGTTAGACGCTTCACACTTTAGTGAATCTGCCCCTTGGGGTAGCCTTGGGTGCATTGTTCGGGCTCAAAATTGAGTTCTGGAATCAATCAGGAAGGAACTAGTTGAGGAGGTGTTGAGTCAGCAGCTAGTAGAACAGCTTCATTCCAGTGCTGGAAGTGTGAGTAGAGACTCAGGTTAGTGGGTTTAGGGCCAATGGGCCAATCTATATTGCCTTGGCACCAATACTACTTACCTGGCTCTGACCAGGAACTGAAGGATACCAATAATGGGGGATGCAAGTTCAACAAGCCTTTAATACACTAGAATGTTCCCAGTTCTGCTATGGCTTTGCTATTCTGGACTCCCTCCAACATCCACATTAGGGCCCAAATGCTGTTATTTTAAACCCATAAAGAATTCAGTATAACTATGAAAACAAACAGAGTTATTGGCTTTAGGAGGTTGCAGGTGACTCCCATTATCAGAACTGAAACACCTGGCAGGTTCCACAAGCGACCCAAGCACTACAATAATATTTAATGTCTGTAGCAAGTTTTTTGGTTCTGGGTGACTTTCTCTCTCCGCTTTCCCACAAGAACCATTGTTCTGCTTCTTATCTTTACTTTTCCAGCAAGCACTTTTTCCTCTCAGAGTCAAGTAAACAATTGTTCTTTTTGTTAGCTGAAGATCTAATCCAATTATCCTGCATTCAGCCAGCCATGCCTTTAATGATGGCACATACTTTATTTTGCATTGTTTCATGATACCATTCAAACGTTTCTGACAGACAAGAAATTAAGACAATTGGACTTTATGGCTGTGTGATAATTGGGCTTCCTGAGTATGTGGGATTTTCTAAATATCCAATTCAGCTGTTTGGGTCTATCATTTACAATCGCCTCTAATTGCTTTTCTCTTTAAAAATGACTCAACATAAGTCCAAGAGAATATCTGGAAATGTTCCATTATCTCATACCGCCTAATTGTTTCTGATAATCATGTTTTAGGCCAGTGATCCTTAACCAGTAGCTCATGAGTAACATGTTGCTCTCCAACCCCTTGGATGTTGCTCCCAGTGGCCTCAAAGCAGGTGCTTATTTTTGAATTCCAGGCTTGGAGGAAGGTTTGGTTGTATAAGATCCAGGTGTACTGCTAAACAGAGCCTCAATTCTGGTTGCCAATCAACATAGGGGCTATCTAATGGCCAATCACAGCACTTCTGTGGCACCTGAAGAACAATTTTCATGCTAGCATTGCTCCCCAACTCGTCTTTCTTCTGAATGTTGCTCACGGCCTCAAAAGGTTGGGGATCCCTGTTTTAGGCACTCAAAATGGAACAGGGCTCACACAGTGGGAGTAATTGTATGTTGGGTCAATGGTGTGTCATCTAGACTAGGTCACCCAGCATGGTCCTATCTGGGATACAGTATCTGGCAGTGGAGATGCCAACATGAGTGCTACATTAGTGTTTGTGTTGGGCAGAGACGATGTGTCCTAGAGACCTATTGGTAACACTGCAAGTAAAACAGTAGAGTCAAGTGTTTAATGGGAACCATAGGTCATTAAGGACCATCAAGAAACTAAGGAATGTACTGTAGATCTGGAAACAGTAGCTGGAACACTAGTGGCCGAACAGGCAACTTAGGGCACCTATGGAGACTTCTTTATGGTTTGTAGGTGAGAGGGAGATTCTCCTGCTTGGTCCCATTCAAAGGGCAAAATAAGTGACAATAAACCTACAGGTGCAACAGTTGCTCCAGGTCTAGCAGCAACAAATACGAAGGTGCCATTTACCAGTCTTCTATTTAAAAGCAAACACTTGATTAGTTGCTATGGTTTATAAGATCTTAAAGGACAAGGGAAGTGTAAAATAGAATAAGGGTAGAAATGGTGTATTTTGTATACTAAACATAAACATGAACTTACTGCACCACAAGCCTAATCAAACAAATGATTTATACAAAGTTGGCCACAGGGGGCTGTCATCTTGTAACTTTGTTATACATCTTTGCAAGACTAGACTATATACACATGCTCAGTGTGATCTGGGCTTCTTAGGGATCGTCACAAATGATCAAAAAATAAAGCTGCTTGAGTTCTGCATGGCTGGTAAGTAAGGCAGGGGCTCCCCCTGCTGTTCATAAGTGATTGTTTCCCTGCCAGAAGTTAGGGACTGTCTGAAAATTCCTATCCACAGCAGTAAATGAAGGGAGAATTTCACTGCATTCACAGGTTTCTTATAAAAACGGTACACATTTTTTAATTAAAGTATATTGGAGATAGATTTCTTTTTCATTAAAGAAAGTAAAAATTGGATTTTATTTATTTGCCTTTCCTTGCCCTTTAAGCAAGCTGTGTAGTTTTTACTAAAATAACCTCTAGCATTTTGATCACTGCTACTTATCAAATCTTATCCATGTTGTAGCCCATTGATAACAATATGAAGTGACATGAGTAGCACATAGCAAGCAGCTGTCCCTCCCCTCCCCCCAAAAAAGTGAATTTTCAGGCAACAGTTATGTGATTGGCTGACTGCATCCACACCACAAAAAAGGCTGTACATCCTCATAATCATATATACACACTTTACATCATTCTATCCTTTGTATAGTAATATTTTGTCTTGGCAATCAAGCCCAGTTAGGCCGGTGCCATAGCCAGGATACACTTATCTCAAGACATTCTACCAAACAGGGAGTAACTAGATGCTACTGGGCCCACAAGAAATAAATTTTAGGGACCCCAATATATCCAGAGTTGACCTGTTTTACCAATATACAGTATGTTGGAATTGCCAATTAATTAGTGCCTCATAGGGCCCCCTGTAACTCCGTAGTTACACACCTGGGGAGGTGCCAACCTATGAAAATTGGGACCAAAGTTAAATAGTTGGACAACTATATTGGGTTTATCTTGGCTTGGTATGTTGGCTTATTAAGGTTGCCACCTGTGCAGTTTGACCTGGTCAGCCTGGTTTTTAGGAGGGCTGTCCAGGTCAAAACTGCCTGCGTGTTTTTCCAAATTGGGAAAACCAGGCTGGGTTCCTTGATGTGGCAATTGGCCAATCAGTCCATTGGCATCACAGGCCTGCCCCTTTCGATATCACTGACCTGCTCCACCCCGGATGTCATTGCCCCTCCTGGCGTTAGCCGCAATGAGAGGTGACAACCCTATGACTTAATCATTTTCAACTTTGTAACAAAAAACCCTGTTTTTTTTGTTTTTTTAATATACATGCAATTGCATAGACTATAAATTACTAGATTGATGGATTTTCTCTCTTTCGTATGTTTGTAACTATCCTGGACAGATCACTTGCAATTCCTGTGTGTTTGTCTATTTTACTTGGAGAGCTCCCACTAATTATAAAACCAATTTATAAAAATATTCAGTGATGAAGTCAAACAAGTACAGGCTTTTACCCCTTCTAATTGACCAAGTTTTTTAACATACTCACTGTACCACTGAGTAATTGTCGTCTCTCTGCTGCATTCACCCACCAATAGGACCTGAGAGCCATTTTCTGCAAATGCATGGTCCCCATGGCAACCAGCAATATCTCTTTTTAAAATAATGTTGTCTTTCTGCAGAAGTACTAATAATAGCATTTATTGGAATGAGGTTAGCTACATCTGTAGATTTCTTGTTTAGTTAGATGCTTCTAGGAAGTCAGAATACCTGATGCCATGTATATCCATAGACCACAAAGGATGTGATGATCATGAAAAGTCGATTTTTACCACCAACCTCTCTCTCTGGCTCCTTTTAGACTGTCCCCACCTACAGCTTTCTATATTCACTTGTATATCGGATACAACAAGTATTCGCATGGGCCCTCATTGACCTCAACTCAATGAGCAAATGTTGGACAGTAATATCTAAATCTAGACATGGGAGCTTTGCTATTGCTAATCCTTAGTGACCAACCATGCACCATGACTATAGCTAATGGTGACCATAGATGTAACAATTACAATCCTTCTTGTGTCCATTAGTGACCATTGGTCACATGAATTATTGTTGGTTTCAATACACATGTGTAGAGCTGATTGGTCAGATATACATAAATAAACAATAGAATTCCACTTGTATCTGATGATTCAGTAATAACAATGGAAGATGTTCAGGTGCCTTCAAAGGAAACTGATCAAAATTTTCCAGACCAGCCCAATAGACGAGCCGACCCGTATCCAAGCCTTCTGTCGATATTGACTTGTCTCCTACATACACCAAATATTGTACGAAAAATTCATCTTATACAATATTATCGGGGCGTCTGTGGCCACCTTGACTTGGATTTCGGACAATAGAAGGAAATACATAAAAGCTTTGTATACAAAGATAATTGCATGTAAAGTTGCTGTACCGTGTTAGCCAGTAAAAATATATACAAAAAGTATAAAAAAGTATAAAAAAGTATACAAAGATAGATAGACATAAAGAAATACCAAAGAGTTGCAAGTGTGTGATTTTAACTACTATGCCATAACAAGTGGAGTGCTCTCCAATTGTATAATTCTGGAATTATGGACAAGATTGGAAGTAACCTTTAGGAAGTTGCAGTACTGCAACAATCATCATAATCATATACTCTCCACCCAATCAACATATGATAATATAGAGAATAATGAAAGGAATAAAATCACATAGGAGGTCCATGAGATCTAAAGACACAAGGACGAAGGTTGAGAGCTTCTATACAGGTCAGGGAACTCTGAGGTGACTTCTAAAATCTTTTTATTTCACAACAGGGAGTATATTGTTATTTATAGTGTGGTCTCAGAGGGTCATGTTACACCAATTACATCAATAAGCACTGAGTACAACTGATTATATGGATGTATAATTTTACAGGATATCAATGGCTCTTGTTCATTAAAGACTGTTTAATGCAAAAGTTTGGACACCCCTTGCCTAATTACATATTTAGTTAATTTTGTAAGTGACAAGAGTCTCATTTAGCAGCTTAGAGCGGTGTTTGAGTGGTGGTGGAGTGGCAGATTTTATTAAGCTCCACAAGTGTCAACTCCTAGGAGGTTATTTAACAAAGGTTGAGTTGTAGAGGTTTGTGAAGTTTTTTATACATCAAATAAACTCATAACTCAAATTTTTTTCTGATTTACAAAAACACTTGAATGGGAATAACTTGAATCAGTGAATTCAGGGTGAAAAACGTCAAATTGCTTAATCGAGTTAATCGAGTTTTCGAGGGAAACCCACCAAACATCATGAAGGCTACAAACATCTTCAAATGATTCAAGGGACCTCTGCCGTTGACTTCTACATGACCTTGACAGATTTTAGCTGTTATATTTTGAGATTTTAGCTATTTTCAGTTTTCGGTTTATACTAAATATCTACAAATTCGTGTTTTGACTGAAAACTCAAATTTTTGGGGAAAAAATCAATTGGAAGGGTGACCAAACTTGTGCTATATCTTTGTGTCCCTATTTTCCTTTGTGCCCCTATTTTCAACCCAATCACCCCAGAAGTGTAGGATTCCTGTGTATCTCATTGTATATATTCTAATTTCTATATGTACTTTCTTTATAATGACTTCCCATTTTCCAAATTCAAATTTTTATCATCAGCTCTGTGCATTTTATTTTCAGGCTGAGACATTACTGGAGAAGACTAAAGGTGGCCATACACGGTGAGATCCAATTGTTTGGGATGTTGCCAAACGAGCGGATCTCCCCCCGGTATGCCCACCTTGTGGTGGGCGATATTGGGTTGATCCAATCATGGGCCCTAGGGTCGCAGGACCGCACCAATGAACAGATCCACAATCCAACAATATTTTTAATCCTGCCCGATCGACATCTGGCCGACTTTCAGCCAGATATCGATCGGGGAAGCCCATCGGAGGGCCCCATGCACGGGCTGATAAGCAGTCGACTGTCACCAGCTTTTATTCCCTTGGTATGGCCACCTTAAGATGGAGGACAGCTTGAACCAATTGCTTCCCATCAAGCGTTCCCTTCCTCTTGGCTCTTTGTATTGAGGTGTAACGGTATGTAACGTCCTGAAGACGGCTCCAATATGGAGACCGAAACGTTGAGGGAATAAACACAAGCTTTGTTGCTTTTTACACGAGACTTTGGAGTGCGGAGTATTTACTGAGGATGTGTTTTGGTTTTCCAGCACCCAGGCAGATGACTTAAGTGGAGTGTGCACCAGTTAACCTCGTATTTTATATATATATATATATATATATATATATATATATACATTTGAAATCCTTAGAAACAGCATAAATTCTATGGAAGAATTAAAGCATAAAATCATCTTTTCTCTTATCATGCAATTCGTGAACTACTCATGGGGTGAAATTATGAAAATACAAATCACCCCTAGTGTGTATATAACGTGTACATCATGTGTATATAGTATAACTTATACTGTGTACTGTTTCCCCTGCATTATACAATGACAAAATATAGCCGAAATATAGCTTGAACTTGATCCCAACTAAGATATAATTAATCCTTATTGGAAGCAAAACCAGCCTATTGGCTTTATTTCATGTTTATATGATTTTCTAGTAGACTTAAGGTATGAAGATCCTAATTATGGAAAGATCCCTTATCCAGAGAAAACCCCAGGTCCCGAGCATTCTGGATAACAGGTCCCATACCTGTAATAATAAAACAGTAGCTTGTACTTGATCCCAACTAAGATATAATTAATCCTTATTGGAAGCAAAACCAGCCTATTGGCTTTATTTCATGTTTATATGATTTTCTAGTAGACTTAAGGTATGAAGATCCAAATTACGAAAAGATCTGTTATCCAGAAAACCTCAGGTCCTGAGCATTCTGGATAACAGATCCCATACCTGTAATAATAAAACAGTCGCCTGTACTTGATCCCAACTGAGATATAATTAATCCTTATTGGAAGCAAAACCAGCCTATTGGCTTTATTTCATGTTTATATGATTTTCTAGTAGACTTAAGGTATGAAGATCCAAATTACGAAAAGATCTGTTATCCAGAAAACCTCAGGTCCTGAGCATTCTGGATAACAGGTCCCATAACTGTACTATTACTGTACTGTTTAAATTCTAAACTACACAAAAATATTAAAAAAAAAACTATAATATGAAGCATTGGCACATATAATATAAATGTGAATGAATCTCTGTTATGAAATACAAACATTCAATATCATCATGGAAATGTGACTATTAGTAACACAGACAAAACTTGTGCAACTGTTTTTCTCAAATTCTAGCTTATTTAAAAAATGTGACAAAATATTCCCGCACATGTTTTCTCGCAGTGAAAATTTCACATGCCAATGAAAATCTCATTGTCCCTTTCATTTCCCATAAAGCGAAAAATCTTTAATGTTTTAATAAACTGGGAAAATAAATAAAGTTGTGTTGGAGGGATGAAATTGGTAGAAAAAAACATCAATGTATTAATTTGGGCAGTGTGACATAATGGCACCAAATCAAAGCAGTCTAATGAGGAATATAGACACAGAACATAACATACAGTATAGAGAAATTCAGAATAAGAGCCTAATACAGGGGTGCCCATCAGGATCTACAGTAGACCTTTAGATGGGGATGAGTAGCTCTCAAGACACAGCTTGACTTCATTTTTTTCCTGTTTAATTATTTTTATTAATATATTTATTACAGTTGATTAAAGTTACATAAAAAA
>CM044439.1:2505526-2530646 GCA_024363595.1 Xenopus borealis
TGTATCAAGAGTGAAATGTTGTGCACATGTGTTAAGTGCATTGCTCTCTTGGGAAACATAACATTTGCCTCGGACTGTTAATTTTTGTGAAATGTCCATTCCCACAGGAGAAATACTTGGCAAGGGCTCATGTGCGGCTTCATGAGAAAACCAATGGTGTGACCCAGTTGTTTGCTAGGGCAAAGTTGGAAATATAAATCCCGGCAGTAAATTCAGAAGAACCTTTGGCTTCATCCCTGTGGATTTCACCTGGCAATAACTTCTTCAAGTTGCTTTCATTTGTTCCAAAGAAGACAGTCGTAGGGACTTCTCCCAGGCTCTGATTTCCAATCATTGTGGCACCCTGCCTTTTTCCATTGCACCCTAACCAATAGTGTGAAGTGGGGGCCCTGATAAAAGTTGGGCTGTAGTATTTGTAGATATCAGAGTATTGACTTTATGGTTGTTTTGCTTGTGGTAACTTTAATGAAAACATCTGGGCTAAAATGGAGCATGAGAAGATCAATGATAGGGACTTTTCAGCCTGGGGGATACGGCAGCTTCTGGAAACTCATAGGTACTTATTTTACTTTCAGATTTAAGGGGTAATAGGGATAATATAAAAGAAGGTGTTTTTCAAGTTTAGAAAAAAGGCAGTGAAGCATGGAATAAGAGTAAGCTCTTTTGGATTAATGTAGTCCAAAACGTCCCTACCTATGTGTTACCGATGAACCATATAGTTACATCCATATAATTAAATCTCCCCCAAGCAACACACCATCTTCAACCTCATGACCTCTAGTATCATTTTAAAGGAGAATATAACATACTCACAGTGAAAAAAACACAATTTCAAAAACCAGCCTCTATATTTTTTGTGCATAGATTTGCTCATTTTTCATGGTGGCCACCATCTTCAACCTCATGACCTCTAGTATCAGGCATATATGCCTCAGTGGTGATCACCACCATATACCATGGACATTGGAAGTGATATGGACATTGGAAGTGATGAGGCAGAACATGGTGGTCACCAGCCTGGTGCTATTCTGCATTTCCCAAAGAGCTTTCAAAAGCTTCACCTCCCATATAATAATGGCACTTGTAGATTCTAAAGGGCAAGCGGAAAATGTATTGATTTTTTGAGGTATTTAAGCACTTTGCAGAGTTTTGTCAACCATCTACCAAGCTGGAAATCTTGCAGGCTGCAAAATGCTGGGAATCTCTCCCTATGTGTTGCCCTTAAGAGCCCATGAGGTTTGTCTAGGACAAGGTTGTTCACAGTTTTTCAAGGATTTTTAGACCTTAGCACATTCAGTCATTTCTATTGATTTTTTTATTGATTTTTTTTTCACATCTTCTTCACTTGGGCTGTGTTATTGCTGTTTCCATAGAGTGAGATTTTAAACATTAATGTGCTTTTGTTTATAACCTTTGTACTTTGTAGTTTGCAAGTGTAACCCATAGTTCTATACCACACGTGTATATGTTACATATTATTCTTAGTGCTTCTATCATTTTAAAGGAGAATATGACATAATCACAGTGAAAAAAACACAATTTCAAAAACCAGTCAAAAACCAACAGTTTTGTCCATAGGAAATATTTAAAATAAGGAAGTGTAACCTACCAAACCTACCTGCACATTGGGTGCTTCCCTAGTGTAAATGTAGTGGGAGACCCTGCATGGGTGAGCTTGCAGCATTATAAGGTAACACTAACCCTCTTTGGCCCCAGCCTAGTGAATGTTCTGTCACTGTACCAAAAACTTCTTCTCTTGAATTTTTCACAACCAGAGCTCGATTAAGACTAAGTGGGGCCCTAGACAAGTGCACTTGGTGGGTGATCTGGCATTGGCCACAACAATATTGCTTTCCTCTTTCAATTGGGAAAATCAAACCTTCTTTTAAATTAAAAGGGGGATTTTGATTAGAAGATGAGTTGGTGAGTACTGATGGGAGGGGTAAAAAAGATGTTCAGCCCGTAGGAATTTTAGCCGCACCCTGTGACGCCTACAGTTTTCACAACCTCCTTTTTTTCTGAACGTCCAAAGCTCTGAAAACTATTTGCCGCTTCCATTTTTTTGAGTAAGTTTTCCAGTTTATGAGGGTAAAAGAAATATAATGCTGTGGTGTGAAGTTTGATATGAAAGTATAATTACTTTTACAGGGAAATAACTTGCACGTTGCCAGTGTTGTGTGAAAAAGTCAACAATCATGTGTTAATTACATAAACCATATGTTGTTTTGATCTACATATAGTACCAAAGTCTTATCTCCAGGGGACACAAAGGGGATCAGCGAAGGAGATGTTTAGCCTAGTGAAGCCGTGAGCTTCCTAGTATTCATGCATAAACCACATGCAGTCCATCAGAGCAGGTTGAAGGAGCTTATTGGCACTCAATGCAGCTTGCTAGGACAATGCCTGGACCCAAGTATCTTTCTGTAAGGTGCATCAATTCTTGTTCACTTTTGCATCTATTTAGCACTTATGTGATGTCCAGGAATGCTGACCTCTTTAGTATTGAATTTGTTTCAAATAGCTGCATCTCTTTTACTGCCTTGTCCTTTTATAGGTCACTAAGAAAGTTCTAAGATGAACTTCAGTTTCCCTGGTGGACATCCCTTTGCTATTTGTCCCACTTGTGGTCAGTTTTATAACGTATAAATATTATTGCTTCTGGTATCGGTGTCAAATTTTCATCCAATTTCAGGGAGTACTGGGAAAGAATACTGCATTGTGGTTAATTAAAATGTCAGATTGCACCAACTATTTGCACTTTGAACTCCTTCTAAATGAGCCATAGGAAGTTATTCTTCTCAACAAGGCTTTCATAGCTGTTTGCGTTTATTCACATGGCAGAGAGAGAGGTCAGTGTTGTACTCATTAGTTCATGGGAAAGCTCAGCTGTATGTAATAGTGCCCTTCAGTGTCCAGCTATGAGAAGATGTGAATTAGCCTAAATGTGAATGAGTGTATGGGTAGCTTTGTGTTGGTGGGTGGAAGCCAATGTTCCTTCTGAGCTGGGCAATGGGGCACCCAAGACACAGCACAAATTTGCACACACATATAAATAATTCAATACTTGTTGGATTTGCTTGTCACCCAGATTTAAAATATCATGCACGAATGGAAATGTGTTGAGCATGTAGCCTACAAAAGCTATGGCTTTGGTAGGTATGTGTGTTGTGTACAGTGGGGGGAGGTTAAGTAGTAATATGGAAAACATCATTTAGTACAAGAGACCCATAAATATGACAAAAGGCTGCTTTCTTTAGTCAAACAAGCCCTGAACCCATTTAAAACAAGTTTAAATTAAACATCTCTGGTACAGAAATCCAGTTAAGAGCTAATGAAATCAGCAGCAGACAGCAGAGAAGGGTATATTTAACAATTCATCCGTTCCTTTTCTTGATTAATAGAACCGGTACTTATTCATCCCTCCTCTCATCCGCTCACACTATCTGCCCATGTCACTCTGCCAGTAACAAGAATCATTATCTTTTGGCTTCTTATTGAAAGGTTGTTTCCTGGAACAGAGCAAAGGAAGCCAACGACTTAAATTTATAGAGTATTTTTGAGGACGGTTACTACCAACAATAAGGAACACTTAGTCATGATTTAGTGGAAACATTCACTCAAATGAAGATGTGCCTCTATGGCGCCGAAAGGCTTCTTCACAACTGACTGGTGACACATCATGTTTGATGCCAGAAAACCAAGAAAATGTTGAGTTTTCATGGAAAACCCAGCTTCAAACCCCATTTTGTGAAGGTTAAAACATCTTCAAATGGTTAAGGGGACTTTTACATGAATTGGACAGGTTTCATTTGACAGGTGTACTTTCAGATTCGGACTTGTAACAGCTTTGGGGAATAATAAATCACAAAAAAGCCTCTTTTTTACCTAATTGTTTACATCGTCAAAACAGATGCTGCACAAAAATTGTGCCTTAATGAATAGCCCCTTCTGTGTTTCAGGGATCTCAAAAACACACGAATGCCACACTTTGGCTTCACCTGTCACACTATTGGCAAGATTCAATTCAATGAGAAATCCTTAATTAAAGTGAAGTTTTCATGTAATAACCTATAGTTCATAATCTGCTACATTCTCTACAACGTACAACCACCTGAACCATCATTTTTAAAACCCAAGTGTCATCCACATATCTGAACCAGTGACTCAGTGTATCAGATATGTGTGTAACATTTTCGACACCCCTTTGTCTGTGTTTCACTCCACGTGTGGCGCTTACCTGATGGCACGGGACAAACCTGAGCCACTCCGCAGTGGTATCAGGAGAGACTGGGTACCTGGTACTTACTAGTGCAGTGCCTCCACATAGTGGGATCCGGGAATGCACCTGCGGATGAGCCCACTAGGAATACAGTAATACACACACACACATAGTATTGGTTAAACTGAATAAAGGTTTATATAAAATAACTGGCCAACTAGTACATGCAACACTCCTAACTGGAGGCAATAGGGCCTCACTAACTGACTTGTTAGCGCAAACTGTCTAGCTAACTATGAAAAGGCAAAGTCCTTTAATGTCCTTACAATAATTTCTTCACCGCCTCTTTTGGGTACTGTCCCTTTAAAGCAGATACTCACAAATGCTGTTTGAGCTCTCTTCCGGTGAATCCAGCACTGTCAGTCATACAGTGAGATTACCAGCCCCTTTGGATGCTCAGATAGGAATCTCCTGCTGTTTGTTCCTCAGTCTGGATTCCTTTCACACTCTCTGTCTCTCCAGGCCCAGTATGTGGCTTCCCTGTGCCAGCCTGATCTAAATGAATGCTTTGGTGCAGCCTTTCAGCTCTCTGAGGCCACTGGCAGCTTCTCTGTAAACCATGCGGTTCTCTATGCCAGCCCTTTTTCTTTTGCCAGTCTCTCTGACTTCCTTTTCCTGCCAGCCAGCCCTTAGCTGCTGTGTCACTTCCTGTTGCGCTGAGATCACTGAATAGCTGGTTGCTAGGTAACAGCTTACATCACACACACACACAGTCTCTCTGCCTCTACATGTGGATGACACTTGGGTAAAAATCTGATCCAATGAAGTGGCCGCCTTTACAGAACATATTAATTCAGTTGACAATAACATCAAGTTCACAAGGGAAGATGTCCATGGTAACAAACTTGCCTTGTTGGACTGTCTGATATGCATCCAAGAGGGGAGTAACTTGAAAATGTAAGTATACAGGAAACCTACTCATACGGATCAATATCTGTTGTTCGATTCCTACTATCCACTGGAACACAAACTGGGTGTCATTTAGGGTTGCCACCTTTCCCTGTGGCTCAAGCCGGACAGGGGGGGCGGTCCCGGGACGTCATGGGGCGGTCCCGTGACGTCAGTGGGTGGTCCCGTGATGTCACGGGGCGGAGCTATGACGCCGCGATCGCCGATTGGCCGATCGCGGCGTCAATCAAGCCAATCCCGCCCGGTTTTCCTTATTTGGAAAACCGGGCAGGAAGCATTGAACCGGGCAGCCCTTCAAAATACCGGGCTGTCCGGTTCAAAACCGGACAGGTGGCAACCCTAGTGTCATTAGAACTCTGCCCCACAGGGCGGAATATGTGGCAACTGATACAGAGTCCAAGGACAAGGAGCATAAACATCTCAGAGGAGCTTTGAAAGTCTCTGTGTTTTTCAAACCTAGCAATACACTGAGACAGAAACTGGTACACCCTAAGGATCCAACTCCTAAAGAAAAACAAAGCAATGTGGTATACACAGTCCAGTGTAGCTCAGCATGGGAGTGGGAACTCTACAGGGCAAAACTCGGCTGTCTTTCTGCACCTAAAAGACATGGGACACTCCTTCGAAGATAGCAATGTCCATATCTTAGATAAAGAAGACCGCTGGTTTGAAAGAGGCGTGAAAGAGGCGATTCATATCAAGCCATCCCTGAATAGAGGTGGGGGCCTTTGACACCACCTGTCTGCTACATACAGTGCTGTTCTAACATCTGTTCCCCGGCTTTATCACAACACTTCACACATCCATTCATGCAACTCTCGCAACAACCACCTGTTTCTAGGACTTGCATGACTATAACAGTAACTACACACAATCAACACCTCTGTGATGTCCCCTCTCTGAACACTTACCATGTGCCACTTTGATTGGATTGTTGGATTGAAGAGTTTATATGCCGAGAACTCCCCACACCAGTCAGTTGAACTGAAGAAGCTGCTCAGATGGGCAGTGAAACATTTTCATAAAAATTTTTTCAGCAAGTCCAGTTGCTTTTTGAATTACTTATATTAGATACACCATGACCTGTATGAATGAAACTCTTCATAGTCATATCAAATAGGCAAAGGGCATGGTTAATCAGCCTAAGGCATTAATCCCAGAGCCTAAATTAAAGTCAAGAAAAGGAGTCAGTGTGAGTATTAGATAACAATTAAAGATGTTCTTGAAGCACAAGGCGCTCAGGATTATGCAAAGAGCAGATAAATGCAGTGTGGTTGGATATAGAACCCCCATCAGCCAAGCTGGAAAGGTGGAAAGAGGTGATGGGAAACTTCTAAATATGAAACTGGGTGAGTATTCAAACCTAAGTTGTTTGGAGAAACTTGCTACTGAATTGCTATTATTACATTGACATTATTAAATTCTTCCAAGGAGTGGTTCACCTTCAAGTTAACTTTTAGTATATTGGAGAAGGACCAATTGTAAGAAACTTTTCAATTGGTCTTCATTATTTATTTTTCATAGTTTTTTAATGATTTGCAATTTTCTTCTGTTTCTTTGCAGCTTTCAAATGGGGGTCACTGACCCCATCTAAAAACAAATGCTCTGTAAGGCTACAAATGTATTGTTATTGTTACTTTTTATTACTTATCATTCTATTCAGTCCTTCTCCTATTCATATTCCAGTCTCTTATTCAATTCAGTGCAGGGTTGCTAGGGTAATATGTACCCTAGAAACCAAATTGCTGACACTGCAAACTAGAGAGCTGCTGAATAAAAAGCTAAATAACTATAAAACCACAAAAAAAAATGAAAACCAATTGCAAATTGTCTCAGAATATCACTCTCTACATTATACTAAAAGTTAACTCAAAGGTGAACAACCCCTTTAAATGACCTTGGATGATGGTTGGGGAAATTTGAATGTCACTAAAGTAACAAAGAATTGGTATCCAGTCATTGGTTGATAAAAATAAAAAACCCAGGATAGTACTAATACCAGTAACATGCAACATGAGGTCCTTATCATTTTAGGCTTTGGTTCAAATTGATGACCTATGGTACAGGCTCTAGTTTTGTATGGTTTTCATGATATCTCAGGTTACTGTTTCTTCCACTGTATAAAGAATAACAGATAGGATTTCATTTTGCCCTCAACATGCACAGCACATTTTCCAAAAATATGAGAAGAATATAGAGAAGAATCAAATGTATGACCCTTTAGAGACATCAAGGGGTGCAGCTGTGACCCTGCTTCACGCCGCTTTTTTATACAGAATTTTGGCACCATTGTGAAAAATTCCCCCACGCCCAATGCCTCTAGCTGTTCTTGAACTACAGTTCACAGTGACCCTTGGTTGGCCAGTCTTGGGATTAGTAGTTCAACATCAGATGAAGCAGTGCAGGTCAGGTTCCATTTGTGAAATCAAGCCTATCCCAGTAAGCTTAGCGAGTGCAATGCTTTTAAAATGGATCAAACCTTTCACTGCATTACAGACATAATGAAAAACATCAACAGAATCATATTTGGATAATTGAATTTGTGAGAGCATATCTGGTAATAAGTTGCAAAATACTTCCAAGTAAAATATGCATTTAAAAGCTGAAATAGAAACATTATGTAGATTTTTGGATTTTCACATTTTAGAAAATTGTTAGTTCCAGGGCACAAATTGCAAATTTCATCTGCATCACCAAAGAGAATCCAGGATGAAAACATTGCTAATCAATATGTTCAGTTTCTGAAAAGACAAACAGGAGGGTTCTCTCAGCAAGCTCTTTAGTTGGGTGCACTTAGGGTTGACTGCCCTGTTGCTGCACAGAATGGGGCACCAAAGATCAGTAAAGAGTAGATACAAAGGAAAGAAGAAGAGAAGGATGAGATTTTGATAAGTGCAAGATGGAAAGAGTAGGGCAAATGGTTCTGAAAGGGCAACAAGGAAAATGCTGGGCGAGCAGCATGGGTATTGGGTTGACCAACCTGCAAACCTTTAATTGCTTTTCAAGTTTAATTTCCAGCACCCATTGAAAGTTGAACATTTGGCCCATGTATGGTGGCAGCTAATTTGCCTCCATCTGATGGGGTTTAGGACCATATCAGCATGTTGATGCAGTCCTTGATCCACCACAATTATGATCTGACTGTTGGTAAATGGTCAAATGATTGGATAGTGCCCACCTCAAAGTGGACATCTTGGTCACCTCGTAAATGGGCAGATCTGATACAGGCCAACTTAAATTTAGCACTGTAATGGGGCAAAGTTTGTCAACCTCTAACATAAGTGTATGATGTAACACAAAGCTTTGTGCTGTACAGAAACAACCACAGAACACATACATTGATTATTATGTGCCAATATGCTCTGTACAGGGTTCAATAACTGCTCAAGTCATGCACTTGTAATAGTTACAGTCAATGGGCACAAGCCTAACAAATAGCACAGGGGATAAATTAGTCGTTATTGAGTCTTGTGCGAACGACTATTAAGCTACAGCTTTTCTTTTTTTTAATTTCAGCTTTACACTTGGAAACAAATCTTGTCCTAGGTTAGAAGATTCTGAACAAAAAGATTGAAAATGCAGGAAAGCTTTTAAACAAGAAATAAACAGAACTTACTGAGCAAATAGGGGCAGCTGCCTTGGGGCCAGGGGCATAACTACAGAGGAAGCAGACCCTGTGGTTGTAGGGGGACCTAATTAATTTCAATATAGGTCAATCTACCAATGTTTTGGAGCCCTAAATTAAGTTTGCTGTTGGGCTCAGCAACATCTTGTTGTGTCACTGCTTGGGTCCTGCACTTAAGAGAACAAATGGACCCAATGCTCACAGCCAAAAAAGTTCTTCCTTAGTTTTTTTATCTGGGGTACAGCTCCTTCTAGACAACAACTGCCATATATTCTGCCATAAGCATGGAGAAGCAAGTGCTACCAGAAAGAGAGAGTGTTGAGTCTCTGAATGAGGGATCCCTTTCATCTTGTGAAGTCAATATATATGATCACCACAACTAAATTCCTTTGCAATTTGGATGCAAAACCTCTATGTCAAGGAATGGAAATGTCTAATTTCAGCACACACATGATAGAAGGTATATCTATATGTCAACAATTTGTCAAGGTGGAATCATTGCAGCCATTGTCTCTTAGTTGATGTCCTCCAACATAAACCTTTTTTTTTTTTCTCCTGAACAACCAACTTCTACATGACAGAATGCTGACTGAATGGCCACATTAATAATATGGACAGAATGATTTGACAAAAACCTACATGCCAGCGGCATTCTAACATTAGGGTTGCCATGTGATCACATTAATTGGCAAGAGCTGGGCAGGAACAGGCAGGTCTGGAAGTGTGGAGAGACCACAAAGGCCTGGATCTAGGTGGCAAGTTTTAGGGATGGCCACCCAGTCAACATCTAAGGAGCACTGGGGACATGAACTCCTGTACACATAATCCCCAGTGCTTTGGCGTGTGTACGCACTGAGGTGAGGTCCCCTCTCTAGGGAGCTGGGTACTATGACCTACTGGCACCCAAGCCTGAAATCCAGGACTGGGATTAGGTGCCATGGGGAGAAACTCTAAACTTCAGAAAAACAACAGCACTGGTGTCATACGCTACACAATAGAGGCAGCAGTCTCACAATATGTGATTGGCTGCAAAAAAGACTGACCCTTGAATGAATCAAGCACCTAAAAGTAATTCTATTTGCATACATTTCATGAAAAGAACATAGAAGTTGGATGGGTTTTCAATACACTGTTTCTCATTATGATGGAATATTATGTTATGCAACCTTCGCACCACCTTTTCCTCCCACTCAAATCTGTAATTTTATTGCCGTAATTCTCCTCTTGCCAGTTTTTGGACGACGTTCAGCAAAGCTCTTAAACTCTTCTTTTGCCGGATGACTATTCATCAATAGATGATGCTGTTTTCACATATTATTTCAATTTAACAAAACCTCACTCTCAAAACAAGCTGATCTCATTATTATTTTTTGATGTGAATAATGAACAATCTCTGTAAAAGTTCTGTGCAAATGTGTTGGCCCCATATAAACAAGGGATAAAAATAGATAAATGTACATGTATGTGCTGTGGTTTATAGAGATTAAAAAACACAAAAGACTTGAATAATCTGTAAATTATATCCTTATAAACGGTGAGTTCTGATGTCATCAGTTATGTATGTATGTATGTATGTTTTTATTTATATAGCGCTCCTTAAGGGCAAAGCACTGTACAGTAACAATAATTTAGTAGTACAAACAAGGGATCACTGCATTAATCAGTAACAATAAGTGCATTATTATAAATACAGTTTGCATAAATATAAAATATAATTACACATTGTTGAGACAAGATGATGGGGGGCCCTACCCCTTGGGGCTTACAGTCTAAATGGGAGGGTAACATAAAGACACAATTTGGAGGGGTAATAAAGTGCTTTTTACAGTGGGTGAAACAAGTGCCAGTTCAGGTGTAAACGGTGAGTTCTGATGTCATTTCTGTCACATGACTCACTGAAACTTGTGTATTATAATAAATAAAGTACCCCCAGTTGCAAAATATAAGGATATTAGAAGTTACCTCGGAGTTCCATGACCTGTATAAAAACACTCGGACGATATGGTCATGACACTCCTTGGTAACTTATAATATCCTTATATTTTACAAGAGGAGGTACTTTATTCACTATATACATTCCTGCATATATATACATTAGCCTAGTGGAGCTTACATCTAAGGTACCATATTAGTGTCATTTATAGAACAATAAAAGCGAAATATTATTGGTTCAAGCTTGGAGGTATGAACATAAGTAGGACATTTTTAGGCAGTTCTTTAGGAAATAAAAATCCATAAAGCAACTTATAACAGTTCCTTGCAGTAGTACCTCCATCAGTTGGATACAGGGGGTACTGCAGTCAGGGGCCCCAAGGCGGGGGGGGGCAGATATGACTTGCATGGGGTCAAAGTGGTTTGGCATGATGGGGTATGACCTGTAACAAGGTGTAGAATGGGAGCATGATTTTGTATGTGCTGGACTTGTTGTACTTGTTGACAGGGCCCTTATGCTCATTGAACCAGGTGACCAATGGTTTAATAATTATGGACCCACGCAGGCCCGGATTTGTGGAGAGGCCAACTACGCTACTGCAATTGGGGTGGTAGATGCCCATTCTAGTGCTGAGCTTGTGCTCCTATTTTGGGAGGATTGTTGCAGCAGGTGAGACCCATTAAAGGTCCAGTAGTTTTCAGAACTCATAAGACTCCAACTAAACCAGTGGATGGATGTTACTGAGGACTTGTGAATAAGGAATTAATATTTCATTGGCGCCATTGGAATGACTTTAATATACTGCACATTGTGTTCCATGAAGATAAATTTAAGAACCTGATGGCTGAAATTGTTCCTTTGCATCACCAGCATCATCCATAGAAACAAGGTTCTATATTTACCTTTCACTTTGTTTCCAATATGATTTTTGTTTTATTAGTAGTTTAGCATTCAGGGTTTGATTGGCTGCCAAGAACACGGCTTTCTAGTTTGGAAAGTATCCCGTGTATTTGATAATTGAATTAAATACAATTCAGTTTTTACAATTAGGATCTGTTAATAAGCTCAGTACCTTGGGGCTTAATTAGACGAATTATTCATTATGTGAACAGATTTCAGCATCAGAAGCATCACCTGATCTAAATGAAGAGTCATAGGACTGAATTGAAGATGATTTTATTTCATATTCTATATTTTAGCAAAGGTTGAGGAAGAGGAATGATGTAGTTATTTACTCAGTTTACTAATTACACAATTGGCCTTCCAGGACTGGTGCAGAATAGGAACTACAGAAACGCTAGTATGAGTCAAGAGTATCCTGGGAATTTAATTTTTGCATTTTGTCATGGAAGAGAAGCATTGGCTGGGGCAAAAAGTTCACAATTGGGTTCCCCCCCAGAGCACTTTGTCCCCCCATTTAGGGTTGCCATCTTTTTTCTCAGATTATACCAGCCTTTGGGACTGCGGCTGTTGGTGATGTCACTATGGGGCGGAGAAATGGGTGGGGTGTGCAGAGAAACGGGCAGGATAAAATGGCAAATCATGACCAGACCTTTTCTTATAAGAAGGAAAATGCAAGGTTTATTATTAACAGAACTGAATAACAGCAAGGAAAACCCCTCCACATTGTATATATAGTAAGTCATGTGTATTGGGTTGAGATTGAACAAAACTATACTGCACCTTTAAATCTCCTCTCAGCATTGATAGAAGAAAGTGTCAGTCAGCAGAGAAGGGATAGAGTATTAGGGGCTCCTGATCCACAGCCAAAGATGGAGAGAGTCGGCCCAATCCCTGGTCAATTAGAATAGTCCCTACTGAGCCAACATTCTTCATTATTCCAGCAGAAAGAGCTGCAATAAAATGCTAAATATCCAATCGAGGCTTTTGACTAATAATTAGCATAAATATTAGCTGTCATGGTGTCTATAAAATGATCCGCTTCTTGTACGGAATCATTTCAGTGGGACACATTAGCTGATTAAGTCTGGATCACAACTGACAGAATTAGCATTTCCAATCCCCAGTCAGAAATACAATTTCCTTTAGGGGCAGCAGTTTATTATCATGTATTTATTGTTGTTTCCAGCTCTATAAAGATTGAGAAGAGTAAGGGGGCAGATGGTGGATATGCAAGTCTATGCAGAGTGGCTGCCATCATTGGTGCTATACTATATACAGTGGTGTGAAAAACTATTTGCCCCTTCCTGATTTCTTATTCTTTTGCATGTTTGTCACACAAAATGTTTCTGATCATCAAACACATTTAACTATTAGTCAAAGATAACACAAGTAAACACAAAATGCAGTTTTTAAATGAGGGTTTTTATTATTTAGGGAGAAAAGAAATCCAAACCTGTGTGAAAAAGTAATTGCCCCCTGAACCTAATAACTTGTTGGGCCACCCTTAGCAGCAATAACTGCAATCAAGCGTTTGCGATAACTTGCAACGAGTCTTTTAGAGCGCTCTGGAGGAATTTTGGCCCACTCATCTTTGCAGAATTGTTGTAATTCAGCTTTATTTGAGGGTTTTCTAGCATGAACCGCCTTCTTAAGGTCATGCCACAACATCTCAATAGGATTCAGGTCAGGACTTTGACTAGGCCACTCCAAAGTCTTCATTTTGTTTTTCTTCAGCCATTCAGAGGTGGATTTGCTGGTGTGTTTTGGGTCATTGTCCAAGATCGCTTCAGCTTGAGTTGACCAACAGATGGCCGGACATTGTCCTTCAGGATTTTTTGGTAGACAGTAGAATTCATGGTTCCATCTATCACAGCAAGCCTTCCAAGTCCTGAAGCAGCAAAACAACCCCAGACCATCACACTACCACCACCATATTTTACTGTTGGTATGATGTTCTTTTTCTGAAATGCTGTGTTACTTTTACGCCAGATGTAATGGGACGCGCATCTTCCAAAAAGTTCAACTTTTGTCTCGTCGGTCCACAAGGTATTTTCCCAAAAGTCTTGGCAATCATTGAGATTTTTTTTAGCAAAATTGAGACGAGCCTTAATGTTCTTTTTGCTTAAAAGTGGTTTGCGCCTTGGAAATGTGCCATGCAGGCCGTTTTTGCCCAGTCTCTTTCTTATGGTGGAGTCGTGAACACTGACCTTAATTGAGGCAAGTGAGGCCTGCAGTTCTTTAGATGTTGTCCTGGGGTCTTTTGTGGCCTCTCGGATGAGTTGTCTCTGCGCTCTTGGGGTAATTTTGGTCGGCCAGCCACTCCTGGGAAGGTTCACCACTGTTCCATGTTTTTGCCATTTGTGGATAATGGCTCTCACTGTGGTTCGCTGGAGTCCCAAAGCTTTAGAAATGGCTTTATAACCTTTACCAGACTGATAGATCTCAATTACTTTTGTTCTTAGTTATTTTTAACAAGGGGGGCAATCACTTTTTCACACAGGCCCATGTAGATTTGGAGGTTTTTTTTCTCCCTTAATAACGTAAACCTTCATTTAAAAACTGCATTTTGTGTTCAATTATGTTATCTTTGACTAATAGTTAACGGTTTTTGATGAGCAGAAACATTTAAGTGTGACAAACATGCAAAAGAATAAGAAATAAGGAAGGGGGCAAATAGTTTTTCACACCACTGTATCTATATACAGTATATATCTAGGGGACCATTGGGGACCCGAGGGGCCAGTTATCATTCACCGCGAGACAAGTGCTAAGGATTGAAAGAGCCCCAGGGAGAGAAGAGAAAGAGAAATGAGGAGAGAAGGAAGAGCCGGTGGTAAGGATAGGGAACATCTGGAAGTTTGGGGACAGGTAGGTGGGCATGAGAGGAGAAGCTTAAAGTTATTGTGCCTCCCCGCCAACACCACATGGATAAAGTGCTGCCTAACATGCAAAGTTCTCTATCCAACAGGTCAGCCAAGGGCCTCTGTCCTCCAAAATGACTGGACAGTTTTGCACTGGGCTGGTGGGGCACTGGCACTGATCCAGATCAGCTTCTGAGACCTGCCTGCCTCCTAAACTTAACCACTGATAAAATTAGGTATGTAACAGGAGAGGGATGTCAGAGGGGGGCTGCAGCTGAGGGGGCACTGATGTAGAAGTCCAGTGAGCCCCAGACCCCCAGTAAGATGCTGCAGTTGGCTCAACGCAAACTGCAAAAAAACAGCTAATTGTGGTACTTTTTTGCACTTTGCACACTGTGTTTCTTAGGGTTAATCCTAATGTAAATAACCCCATTGGTGTATTCAATTAACACTCTGTGCTCCAACAATATATTTAAGTAGATTAACCCTGCCCCAAAAGTCCCTGCTCAATCACAAACCCAACTCCTATAGGTAGATCAAGCCAAGGTGCTGCTATGATGAAAAGAGAGAAGCATCAGCTGGTTCTGACAATTCTGATAAACAAGTCACCATGTCATGCCATTTTATCACAGCCCCCCATAAAAGACAAAACAGCCTAACAGCTCTCAATCAGCCAAGAACAAATATCACTGTAGGTAATGAGAGATCAAGTCATGAAGAAGAACATGACAGTGAGGGAAAGTTTGGTCTAGATGTGCTGCACTTCTACACTCGATGTTCTTTTTGGGCTCATTTTGATATAAACACGTCTGTGAGTAATGGGTCTGATTATCAGGGTTTTTGACAGTGGATGGTAACATTGATACCTTTGAAGATCATTGAAAAATCTTCAAACCCAAAAACTGTATTATATTTAACACTGTATTAAATCCCATGTCCAAATTCTCACTTTACTCCTGTGGATGAATAATGCAGATAAATGCCAGCTGTCAGAGTCATTAAATAACATCATCTATATATGATTCATCTTCTTGCATGGAATCCTTTCATTGCAACACATGACATATCCTGGGTGACGGGAATTAAATCCCCCTGGAATGTTCTTATTTGCATGTTCAGCCTTCAGTTAACAAGTGCCCCTGACTGCCTCTCTCCCTTTTTATTTGCACTTTTATTTGATGCCCAACATTTTTTTAAATGTAAGAAAGTGCTAATGTCTTCTCCCTAGAGTCTTCACTATGGTGATGAACATGAAAAATTGGCTCTCCAATTCTTGAAGACCTGTTTCAACATGACCCCCAACAGATATTGGGTGTGTGGAACATGTGGTGTTTCATTTTAAGAATAACTCCACCTACATTTTATTAGCAATAATAGCAAGGGGGAGATATTTAAGCTCTTCCTCCTGGTCACAGCTGTGGGTATGGTTGATCAGCTTACAGGGGGGGGGGGTGGTAACAGAAGTGGAGGCTTGGTGGGCTAGGTTTCAGTTTGAAGCCCCAGTATGCTGGTGTATTGTGAAGATTCAGTGGCTGAGGCATGGACTCAGGCTTGGGGAAAGTCAAGTTCTGTTATGTGTTTATATGTGTTTATATGCATCCAGCAGTGGCTTATGATGTACATTTATGACTTATTCCAAGTTCAAGAATGAAAATTATGAATGTTTCAAAATACACATGTTTGTTCAGGGGGAGACCCGCTCACACTAAGCTGTACCCTGACCTCCCCTGGTGCCAAAAAGGGAAAACAAGACACACAACCATGTATGTTCAGAGGGAGAAGAGGGGGTGGACCTCATGAATTGGGTGGGGGGTCCATGGATACATAAGACGACAGTCCCTTTCCAACCCTGTGTTTGTTGGTTGTTATTTACATTATACTTTTTTGAGTAACATAATACATTATTGGGTAGGGAGTTAAAGGTCCCTGGGTATTAAGTCTACATAATAACATGTTATATTTATTTACAGTATATTTACATTGTGTACCATCACAAATAAACCCAGTGCTTTGCAAGGGGTGTGGGTGTCTAGTAATTATACCATAAACAGTTTGGAATCAGACAGTAGCCAAGGGCCCCCTGTGCCACACATATTCAGATTCAATAAAGTGGATTTTAGCTCTTGGTTAAATCTTTCCTACTTCATATAAATATGGCTGGCAAATCACACACAGCAACCCTTTGGTCTCGTTTTCTCTCTGTACATGAAAGAATGCTGAAACCCCATTGTCCATAATACTTTATTGTGACTGTGGTGGGTAAAGAGGACCCGTTAGTAACAGGCAGCTCATGTAATGTCTTTGCTTCAGAAGCAGTGCTATCAGATCCAGCCGTGAATGTAACATATGTTAAACAATGTCAGTATATTATCCCACCAAAGACACAATGTGTTTGATATGTTAATAAATGCTAATTGAGAGGCTGCCTTAATACATTCTGCTCCTGTGAAATATCTGACTTTCCCTTCATCTCATCTCAATTTATTCCAGCCCAGTCATCCGTATTATGCCTTGCTGACTGCTAAAAGGGAAATGAGCCCAATTTCTGTATTTATTTCTTTATAGATTCATGGTATTTATGTTATACAGATGCTAGAGTATGAGGATAGCACTCATTATGCTTCGTGCAAACCCCATTGTATGGGTAGAATTAAAGGTGTGGAGGTACTACACCCAAAATCTCTTGAGCTCAAAGATTGTCGGGAATATGAGGTTCTACAACATCTAGGGTGGAAAGGGTTGTCCATAACTGCTCTAATCAAAGCACTGTAATCAAACTGTTTTCTGTAACTTAAATAAACCCGCTATATGATGCATTGTCTATTTCATCCTGATCAACAGATCTGGGCAGACCACCATCAGATCTTCATAGCGGAAGCACTGCTAAGAGCCCAAACATGGACTTATAGTTACCAACTAGGTCTGAAAAACTATTGATTTGTCCTTCTACATCTGCCGTGAATGTCCTTGAGATTAAGGATGGATACAACTCTACACATTCACACAATCATTGCATTGGGGAGCTTCTTGTCTAGTACAGGTACGGGATCTGTTATTCAGAATGCTTACGGCCTGTTTTATTTCTGTAATTTAGATCATCATTTCTTAAGGCCACCAATGTGGATTTATGCAGCTTTGTAGGTAATTTGTTCTATTCTGTGCACCTTAAATGTACTGTTTCTATTATATATGTTGGTAACATGTCACCTTACATAAAAGGCATTAAACATGAATAGATTTTCAGGGTTTTATCAGTGTTCAACAATTTATAATGCATCAAAGCAACAATTGCACGGACAACTATTCAGGGCCAGAATTATATAAAAAGCAGAAAATAAAAAATGTCCACTGTGTCACGACTCTTGTTGTTTTTGTAGTGTTTCTTTGCCTGAAAAACATTAAAGCAATTTCACAAAACAACATTAGCTTTGCAAAGATTTTGTCTCTACAGCCAGTTAAAAGTTACTTTATTTTCAATTGGGGGTCAGTGTTCTGGACCAGTTATATGGCAGAGCTCAAGGATGTGTTTGGGACACTAGCAATGTGAGTTTAATATGGATCTCAATACAAAACATTGAATGTTTTGAGTTTTAGAAAGGTTAAATAGAAACTATAATAGGGCAAAGTTGAACAAGAAGAGTCTATAGCAAAGCCAGAAGGCTGAGGGCTAAACTGAGAGGATAAAATACAAAGGGGGCCATTTACAGTATGTGGAGGATTACATGTATGTTAGGGGACAGGAGGGGGGTGTTGCACTGCATTCATAGGTCAAACACAAGTCCTGCTCTGATTTGTATATCTCTGTCAAAACTTAAGTTTAGGTATGTGTATAGTTTACGTGTATAAATAGACAGCTGGGAATTTAGTTCTTCAACCTGTGGCAGATCCACAAAAAAAACATAATTGGGTGCCATGTACATTTCTTGCAGCGGCAGTAAAAAGTTTTGCTGAATGACAATTAGTGATGGGCAAATTTATTCGCTGGCGAATAAATTCGCGAAACGCCATCGAAAATTCGCCTGCCCCACTGGAACCTAAAATCTAAAATTCACACAACACTGTTGAGTCAGTTTCATTAGGAGCCAATTAAAAAGCTTGGATTTTTTTTTGTGTGTGTGGGTTGAAGTTGGAAATCCACATTTAGTGAAAGCATGTTGATTCCATGCAGATAAGTCCAGACTCCATAGCCTCCATGACCATCCAGTGTCCAGTGTCCCCACTGTGATGTATGAAAAAGTCCACAAAAAGTGACGGCACATCTGGATCCGATTTTATTAGAACTGCTGCAGTATACACGTTTCGGGAATGTATCCTTTAATCATAGGTTCTCAGTCAGTAAAGAAGTTTGTGTCAAGGGTTGGCCTTCGTTAGGCGCCCAGGGGAAGTAGTGGACCAAGGAGGAAGCCTTTAGGGGTGCAATAACGTAGCAAGGCAAAGAGCAGGCAGGAATCAGCAGGTTCAAGCAAAAAGGTGTATTTACAGGAACAAAAATAGAACAAGTCCAGGCAAGGCAAAATACAGGAACACAGGAACAAAAGTACAGGAAACAGGATCAAAAGCAATGTCAGGATCAATAACAACACCCAGGAACAATATCAGTATGGTCCTATAATTGGGCGCCATAATGGCGTTCAATACCCCTTTAAATATTTAAATTTCGCGCCAAAACGAGCGCGGTGACGTCATCGCGTCAAGCGTGACGCGATGACGTCACTATCCGGCGCCGCATATCCACGTGGCGGCTATGGGCGCCGCCATTGTGGATATGCTGCCGGATGAAGAGGACGCGCCGCCCGGAGCTAAAGGTAAGCCTCCGGGCGGCGCGATCCTGACAGTTTGTAATTCATGGGAAGGTTTAACATCAGAGGAACCTCTGTACCTACTGTATGACATTTAGCTGGGGACATTTCCACACAAGTCAGATACGAGTACAAAGATTGATGATTATTAAAATTGATCAAAACTCTTTGAATTAATTCAAAGTTGAAATATTTAGGGACAATTAGCAAAATATTACATTTGTATATAGTCACTCATTTCCTACCCATTGCACCATATTCTATGGTGTTTCTTCTCTAGAAATCAACATTAAACAATAGTTACACTATTGTTGATCTGAATCTGACCTAGTTCCAAGGACACATTGAGAAATTCAGTTGCTTTCCCTTTAAACATTTCCATTTCTAGAGAAGATGCAAAATAATCAGCTTTTATAAACATGTCCCTTTGTACTTGTGATAACAATAAGCTGTCAAAACCTATTCAACTGTGGCAGGAGAGAGATCACTCCCTTCCTTGGGTGTTTCTACTCAGTTCCAGTCTGCAGAATCCTTTGTACGGACTAGAAAAACTGTTGAATGGACACTTTCCCCATCAAACAGAGCCGCGCTATCTCTATACATGTTTCCTGATGTTCCTGCTCCTCCCGACCTTCACAACTTTGTGCTCTTTCCTGTCTGATTCTTTTGTAGAGCGATTTCTTACTTTATCCAGTAATTCAAGGCTGTGACTCTCCAGTCTTCAGCCACATCTTTATTAATTACTTTAATTTGTGTTGCCCCTAAGGCCAGATCCATGCAGCTGAAAACTAATATCACTTAGTTTGTTGCATTTATTTTGTTACAGATTTTTAATCATCCTCGGCAAGACATTTTATTATTTTTCCCACATTATCCTTTGAAACTGGCCTTCTACGTTCTACTGGAAAAAAGGACTAGAAAGGTCAGAGAGAAGGGTTGCCAAGACAACTGTTTTCAATTCTTGGGTTTTTCAGAGCGTTACTTAAATAATAATGGAAAGGCACTTCATTATGGAACTTTATTAATCTCATAAAAATGTTTGGGTACTTACTTTCAATAATTGTAGGATAATGGGCAGTGCCGTCTCTGGCGATGGCCTTGATCGTCATTATTAGCTTTCAACAATAAGTAAAGGCTTTAGTCTGAGTGCAATTTATTTTTAAAACTCAATATAAGTACAAGAGTCTTCACTATATGTCCAGTAAGTAACAATTTCTCTTTGTGTAATTTCCTGTTCAAGCAAAGATTTTTTTATATCAACAAATATATATATTTCACCCATTATCAAGAACATTAAGACATTTTGTGCATTAAGCTACTAAAAAAATGTCCTATTTTATATTTTGTGTGACAGCTATCTATCATTAACTTCTAACCTTAGCACACAGACCAAAAACTGGGTCAAATAGGTGCATGCTAACCTGTCAATCACAATGCTCAAAGTGGTCTTCAGTCTGCCCTATCACAATTCCCAAAGTGGTCTTTGGATGATGAGATCTTCCAGCCTGCCCTATCACAATGCTCAAATTGGTCTTTAGATGATGAGATTTTCCAGCCTGCCCTATTACAATGCCCAAAGTGGTTGTGTGAGGATAAGTTCTTCCAGCCTGTCCTACCAATAACTTAATGAAGCTCAATCAGATATCAGTAAAGCGGGGCATCAATGTATGACCAGCCAAATTAATTTTTAACTGAACTGATGGACCATATCTGTTTCTTAAGTCCACAGACCAATAAATGCATCATATAGCCCAACCTGTCAACCACAGAGTTCATCTCCACCCCAAAGTGGTCCTTGGATGAGGAGATAGTCTAGCCTGCCCTATTCCAATGCCAAAAGTGGTCTTTGGAGGATAGAATCTTACAGACTGTCCTATCACAATGCCCAAAATTGTCTTCAGATGATACGATCTTTCAGCCTTCCTTATCACAAAGCCCAAAGTGGTCTTTGGATGATGAGATCTTCCAGTCTGTCCTATCAATATCTGAATAAACCTCAATCAGATATCAGTCAAGCGAGGCATCAATGTATGACCAGCCAAATTAATTCTTAACTGAACTGATGGACCCTATCTGTTTCTCAAAGGGATACTGTCATGGGAAAACATCAGTTAATAGTGCTGCTCCAGCAGACTTCTATACTGAAATCTATTTCTCAAAAGAGCAAACCGATTTTTTTATATTCAGTTTTGAAATCTGACATGGGGCTAGACATTTTGTCAATTTCCCAGCTGCTCCTGGTCATGTGACTTGTGCCAGCACTTTAGGAGGGAACTGCTTTCTGGCAGGCTGTTGTTTTTTCCTTCTCATTATAACTGAATAGTACACAGTGGGACATGGGTTTTTTACTATTGAGTGCAGCACCAGATTCGCTGGGCGGGCGCCCTTGGGCCGCACAGTAGTGGAGCTCGGCTGCGCAGTCCTAGCCCCCCCAGACTAACGCACACTGGCACACAAGCGGCCTTAGCACGGGAGCACCAGGGAGCAGCGCATCCTCGGTGCTCCCCACAGAGCCTATGTGGCCTTGCCACAAATCTGGGCCTGATTGAGTACTGTTCATAGATCTAACAGAGACAGCTGTTATCTTGTGTTAAGGTGGCCATACACGGGCAGATAAAAGCTGCCGACAGACTGTGTCGGCAGCTTATCGGCCCATGTGGGAGGCCCTCCGACGGGCTTTACTGATCGATATCTGGCGGAAAGTCGGCCAGATGTCGATCGGGCAGGATTGAAAATCCCGTTGGATCGCGGCCGCATCTGTTCGTTGATGCGGTCCAGCGATCCGACCACCCATACTGATCCGAACGTTGGGCCCTAGGGCCCACGATCGAATCAGCCCGATATCGCCCACCTCAAGGTGGGCATATCGGGGAGAGATCCGCTCGTTTGTCAACATCGCCAAACGAGCGGATCTCTACGTGTATGGCCACCTTTAGGGAGCTGTTATCTGGTTACCTTCCCATTGTTCTGTTGTTAGGCTGCTTGGGGGAAAAGGGGAGGGCGTGATATCACTTCAACTTGCAGTACAGCAGTAAAGAGTGATTGAAGTTTATCAGAACACAAGTCACATGACTTGGAGCAGCTGGGAAATCTACAATATGTCTAGCCCCATGTCAGATTTCAAAATGAAATATTAAAAAATCTGTTTCCTCTTTTGAGAAATGGATTTCAATGCAGAATTCTGCTGGAGCAGCACTATTAACTGATGCATTTTGAGAAAAAAAAAAAACATTTTTCCCATGACAGTATCCCTTTAAGTCCACAGACCAACAACTGCATCAAATAGCCCAACTTGTCAACCACAGTGTTCATCTCCCGCCCAAAATGGTTCTTGGATAATAAGATTTTCTAGCCTGCCCTATCTGAATGAACTTCAACCAGTTATCTGTCATAGAGGCCATAATTTCCATCTATAAAAGCACTGTTAAAGACCAAAATAACTCTAAATTATATGATTTTGGTATTTTGGTTGGTTATTCAGGAAAAAACACATATTAGCACATTAGGAATGAGAACTGGATGGGCAAGCTGGAGACCGGTGCCATGGAAGTTGGAAGCAATGATAGTCTGTTTAAATCTTCAAAATCCTATACAATATAATATTTTACATTTCTATAATAAATAGACATATTAAGGGGCAAATTTACTATTACTCCCCAAAATAGCTCGACCAAATTCGATAAGCATTCGATGGTCGTTTTAAGCTATCATTTCGCTCGTTATTAAATTTCTCGGGGAATTCGTACGATCGCATACCAATTGTTCGATTTCACGAAAACATTGTAAAATTTAATACGTGCATCCGAAAAATTTGTACGAATCGAACGCTTCGATCATACGAATGGTATTCGAGCAGGACTTAGTCTCTGAAGCCTATGGGAAGCTTCCCATAGGCTTCTATTGCAATTCGGTAGATTCAATCTGGTGAAGTAGGCAGTCGAATAACTTTAAAAAAAAATTTCCTTCCATGATCGAATGATCGAATATCCAATCATTCAATCTATTCGATCTATTCGATATTCGATGATCGAATAGGCCAAAATTCACTTTACGATTTCACGAAAGATTCGTACGAACGTTATTCGATCGAATTCGATCGAACTTCGATCTATTCACGTGAATTTCGTAAATCGGCCCCTAAATATATGGATATCCATATATATATCAAGATGCAGCATCATAGCAAAAACGAAGACTTAAAATTAAATTAAAATATCTGAGAGTTATTAACCTAAGGCAGAATTCCCACCGTTTTCAATATGTTCTATCCTATTGGTAAGTTAATGACAATGGCTAATAAAGACCATTTCCAGAGAACGAGTGGGTCTGACTTCTATTCAGCTATGCCAGTTGCTATGCAAGAAGATGAACGCAATCACTATCAGCCGGTAAGTCTGACATCTGTAACTGTTGTATGTTTATGATTTGCAGCAGGGTCCTTCAAGGTCAAAGTAGCTCATTAGCTTTAAGTTTTCCATCAGCAATTAAATGAAAAGTGAACTGGTATTTCGGATGTTAAAATCTCAGACCTGGTTGAGAAACACTCGGAGAGGAAACTAAGAGCGTGCACACAGGACAACACAAGAAAAGTCAGTCAGAATGGTTTTATAAAAAAACAGGTCCTGAACTACTGATCTTGCAAGTTTCTCTAAAGAATTTAGATTTGTCCTAGGGAAAGGCAATTATAACTGACTGATGCTAATTGTTTTTTGATATTGTATCTCCATGGAGTTTACTGTACAAACGTGAGAAATGTGGCCCGTGTGATACATTCTGTACATGGAGAGACCTGAGTAAAGGGCAGTGTGAAGGAGAAACCTATTGGACTTAGGTTTGGGATTCATTACTGGGCCTTATTTTCTTTTATTCATATTTATGTATGGTCATTTGAGTTTATGGGTTTCCTTGACCAACCAACCGATGACTTTGAAGAAAATAAATTACCATTGAGTTTTGAGCTTAGTTTTAGATTTACCTTTCTTAGACATGTTCAGAAATATTTCCCCTTTGACGTGAAGAGAGAGAAGCCAACTCCGGTGGAACACAAGTGGGTGCACCAATATGGAAGCGAGAGAGGCTATGTCCTAGAAGACTACTGAGAAAGGATTCATATGTCTTTGGGTAAAGTGGCTTTTCCCTGCTATGAGGAAACTACTACTATCCCAAAGGGCAATGCAACTTTGTTTCTTGGGGCTGAAATGTATTGACTGATCTATGTGTTACTGTCCATATTTGAACAAGGATTGACTGTAATGATTACACTGTTTGTGCTACATTCATTATCACATTATTCTCATTGGGAGGGGGGCAAGTGTATGTGTGGCCCTTTATTAAAGTTTGAGGGACATGTTCTTCTTGAGCCGTATTGGATGGATCTGTGTTCCTGGTTTCTCTGGCCACCAACAGTTGTGCACCTGACTTAGCATTGCCATTAATCTTATTTTAAGATAAAAGGGAAAAAATCTGGGTGTAACCTTGAGTGGGTGTGGTTGAAATGGGGAGTGTTGAAAAAGTAGGCGTGACCTATACCATTTTTTTAGTGGTCTCTCCAGATTTCAATTTTGAACTACTGGCTGCCATTACCTGACTCCTCCATGTTGAGTATAGTCATAAGATATAGTGCCAGGATAAAGGACAGATATATAATGCCACTGTAATACAGGTATGAGATCCATTTTCTGGAAACCTATTATCCAGAAAGTTTATGGGAAGGCCATCTCTCATAGACTCCATTTTATCCAAACAATCCAAATTTTTAAAACTGATTTCCTTTTTGTGTGTAATAATAAAACAGTAGCTTGTACTTGATCC
>CM044439.1:2581030-2594228 GCA_024363595.1 Xenopus borealis
CCCAAGTGAGCTTGAGTGTGTTCCTACCGGGTGAGTGAGTGTGAGTGTATTCCTCCCAAGGGAGTTTGAGTGTGTTCCTACCAGGTGAGTGAGTGTGAGTGTATTCCTCCCCCAGGTGAGTGAGTGTATTACTCCCAGATGAGTTGAGTGTGAGTGTTACTCCCAGGTGAGTTGAGTGTGAGTGTTACTCCCAGGTGACGCTGGATGAAGATGTTTCTGATGTGGGACATGTCCATGTAGATGTTTATTCAGGATTATAGATTTCACCTGTAGGGTTTTCAGGGGGAACAGAAGTTGCCGTTGATTTTTTCAATAAGAAAATAAATAATTGTTACTGAATGGAATGATCCAGTGTTCAGTCCCAGTGTTACGTTTGCTTAGAGTCAATAAGTTTTACAAGTCTGGTGTCTGTTCCTTTAACAGAGGAATTTGTTTTATTCGAGATACAATTGTTTCCTAATTGTTATTCATGATCTTTGTGTGTGGGGCCCCATTATAAACTGATAGAATCTATGTCATCATAGAATATTCATGGGTTAAATGGGAAACTGGGATGTTTTCTGACCTTCATAGAGTACAGGGTCACTGACCTTGAATGACCTGAGCCCACCCGCTATAGATCTGGACATTAACAATCAAGTACTATTGGCAGCGAGACCCCCAAATATAACGAACAAGCCTTTCTCCCTAGCGTCTTGCCCCACAATATCATCATTGTTGGTTTCTTCTAGTTGGAGTGTTGGGCGCATTCTGGGAGATGTGGTTCAGCTGGGGTTTTCTTGATAATGGATCTTTCTGTAATTTGGATCTTCATACCTTTAAAGGCCCCCATACACGGGCTGAAATAAGCTGCCAACAGACCAAGTCCGCAGCTTATTGGCCCGTTTGTGGGGCCATCCAATGGGCTTCCCTGATCGATATCTGGCCAAAGGTCGGATCATGGGCGCATCTGTGCGTGTATGCGGTCCCGCGATCTGACCGCCTGTATCACCTACATTATGATCCAATTGTTGGGCCCTAGGGCCCACGACCAGATCATCCCGGATAATCCAGATAATGGATCTCACCATAATTTGGATCTTCATACCTTAAGTCTACTATAAAATCATATAAACATGAAATAAAGCCAATAAGCTGGTTTTGCTTCCAATAAGGATTAATTATATCTTAGTTGGGATCAAGTACAAGCTACTGTTTTATTATTACAGGTATGGGACCTTTTATCCAGAATGCTTGGGACCTGGGGTTTTCTGTATAATGGATCTTTCCGTAATTTGGATCTTCATCCCTTAAGTCTACTAGAAAATCATATAAACATGAAATAAAGCCAATAGGCTGGTTTTGCTTCCAATAAGGATTAATTATATCTTAGTTGGGATCAAGTACAAGCTACTGTTTTATTATTACACAGACACAGGAAATCAGTTTTAAACATTTCAATTATTTCATTATAATGGAGTCTGGGATAATGGAGATGGGAGTCTATTTTGTAATTCAGAGCTTACTGTATTATAGGTTTCCGGATAACAGATCCCATACCTGTACTGTATGTATAGGTTGAACCATGGCCTCTTCCCATTTGTTTATGCAAAAGCAGAGCCCAGGGAAGCCATGAGATGTTCTAATATCCCGAATAAATGATAAGAATTATGTAGGAAGTAATGTATTCCCTGTTGTAATATATAAAGGGATTAGAAGTAACTGAGGATTCTGAAAATTATTTAAAGGCGCAAGGCCTCAGGCTGAGCCACATGACACATTACATCACTAAGCACCGATTATAACTGATGACATCACTAAGTACAGATTATAATCAATGACATCACTAAGCACCGATTATAGCTGATGACATCACTAAGCACCGATTATAACTGATGACATCATTTAGCACCAATAACTGATGTCATCACTAAGCACCAATTAAAGCTGATGACATCAGTAAGCACCAATTATAGCTGATGACATCACCAAGCACAGATTATAACAGTTGACATCACTAAGCACTGATTATAAGCACTGATTATAACTGATGACATCACTAAGTACCAATTAGAGGGGATGACATTACTAAGTACCAATTAGAAGGGATGACATCACTAAGCTCTCTTTACACTGATGTATTTTACAGGGTATCGGTGACTCTTATAATATAGAAGTTTTAGGGGTGCTCGAGGCTCTCAGAAACCCTTGTGTGTGAGGTTTCCATGTTTATTTCTATTTGGCAGCAGAGATTGCACTTTATTGGACTAAAACGAAGGTCAAATGGGCACCCAGTCTCCTATTGACAGACATTGTCACCCATTATTACATCCATTGGCTGCTGGTTCTTATGGTTAATCATTAGCAAAAGTGAGTGTTTAATGGAATAGTCATTTTATATTGTTACAAGAGTCCCAGTAATTAGAAAGATATCCTTTTATTTGTCCATCACATAATCTGATGTTTTCATTTGCTTTCTTTTTATTTCCTCTTCCCAAATCTATAAAGAGAAAGTAACTCCTTCTATTGATATAAAAACTGACCCAGTCTTTCTCTTTTTTTTCTCTCTCTTTTACCGTTTCTATACTTATATTTTGAGTAGGATTTCAGACGCTTGCTGCTAATTCTCAACTCTTCCTGAAATTCAGCAGCCATAGGGTTAATCAATACAGGAAGTGCAAGGGGCTAGAAGCCTGGTGTTGGCGGTCTAAAACTGCTATTATTTTAGAAATAACTAAAAATAGGAAGTATTAATTATGAAAGTACTGAGTAACTTAAATGAATGAATTTTTTTTGGGTTTAGGGCTTCCCCGGGCTGCAGTTCCAGTTATTCACTTCACGCAAGACTTAACGGTTTTATTCTTTTCAGTACAACTGACGCCTTTGTTTACATCATGGGATATTTATTCGTTTCCATTTTGTGCCAAACTCAGTGTGAGTCAAAAAAGGAATAAACCTGCGCCCTCGGACGCCAATGTCTGTTTAAGGGAAGATAAAACTATTATTATTATGGCCATAGTACCTCTGCCACCTTACATTCATTTCAATTTATATATATATATATATATATATATATATATGTGTGTGTGTGTGTGTGTATACTTGTGTATGATGGTATATACTGTAAGGAATGATATACATTGTAGTATACACAGTCTCTAGTGAATCCCTGGCTGTTTCTTGCCTATATATATATATATGTGTATATACTTGTGTATGATGGTATATACTGTAAGGAATGATATACATTGTAGTATACACAGTCTCTAGTGAATCCCTGGCTGTTTCTTGCCTATATATATATATGTGTATATACTTGTGTATGATGGTATATACTGTAAGGAATGATATACACTGTAGTATACACAGTCTCTAGTGAATCCCTGGCTGTTTCTTGCCTATATATATATGTGTATATACTTGTGTATGATGGTATATACTGTAAGGAATGATATACACTGTAGTATACACAGTCTCTAGTGAATCCCTGGCTGTTTCTTGCCTGAGGCACAAAATAAAATCCCAGGAATTCCATCTTTATTTATGTTGTGGCCGGACACTCGGCAGCTGTTACAGACAGATTTGCCTTTGGCCGTTCCTTCTCTTTGTTGTGCGGCCATTGAGTGGCTGAGAATGCTGGGAAATGAAGAATAACAACAGATGGAGCACCAGTTCTAGGTCATTCTATGCCGGTCGCTGCTTTTCATACCTTCAGCCAGATAATTATAAACTAAGAATTTCACAAAGTATTGAATATTATATCTGAAAGAGCAAATAAAACACAAAATGAATATTGCTTAAATTAAAGAGGTGGTTTACATTTATGGAAAGATCCCATATCTGGATTACCCATGGTCCTGAGAATTCTGGATAAGAGGTCTTATACCTTTACTTCAATCCTCTATCAAGACCAATGCAACTCGGCAATATTTATGGAATTTTAACTTGGTCTTTAATAGTAAACCAGCTCCTCAGTCCTTTCATGCATGAAGTCTATTAGGTAACAAACGCTCTAGAAAGCCCTTGGTATTGACTTCTTGGATAATAATAAATCATTGCTGTCCCCCCAGTGCATTTTTAGCAGTGTGAGCAGAAACCAGTGAAGATGCAGTGTCAGTCCATATTGCCCGTCTGCTGGTGATTAATGGAGAAACACTGTAATTAGGGTCACAGGGGAGTGGGGTGCTACTTATGCAAGCCAGACATGGTACAACAAGGACAGACGGACAAGGCTCATATAGTGGTGATGGGTCTACACCGGTGGTCCCCAACCATGAGTAACATATTGTTATTCACCAACCTCTTGGATGTTGCTCCCACTGGCCTTAAACCAGGTGCTTATTTTTGAATTCCAGGTTTTGGTTCAGTAAAAAACAGGTTTATGTCCAAACAGAGTCTCCTGTAGTTGCCTGTCCACATAGGGCCAACCTAACAGCCAATCACAGCCCTTATTTGGAACCCCTTTTATTCATGCATGTCTTGTTCTCCAGCTTTTTTTACATTTGAATGCGGCTCATGGGCAAAAAAAAAGTATCTCCAGAACAAAGACTGTCTGAGGTCCATTCCAGAACATATCTTTGTTATTAACTGGCAGGAGTCTCGGTGGGTATTCCCTGCATGGCACTTGGTTTATATTAGAGCTTTCATATTAAAATAAAGCTATGAGTAGTGAAGGGTCTCAGGGTTGCTAGGAGTAGTAAAACCAACACAATCTGAAATGCCATATGTAATGTAATTCTACAAGATCAGGGGACCCCAAACCTTTTTATCCGTGAGCCACATTCAAATGTAAAAGGATTTGGGGAGAAACATTAGCATTAAAAAAAGCAAATAATGTCTTTCATTGGTAAGTGTGGACTGGCAGCTACAGGAGACTCTGTTTGGCAGTACAACTAGTTTTATACAACCAAAACTTGCCTCTAAGCCTGGAATTCAAAAATAATCACCTGCTTTGAGGCCACTGGGAGCAACATCCAAGAGGTTGTGGAACAACATGTTACCCAGGAGCCACTAGTTGGGGATCAATGTGCTAGATATTAGAAACTGGGCCTCACTTCTTAAATACATGTATTTGCAGCTATGGGATCTGTTATCCGGAATGCTTGGGACCTGGGGTTTTCTAGTTAAGGGGTATTTCTATCTTTTTGATGACCAATGTACTTGACATATACTAAAATATTTGAACAGCCACGCACAGCACAAATCACACCATAAAGTTTGCTGATGACACAACCGTGGTGGGTCTGATGAGCAGTAATGACGAGTCCCCACACAGAGATGAGGAGCAGCGATTAACAGACTTGGTGCAGAGCCAACAACCTGTCTCTCAATGTAGACAAAACAAAGCAGATGGTTGTTGACTTTAGGAAGACTAGGAGTGACCATCTGCCACTGTACATCTAGGGCTCTAATGTGGAGATCGTCAAAAGCAACAAATTCCTTGGTGTCCACCTGGTGGAGAACCTTCACCTGGTCCCACAACACCAGCTACTTAGCCAAGAAAGCCCAACAATGCCTGCGCAAGCTGAGGAAATCACATCTCCCACCATCCATACTCACAACCTTCTACAGAAGGACTATCGAGAGCATCCTGAGCAGCTGTATCACTGGAGTGCAAGACCCAACAGAGGATAGTGAAGACAGCAGAGAAGATCATAGGTGTCTCTTCCTTCCATCACCAACATTTACACTCCATCCGTAAAGCCATCAGCAATGTGACTGATCCAACTCACACTCACTGCTCACACTCCTGCCATCTGGAAAAAGGTACAGAAGCATTAGGGCCCTCACTATCCGACTGTGTAACAGTTTCTTCCCCCAAGCCATAAGGCTCCTGAATATTCATGGACCAGACAGATCTCCCACAGACACACACACACTCCATCTGACCTTATATACACCACAACGTTACACAGCCACTGTACAACATTATATAAATAAATACTCATTGGATAGAATTGTTCTCTATGAGCACATCTGCACTTTATCAAGTTCTTACTACTATCATATCCCAATGATACTCATCATGTCTGACATCATTTACTTTACATATTACATCTGCTGAGGGTCTGGTCCTGTCCCTGCACTATACTGTCCTGTCTTGCAGTAGTTGCACTTGTTGTTGTCTGGTACTTCTATGTTGTGTGTAGCACCATGATCCTCGAGGAACATTGTTTTGTCTCACTGTGTACTGTACAAACGTATATGGAAGAAACGACAATAAACTCACTCTTGACTTGAGACATTAAATAAACCCAATAGGATTGTTTAGCCACCCATATGGATTCAAGCTGCTTATTTACCATCAAGTATAAACTACTGTTTTGTTATTATTATAGAGAAAAAGGAAATAATTAAGAAAAATCAGACTTATTTGCTTAATGTGGACTCTATAGAAGATGACTTTCCTGTAATGTGAAGCTTTCTGGATGTAGGATTCCACCGTTGTAAAGAAAACTGAGAAATAATGGGATTTTTAGGTTTCCAATATGTAATCCTGTATTATGTTGGAACAGCTGACAGTATATACAGGCATAGGATCCGTTCTGTGGAAACCCATTATCCAGAAAGTGCAGAATTATGGGAAGGCCATCTCACATAGACTCTATTTTATCCAAATCCAAATATTTAAACAAAGATTTCCCTTTTCTGTGTAATAATAAAACAGTATCTTGTACTTGATCCCAACTAAGATATAATTAATCCTTATTGGAAGCAAAACCAGCCTATTGGCTTTATTTCATGTTTATATGATTTTCTAGTAGACTTAAGGTATGAGGATCCACATTATGGAAAGATCTGTTATCCAGAAACCCCCAGGTCCCAAGCATTCTGGATAACAGGTCCCATACCTGTAATAATAAAACCGTAGCTTGTACTTGATCCCAACTAAGATATAATTAATCCTTATTGGAGGCAAAACCAGCCTATTGGCTTTATTTCATGTTTAAATAATTTTAAGTGGACGTAGGGAGGTATTTGCTAAAACTCAGCTTTTTAAGTTCAAACTCCCAAAGCCCCTTGATTTACTAATAATTTTTCCTTAAAAAGTCTGTGACAAAATCATGTATCAATTTGCATTCGATTTAATAATTGTTGCAGTGACAACTCTAATTTATTCGATTATCAAACAAAAACCAGCGCAAACAGCCTGAAACTATAGAGAATCCTGAAGGTAAAAAACATGTTCCAAATGTTAAAGGGACCGTCGGCCATTGACGTCTATGTGATTTGGACAGATTTTAGCTGGAGTATTTTTGTTTAAAGTTTTAGCAGATTTGGAGCATAATAAATCCCTAGAAACTCAAGTTATTTTCCAGCTAAAAGTGTGAGTTTTTCCCTGTTAAAAAAAAAAAAAAAACAACCCTAATTTGAGGTTTAATGAATAGGCCTGTAAAAGTATGGAGATCCGTGTTATGGAAAGATCTCTTATCTGGATGGATAACAGGTCCCGTACTTGTAGTATCCAACAAGGGCGTCGGTGCCAGTATTGGGGATACATACAGTTCCCCCTTGAGTTGTAATGAAATATAAACTTATATGGACGTTCCATGAGCAACTGCTCCTCTTCTTCACTCCGTGTGTTTTTAGTGTGGGACAAGACTTATCAGGGGACAGATGGTCGGACAACTGCTCTCCAGTCTGTGTTTCCACTAAAACATGAGCCATTAAGTTCTCAGATTTCCATGTAGAGGACGTTGGACAATAGGAAAGTAAATGTATTTCAAGCCTGGATTTCAATTAATAATCACTTGTCTTTTACATCCTGAAATCACCGCTTTTTAACTTAATGTTCTCCTTCTCCGTGGGTTTTCTGTCTGTTTCATCTCATTTGAAATTGATGGAAGTTGCCATAAGTAGGTTACTATGAAATGTGAAATGACTCAAGGCAACGCTTTACTGCTGAGCCGCCTATTGACTTCGGCACAGATTTTCCCTATTTCACCAGGCGATTTGCCAGCCAGGCTTTTTTATTTCTCATCTTACAAACGGGTCATTCATAGCGGAGTGAGGAGGCCGGAGACCTTGTATTTTACTAACAGGGACTTTTGTCTGGGAAATGTCCTTTTAATCATCGGCTCCATTTAATCTCCCGGTGCTGCTGAACTGTAGCAAATCACTCTGATCCAACACCAGGTACATTGTTTATTATACAGGTATGGGATTTGTTATCTGGAAACTCGTTATCCAGAAACCTACGAATTACGGAATGGACGTGTCCCCTACTCAGATTTCCTTTTTCTGTGTAATAATAAAACAGTAGCTTGTACTTGATCCCAACTAAGATATAATTAATCCTTATTGGAAGCAAAACCAGCCTATTGGCTTTATTTCATGTTTATATGATTTTCTAGTAGACTTAAGGCATGAAGATCCAAATTATGGAAGGATCTGTTATCCAGAAAACCCCAGGTCCTGAGCATTCTGGATAACAGGTCCCATACCTGTAATAATAAAACAGTAGCTTGTACTTGATCCCAACTAAGATATAATTAATCCTTATTGGAAGCAAAACCAGCCTATTGGCTTTATTTCATGTTTATATGATTTTCTAGTAGACTTAAGGTATGAAGATCCAAATTATGGAAAGATCCATTATCCAGAAAACTTCAGGTCCTGAGCATTCTGGATAACAGGTCCCATACCTGTAATAATAAAACAGTAGCTTGTACTTGATCCCAACTAAGATATAATTAATCCTTATTGGAAGCAAAACCAGACTATTGGCTTTATTTCTTGTTCATATGATTTTCTAGTAGATTTATGCTGTAGAGATCGAAATTACAGAAAGCTCCATTATACAGAAACTCCCAGGTAGTCTGGATTACAGGTCTTACCTGTAATAAACAACTTCAGAGAGTGCAGAGTATACTTCATGACAACTATGGAAATTGTGAAAATGCAAAACAATCCTTTTGAGTTTAATTCATGTTTATATGATATTTTATATGAGATCCAAGTTAAGGAAAGACCCCTTATCTGGAAAACCTCCGGTCTCAAGCATTCTGGATAACAGGTCCCGTACTTGTAATAATAAAACAAATTCCTTGCAATAAAAAAATAATTCCTTGCAACTAAGCTGCATAAATCCATATTGGTGGCATAACAATCCTACTGGGTTTATTTAAAGGAGAAGAAAAGCTTCAGAGGCATTTTATTTCCAATAGACTAGCTGCAGTAGTGCAGGCTAGAATGCTATTTTTATTCTGTAGAATGCTTTTCCATACCCAAGTAAAAAAACTGTAGAAGTTCTCTGTTTGTTTAGGATAGCAGCTGCCATATTAGCTTGAGTCTCTCCCTGCTCACTCATAGCTCTGGGCTCAGATTACAGCAGGGAGAGAGGAACAAACTGAGCATGCTCAAGCCCTAGCTTGATTAAGCTGAAAACAGTAAGTCTGATACAGAAGCCCATGTGACACAATAGAAAGAAATACTGTGTTTCTTCTGACAGAGGACTCAGAGCAGCATTACTTTGTGGGTTTACTGGTGTATTTATATAGACCTTTCTGATAAATCTTATTTAGTTTTGACCCTTTAGTCTCCAATGATTTTAAGATGGCTTTACCCAACTTCTGTATCTCTTATACAGAAAAAAAGAAATCCAGATAATCTTTATTACAGCTGTATGTGTGATTGGATAGATATATAGTGATGGTGAATAATGTACCCCCTGTTGTATAATATAAGGATATTATAAGCCACGAGGAGTTCCATGCCACCTTTTCGCCATGTCATTAACTTCAATTTCCTCTCGGGATTTCCTACTTTGGAAACTCAGACAGTCCTGGTGAAGTCTGTCCTGGTGAAGTCTGTCCTGGTGAAGTCTGTCCTGGTGAAGTCTGTCCTGGTGAAGTCTGTCCTGGTGAAGTCTGTCCTGGTGAAGTCTGTCCTGGTGAAGTCTGTCCTGGTGAAATCCAGACGGGTGTCACCCCTACCATATAAAGGCATAAGGTCAAGGGCAGGAGCTTTTATACAGGTCGTGGCTTCTCTACATCTAACAAGTCCAAACAACTGCAGTACCATTTGGAAGGTTTTGGAATTTGCTGAATCCTGAAAACATATTTCAGTTGACTGAGACCCTCAGAGAGACTTGTGTGTTGTTTTTGTTGGTGGTGCCATGGTTTCATCAGACGTCAAACTGGCACAACTTCCCAAGGCCTGAGATGTTCTGAAGTCATAAAGTGATACTTAGTACCACTAGTTATTGTTGTGTAACTAAGTGCAATGAACAAAGGCTGGACATCCACACAATGCCCGAGTTGGGATTTATTGGAATCCTCTTGTTACTCCCTTTGTTTTACGTGTCTCCAATTTGTAGTATTTAAGTCAATGTCCCTCTGTCTCTCCCTGAGTTTTATTTATTTCCTCCTCTGTCCCGGTGACTTGGGGTTTCTCCAGGAATGTCAGTAACTTGTAGTTCTGCGAGGCCTGTTTACTAAATGTCATCTGTATCTCCCAGTCTACAAAAACACACATTTTTATTAAAGGAAAAGTAAATGTTTTTCTTTATCTCTCTGTAAATTTGCTCTAAACAGCCCCCCAGATTAATGTACCTTAGTCCCTGCTGCAAGTCTGCTCTGGTTTCTGTGTTATCAGCAGCTTGTTTCCCCTTCTTCCTGGTGCAGAGTGAAGCCCCGCCCCTTAGTTTACTGAGCAGTCCATTTGCTGCTGTTCCACAATAGAGAGGAAGAGGGAGCCAGTGTTTCATTAGTAAGCTAGTTTCCCCAAGCAAAAGCTGCTACACACACTGCTCTCTGCTATGTCACATTATGCAAATGATCTCCTGGACTAGTCCAAGATATAAGGTCAGCTCAGAAAGCTAAGGGGCTGGGCTTCACTCTGCACCAGGAAGAAGGTGAAACAAGCTGCTGATAACACAGAAACCAGAGCAGACTTGCAGCAGGGACTTAGGTACATTAATTTGAGGGGCTGTTTAGAGCAAATTTACAGATAGAAAAAAAAAGGTTTACTTGTTCTTTAAAGGTTTTTTCTGTATCAATATCTAGTAAGCCTTTAAAGGTCTTCTGACTATTCTTTCATGTTATAAGAGGTCACGTTTTCAAGCATTTGTCTATTAAATGAATAAAAAAAAAAAGAAATATTATAGAGATTGCGCCTTCGGTATGAGGATTTAGCTGTTTTCACGCGTTCGCACTCCGACTGGCAGAAGGAAAGGCGAGAATTCTCACTTCAGAAGAGCGTCACATGGGAATCAGGCAGGAGACGTGAATGTAATTAACAGTTCCTATATACTGGCATCTATACCAGGGACCCGGGACTGTACAGAAAATCTGGGGACTCCTGGGGCACCCGAGGATTTGCTTCTGTAGCTGAACAATTATACAACTGGCTCTTTGGCTCAATATATAGGGAACTATTTATAAAGTGTCAGTTATTATAAATCTCTAGTGTACACAATGCAAATAACTTGTCTTTCATGTAAATTCTATATGTAGCTGATCAATTCCCCCTATTTGTTTTGTGTGAAAAACACAGAAAATGTGACTTTGGGAACTAAAATGATTTAAATGTGCCATTGGGAAGCATTGTTGTGGCTTTGGATCAGGACTGTTGTATTTAGTGCAATAAGTAGGGCTTGTGCAGAACATCATTTTTGACTTGTTTAATTCATGAAAAATGCATTTTTTATATTTCTTGAGCTAAACAGGCACACGGGGGAATTGAAGCTACTCCTTTGGTTCGTACTTGGTATATATTTAGATACTTGGTAGTAGGGATGCACCGAATCCACTATTTTGGATTCGGCTGAACCCCCGAATCCATTGTAAAAGATTCTGCTGAATACCGAACCGAATTCGTACCCTAATTTGCATATGAAAATTAGTCAGGGGAAGGGTAAAAGCGAAACATTTTTACTTCCTTGTTTTTTGACGAAAAGTCACATGATTTCTCAGATTCGGTTCGGCCAGGCGCACAAGGATACGGCCGAATCCGAATCCTGCTGAAAATGGCCGAATACCGAACCGAATCCTGGATTCGGTGCATCCCTACTTGGTAGGTATTTAGCAAAACAATTACCTTTTAGGCTAGGGCCAGACACTATGGGGCAGATTCACTAAGATCCGAAAATTCGCCAGCATAGGCTTCGCTAGCGTTCGCCGCACTTCGCCAGGCGCTACGCAAATCCACTAAAGTGCGAACTTACGCTGAGGTCGGCGAATGGTAGCGTAGTTGCGCTAGTTTTACTTCGCTAGGCAGAGCGCAGTTACGCTAGCGAAGCCTAATTTGCATACGGCTGGAACTTTAAGTTATAATAGAAGTGTATGTTCCACTACATTCCACTACACAAGCCCAGGAAACCTTTAATAAATAAAATAAAGTTATTGCCCTACATGTGCCCCCTGTATAGTTGTGTTGCCTTATGTTAGGAAATGTAGGGGGGAAGAAGGGTAACCCCCCAAAAAAATTATCGATCTTTTACAGACTATCACCCTCCTATGGTAAAATGTTTTTTTTGGGTCTGACCAGGCGAAGTAAAGTCCAGCGTAAGAGCTAACGTTCAGGAAAATGTTCATCTTAGTGAATTTGCGAAGTTAAGATCCTTCGTCAGTGACCAACTTCGCATGGCGTAAGTGTGCGAAGTTGCGCAAGTCTATCTACTTCGCTAGCATCAGCGTTAGACGCTTCGCACTTTAGTGAATCTGCCCCCAAGTATTCTACACAGATGGAGCCCCATCTCATTTTGTGGCAGGGGGATCTAAAATGTTGCATTTCCTCACAGAAGCCTCATCTGCCTGCACCCAAGTGGAGACAACGCTTCTGGTGGGCAGGAGCACCGAGGAAGCCTGTGTTACTCCAAAGGCCAAGATCGTCAATCATCTGACCTTAGCCTTAGCATGGAGGCAATTGGGACATGCTTTTTAGGATGTTCAGTCAGTCTTTTTATATGTAATAACCAGCCTCAGACTGGAGGGTCCAGGGCTGCCACTTTAAGACTCATGGTGGGGGGCGTGTCTGGTTGACAGGTCCCAACGGGCTTTTACCCCTGGTGTCCCTGTGGCCCAGTTGGACACTGCCAATGACTATTAAGCCCCTCCAAATAATGGCAAAACCTGATAATACAGAGGAGTGGGGTAGGCCCCAGAAACATATTTGGCTTGACACATTAAACAAAGGGGTAATTCCTGTTTTGCAATTATTTCCCATGTGCTTGAGTTCTCTATAGCTTATGCTTGTTGGAATGCCTCCCCCCCCCCCC
>CM044439.1:2594510-2610857 GCA_024363595.1 Xenopus borealis
TTTTTTTTTTGGAAAACCCTAATAATACCCTTCTGGAAGAGCTCTTCCACTATATAACTAATATTTTTTATAATTTCATTGTTTACCTTTCTCTATTGCTTACTCTACTTCAGTCTGTCCTAGGCCCAAAGTTTGCTAAATTCTTTGAGATTGAAATAGGAACTCATGACAAATTGAAGTTCCACCAAAATCAATGCAATTTGATCCTGATTGTATTATTTCCCACTCTGCCCCTTCATCTGATGTTTTCCAGCTTGGCCAATGTAATTGCACATTAAACATTACAAACACTGTAGTGATTTGCATGTTGACCCGCAACCCGCATGACCCGTGTGTTGACCTGCAGTTCGGTGTGGGCTGAATATTGAGTGTCCATGGCGTGTAGGGGTCACACCTGACCAGACCTCTATCAGATGACAAGTGTATGTAGATCATATATAATATTTGTTACAATTAAATACATATATTATTTCCTTTTTGCCTAATCTCAGGATTAAGGGTTATATTTTGAGATGCTGTTAATTGTTTCTTTCCACGATTCCAATGTATATTTTGTCTTCTCTTTTCAGAAATCCTAAAGTTGATAATCAAAGAATTTATAGGAAGATCAATAACGATGCTTCCCTTCGAATCCAGAATTTGTCGGTGTTAGTCAAGCAGATGAAATGTTACTACCAGGTAAGAGCATTAATGTCCTTTTAGATTTCAATAAAGACACCTGAAAGTGTCCCCATTACCATTGCCAGGTTAGAAAATATCATTGGACAAGGGTCACATGGGTTCCATGATTGCCCTTTCCCAGCTGGCCTGTAGTGGTCACAGTTGGATTAAAGTTGTCACAGTCTGATCATAGTGGTCACAGTTGGATCATATTGGACTCAGACCATAGTGGGTGGCTAGATCAGGCAAAGATCTGCTCATTTGGCAGTCTCACCAAACAAATGGATCTTTCCCAGCACATGGCTGTAGAGCAGTGATCCCCAACCAGTAGCTCACAAGCAACATGTTGCTCTCCAACCCCTTGGATGTTGCTCCCAGTTTCCTCAAAGCAGGAGCTTATTTTTGAATTTCAGGCTTGGAGGCAAGTTTTGGTTGTATAAAAACCAGGTGTCCTTCCAAACAGAGCCTCAATGTAGGTGGACAATCCACATAGGGGCTACCAAATGGCCAATCGCAGCACTTATTTGGCACCCCAAGAACATTTTTCATGCTTGTGTTGCTCCCCAACTCCTTTTACTCCTGAATGTTGCTCACGGGTTCAGAAGGTTGGGGATCCCTGGTGTAGAGTATGTATGGGTGATTGAAGATGTTCTCGTGTCATCCTTGTTCCTACAGGGGGAAATGTATGGCATCACATATTTCCCAGCTATCATTGTGTAATTATTGTGTCATTCTCTTGGTTTTTTTTTCTTAACTCCGTTTGTCACAGTGCCACCATCACAAAATAAAAGCAGTTACAGAATTGGTTCTGATAGAATTAGGGAAGGTTCACACGGGTATTATTCTGGTTTAAAGGAGAAGGAAAGGCTAAAACTAAGTAATCTTTATCAGAAAGGTCTCTATAAATACACCAGTAAACCCTCAAAGTAATGCTGCTCTGAGTCCTCTGTCAGAAGAAACACAGTATTTCTTTCTATTGTGTCACATGGGCTTCTGTATCAGACTTCCTGTTTTCAGCTTAAACCTCCAGGGCTAGGGCTTGAGCATGCTCAGTTTGTTCCTCTCTCTGCCTGCTGTAATCTGAGCCCAGAGCTACGAGTGAGCAGGGAGAGACTCAGGCAGGAAGTGATGTCACACCAAGCTAATATGGCAGCTGCTATCCTAAACAAACAGAGACGGTGTATAGAGCTGTTTACTCAGATATTGTAAAGCATTCTACAGAATAAATATAGTGTTCTAGCTGCACTATTGTGGCTAATCTGTTGGCAATACACTGCTTCTGTAGCTTTCCTTCTCCTTTAAGAGTTGGTTCCTTTGGTTTGGGTTTCCACCTTGACACTATTGATACCAATGTTTTAATTGGGAAGAAGTTCAAATGTTGAAATGCTGGTATTTAAAAAAAAAAAAAAAAAAAAAAGGTGCAAACATATCTGCGATTCCTTCTTGTGGCTGCTATGGGCCGGGGAACAGTGCCTGTAGGTATAATAGTAATGTATTGCCAGTACTGTATTAAAGTGTATTAAAGAGTAATTAGAATGTCCTTCTCATTTATTTATCCTGCTATGCTTTAGGTCGGGGGTGCCCAAAATGTAGATTGGGATCTACCAGTAGAAGACACTGTCAACAAATAGCTTGTCTAAATCACCCTCCTGTTTATTCTTTTCATTCAGATATTTATTACATTACGGTTACATAAGAAATAGTGATTTAAATATAAGAATATACATTTTTCTCATACATCAATATAATATTTAGATAATGTTTCCATGGAACAGAATGCTAACAATGCTTTTATGGATTCGGATAATAATGGGACATCATAATAAATCATAGATAAAGTGCAGGCGCTCCTGATTTAGGTGGAAAAAACAACTATATGTTCAGCAGATCAGCTTTGGCTCATTATTTTATGTTCTTTTATAAAAGCTCCTTTATGTAGAAGAATGTTGGATTCATAATCGTTTTCCCAACCACTCATGGTGAATCATACTTAGTAGGGGTGGTATTTCTTTAAAGAGGGGCTTTATGGAGCGTGGAACAGAGGGAAATCATAACACTTGTTTTGTAAATGAGCCCATTGTCCTTCAAGTGAGTGCGTGTGACACATCCAGTGCAGTGGATACACAATATTATCTGACTTACTGACAATAGCACCGGGTTCTTAATTGGAATAGGATATGATCTTGGCATGAGAGAATTTGGCACTCAGCCCTTTGATAATGACAAGTGAGTGACGGCCCTGTCACCCCCCCATCAGCCGTGTCTCCCCCCGGTGACTGTGCAGCTGAATCATTGCACTGCCGGCTGAGCTCCAACACAATCACAATGTGCTTTCACCTCCTGTATCTGTTTCCCCCTCCTATAGATTGGACTTGTATTCCTACTCCCATGTCTCATCCACACATGCAGAGGAACCATCGGAAAATTCTATTTCCTATCTAGACATAATGGCCCTGCAACAAATGAAGGGGTCCCCAACCTTTTTATTTTTAACTTTTGACCAAATTTAAATGTAAAAAGAGTTGTAGAGCAATACAAGCATTCAAAAAATTCCCAGGGTGCCAAATAAGGGCTGTGATTGGCTATTAGTAGCTCCTGTGGATTTGCCTACAGTAGACTATTTTTGGCAGTGCACCTGGTTTTTATGCAAACACAACTTTGCCTTTAAATTATAAATAAGCCACTGGGAGCAACATTCAAGGGGTAGGTGAGCAACATTCAAGAGGTAGGTGAGCAACATTCAAGGGGTAGGTGAGCAACATTCAAGGGGTAGGTGAGCAACATTCAAGGGTTAGGTGAGCAACATTCAAGGGTTAGCTGAGCAACACTGAAGGAGTAGGTGAGCAACATTCAAGGGGTAGGTGAGCAACATTCAAGGGGTAGGTGAGCAACATTCAAGAGGTAGGTGAGCAACATTCAAGGGTTAGCTGAGCAACATTCAAGGGGTAGGTGAGCAACACTGAAGGAGTAGGTGAGCAACATTCAAGGGGTAGGTGAGCAACATTCAAGGGCCAAAATACCAAATAGTCCTCCTGATTATGTGCAGGTATGGACACATTAAATCAACCATTGTTGTCCAGCTGAAGTTCACATTGTTGTCCAAGCTTTGGTTAGAGACCCATATCTTATAACAAGCTTAAAGATAGAAGGAGATATAGGTGGAATCATATCTACGACAGCAAATGTTTTCACCCCAAATCTTACCATAGCTGATGTTTAAACTGGGTATTCAGATATTTCTAGGAAAGAGGCATTTATACCTAATCTCACCCTGACTGGCCTAGTGTGAGCCCTCCTTGCCACATATACAGGGCCCCCACAGTTTAAGGACCAATTACTAAGTCTCCCTTCCTGTAATTTGGAACTTTCACATATCAGATTTCAGGATAAGAAATCCCAATCCTGTTTCCTGGAGTTCTGTCAAATGGAATCATCAGTTCATTTTGCTGTGCTTGTTTAATGTCGTGTAGATTTGGAATGGTGGAGCACTGGTCAAGGCTTTGCTTTAAAAAAATGACTTTTTGTTACCTCTGCAACAATGATAAATAAAATGTCAAAAGACTCATTAGTGGGGAATATAAGGTGATGGAGATGGGAACCCTTTGGGCACAATCTATATTGTGATACATTTTTCCAAATGAAATTCAGTATGAAGTGAGAGCACACATATTCTCCATCAAGGGGAAACTATAATGTTATTTCCTTGTCTGCTAAAATAGTCTGTGTGCTGAAATACAAATGTTTGAAATACATCGTAAAGATAAACCATATTGTAAGTGTTTATTAAAGGGGTGGTTCACCTTCAAGTTAACTTTTAGTATATTGTAGAAGGGCCAATGCTAAAAAACTTTTCAATTGGTCTTCATTATTTATTTTTCATAGTTTTTTAATGATTTGCAATTTTCTTCTGTTTCTTTCCAGCTTTCAAATGGGGGTCACTGACCCCATCTAAAAACAAATGCTGTGTAAGGCTACAAATGTATTGTTATTGTTACTTTTTATTACTTGTCATTCTATTCAGTCCCTCTCCTATTCATATTCCAGTCTCTTATTCAGATCAATGCAGGGTTGCTAGGGGAATTTGTACCCTAGAAACCAAATTGCTGACACTGCAAACTGGACAGCTGCTGAATAAAAAGTTAAATAACTATAAATCCACAAACAATAAAAAATGAAAACCAATTGCAAATTGTCTCGGAATATCACCCTCTACTTTATACTAAAAGTTAACTCAAAGGTGAACAACCCCTTTAAATACATATGAGACCAAACCGTAACCAATTCCATTGTCTTATGGATGTAATTGTGAACAAGAGAGTTCTCTAGAAATCTAAACTGTACTAAATGATATTATAAATGTATAAATTATATAATGCCAGTGTTTGGTCTATAGGGAAAAGATATTCCATAGTACAAGATATGGTTTCACAACTGGGGTCGTAGGTTTGATTCCAGCCAGGGCACTGTCTAGTTTTCTTTAAATTTCCTCCCACACTCCAAAAACATATAAAAACACAATATAAGTGGGTTCATTGGCTCCTAATAAAGAAATGTATATGTTTGTGAACGTGATAGGAAACAACTTGTAAGCTTCACTCAGCAGGGTCTTTTTATAGTGCTGTGTAACACGCTAGTCCTTTATAAATAAAGAATAATAATATAGACACAAATGAAAGTGTTCTCTGCTGCTGGCCTGTGTTTACAAAAGGGGCTTTGTTCTTAAAAAGAGTTATTGCCAAAGAAAGTAGCGCCCTATTGATAACCAGTGTGCAATGTGACTCTCAGACTTCTGACTCTAAAGTGATCCAAATAAACATGGTTATGGAAATGAAAAAGCTAAAAGGCAAGGAGAGGATATTAAATAGGGATAGTCTCTATCCAGAAATGTCCTGCTTTTATTTCAGCTAGTAGCTTGTTGTCCCTAAATTGGACCAGTCCATATTTAACAGAATGTCCTGTTAAATGATTCTCTGGCTAGAGTCCTGCGTGGGTCCATTTTTTGGGACCCGTACCCACAAACCGCGTTCGTACTCGCTTGGACCCGGACCCGAACCATACCCGCGATCCACAACCCGGACCCGCGACCCGCTGACCATCAAGAATCAGGAAGTGCTGTCATTGTAAACAGGAAGTGACATCTTAGGAAGTAGCCGCGATCAGGGAAAAAAGGAGTAAAACAGGAAGTGCTGTCATTGTAAACCGGAAGTGACGTCATCAGTAGTAGACCTGCTCAGAAAAAGGAGTAAAAATAGCTATGGCTCAAGCCGCCAACCTGCAGAACCACCAGCCCGCTTCTATACCCGCACCCAGAAATTCTACGTGCAACCCACAGGGTACTGCGGGAATTTACGGGTAACCCGACCCGCTGCCGGACTCTATCTCTGGCCTTGCTAAGCTTGCTGTTTAATGGGTATATTGAGAGTTATAGTTGAACTATAACCGATTCCCCCCCCTCATATAGGGGGCCCAGCATTCCAGTAGTGCCGCTGGCCCTTCATCTCAACACGGGGCGGGGGCCCCTGAGCACCTGTCACTGCTTGGAATGGTGTAGATTGATAAGCCAGAGACATCTTTTGTTTTTAACTAGTTTGTTCTTTTTGTTGGTTTATTCATGTTTTGTGCAGAAAACCATATCTGATGGAAAAGTAGCAAGTCTGGTCCTCTGGCTGTTTTAGAAGCACAGGTCTGGGATCCTTTATCCAGAAACCCTTTATCCAGAATGATCAGAGTATAAAGAGATGCAGGACATGTCGAAAGCAGTAATATTTGACTTCAGTTTTATTGAGGAATAGAGTAACCATACTACATGCTTCGGGTACGGAAAAGCCTTCTCTCATAGACGCCCCACATTTTTAAAATGTATCTCCAAATGTAATAGTGTTCTTGTTGTGGGTTAATACAAGAGGCCATGCTCTTTGTGGGACTGCGTTTAACACTAAGAGTGTGACCCACAGGCACAATGAACCCACTGCAAAAGTAAATAAAGTGAACAGATTCTGCTCAAGGCTTAAGGATTCTTCCATGATTGTACTTTTTCTACTCCTATAATAGACACGAATGTGCCTAATCTCCATCACTTGGATCATTGACAGGAGGACCTCAGTCAGGAGTCGTTTCACCAAATAGGCACTCACGGGCGATAGTTTTTGAGTGGACAACCCTTAAAATTAAAACCCCCTACTCCCCCCTGATGCCGGATCCTTTCCTATTAAATCCAGCATCAGAGGTGGAGGTTCCGCCAACTGCATGGGTCCCCAACATTTTCTACTTTTCTAGCAGCACAAGTGATGTCGTGCATTTGTGGTATGATATGACATCACACCTGCTGACCTCATGCAGGAGCACTCACGGATCTGATGTAGTAAAATGTAGATACCATTAACAAGAAGTGAATAAGGACATACTCTGTGGTCAATATACCCATGTCCCATAGACTGGCTGGGGTGCCCATGAGTGGGAAACTTACGGGCCAGGGTTTCTGTTGGAAGATGCAGAGAAAGGGCAAACAGTAGAACTGCAACCCTCTCTTTGCACCTTATTGGGTTACATGACAGTTGCCCTTTTAGTAACTGAAAACTCCATAGCATTTATTTGGTGTGCGTGAAAAAAGGGAAAGGGGGCTATGACGTGAGATAGTATCCCCTCTTACGGCTTTATGCCATCCAGATGTTCATTCTACACGGTGCGGGGGAATGTTATTCTCATTTTCTTATGCGAGACAAATGTGTGTTTTCCAGTTTAAACTGCATAGGAAATGATCAAAGCTTTTATTTAATATTCCTCTTTGGCTTTTGTTGTGCAGTTTCCTGTTACCCCCGTCTCATATCTAAGCCAAATATATAAATACAGTTGGAGGAACATGGATATATTGCCTTTGTGTCTTTTTTTAGGTCTAGTAAAGGAACAGTATCACTAAAAATACGTTCCTTAGGGCTATTTCCCTTGTTTTATTAGATGTAGAGTCACCGCCATTGCCCCAGGAGGAGCATGTGTGCCCATAAGCAAAGGTCCCTTTTATATCATAGTGTGTCATTTGAAAATCCAATGTGGCTTGAGACCTTATTAGCTTGGATCAATGTGTTGCTCGCAAGCTCCAGTCAGCACAAGGTCTCAGTAATGATGTCCCAGATGTTCTCCTGCAACTCACCATTCTACCAGCCTCAAGACCCACCACTAGGAATGAAAGGTGAGCACCTGGCCTGACCTTTTTGGGTGAATTGACTCTCTAATTATAGTATCATTACAGAAAAAAATGGAGTTGTGAAAACCAGCATGGCTATCCCCTTTTTTGCTTTTGTGTTTTTACTGATATGATTTCAATTAAAGATGTTAAAAACCTCGACTATAGGGTAGACAGAAGGATTCTAAGACAAATTGCAACTTGTCTTAAAATTTTAAATTTTTTTTGTGGTTTTAGAATTTTATATTCTGTTTTTGTTCTGAAGCTCTCGGTCTTGAACGTTTATCCTGTTGCTAGGGGTTAATTCATTCAGCAGCCACGGAGCAAATTGGAAACCAAACAAAATAACAGATAACCTGGAAAGTAAAAGAGTTAAAGTCAAGAATAACAATAAAAATGTAGGCCTCGCAGTCAATATAGATGTTTTTTTTTTCTTTGCTGGAATAAGTGAGCCTGTAATATTATGCTGCTTTTATTAGAGATGCACCGAATCCAGGATTCATACGGTATTCGGCCATTTTCAGCAGGATTCGGATTCGGCAGAATCCTTGTGCCTGGCTGAACAGAATCTAAATACAAGTAATGTGACTTTTCAGCACAAAACAAGGAAGTAAAAATTTTTTTGCCGCGGCACTCTTTTACCCTCCCCCTCTCTAATTTGCATATGCAAATTAGGGTTTGGTTTGGTATTTGGCCGCATCTTTCGCAACGGATTCAGGAATTCCACCGAATCCAAAATAGTGGATTTGTTGCATCCTTAGCTTTGATAAACTGATTTTTGTAAATTAGAATTGATTTCTATTTATAGATTTGGATGCACATTTCTCAAAGGTCGAATTTCTAATTCATGTGATGCTTTTTTAAAACTCTCTTAAATTCAAATATACGCTAAATTTGGCGGGTGTTTAAGAAAAAAATTGAATATCTAAAACAGACCTGAAAATTCGAATCGAATTTGATTGAAATTTGACCAAACTCAATTTTGAGTTTGTTCTCCGGAAAATCCTTGAATGTCAGTAAGGCTACAAACAACTCTGCATTGGCCATTGGACCTCTCCCATTGACTTTTACAGGAATTAGCCAGGTTTTTGGTGGCAAATAGTCAAATTTGAATTCTTAAAGGGCCAGAGTTTGATAAATCTTGAAATTCTAATTTCTAAGGTAAATGTTTGTATGAATTAGGAATTTAAATAGAGAATGATCTAAAGGGTGAAGATATGAGGCCGGTATAAACCAATTTGGATGGTTTGGACTAGGGATGCACCGAATTCAGGATTTGGATTCAGCTGAATCCTTGTGTCTGGCCGAGCGGAATCCTAATTTGCATATGTAAATTAGGGGCAGGGAGGGAAATCTTGTTACTTTGCATCACAAAACAAGGAAGTGAAAAAACTTTCAGACTTTTTAATTTCCTGCCCCTGATTTGCATATTCAAATTAGAATCCAGTTTGGTATTCGGGGGAATCTTTCACAAAGGATTTGGGAATTCTGTGAATTTGGTACATCCCTAGTTTGGATTTAGTGCTGTGTTTTTGAGAACATAAAAAGTAATTTTGAGTATTGCTCAGTGATTATACCAGAGAAAATCTGGTTACTAATGTCCAGGATATCCTCCATGCTCATACACTCATCATTTTACTCTTGGGAGGAAATCCTGGCAATGTGCGCCATTAATATAAAATATTGTAATCTGTCTACTGGGGGCCCCAAACCTTCTTATAAATAGAGTATGATTTGTGGTTGGGGATATCTGTATACAAAGAGAGTGCACAATTTCAAAAATCATCTGCAAAGCTTTCCTCTTTCTCAGAATATGTTATGGCATGAAAACCTTATGTATATTAAATGTTCCTCCATCAAAAGCAGGTACATTCCTGGTAAGGAGACTAATATGAGGTCCAAAGAACTAGTGCATTGGTACAGTTCCCCTTCCTTCCCAAACACCTACCTATAAATCTCTGTTTATTTATTTGTGCCCTATATCTACCTGGGGAGGCCCAGACCCACTGATGACACACCCTCCTGGCCCTCGTGGTGGGCGGAGGTGGTTGCAGCTGGGGTGGGACCCGAGGTATCTACGTCTTCGCCACCAGTGGGGAGGCCCTTGGGGAGGTGGGGGCACCAAAGTGCAAACCCGGTGGGCCCAGGGCCACTCATTCCAACCCTGTATCTGCCTATGTTTCTCATTGCCTTGTATGTGGACCTCTATAAACACATTTTCTTTTCTTTCATTTACTTCCAAAGACCTATAAAGTATAAATAAAACTAGGCAGACGATACACCTCTGGGTGCCATCACAAAACACACCCATAACAAGTTTGGGCCCTGTATTAGAGGGGCTGAGGGGAGAAGGTTCTCAGCAATACATTTCTGCTAGAGGCTTTCTCATGTGCAATAGAGTTTTTGGGGATGCACCTATCCGAGATGAAGGAGGTCTTTAGCCTCATGTGATTGTGAGACTCAGAGATTCAGCCTTACCCCTGTGACAAGGTATATACTCAGTAATATCCAATAATATTGCCTGCCCCTCCTCTATGCCTTATGCATGGGGGCAGGGCAGGCGTTTACTTTCCCTTTCCATTCAGCCCTTGCCAGATGTCCCTGCACTCCCCACATTCCCCAGCTCCCTTTACCATTGAATTGTGTAACCAGTGCATGGGGATGGACAGCAGGTCCCCCATTCTGGTGCACAAACAAGATTCTTAGATGATACATGGTTTGCCTTAATAAGTGTCCACTAATGGATCAATAATAATGAATTCCCAGACTGAAGCAAACAAGATTAAATCATTTATATAATGTTATTAAAGTTAATTTGGCTTGTTTAACCCGAAAAAAAAAATAGGATTTGAAATAATACTTTTGGGTGACAGGACCCCTTTAAGGTATTATGCTTTTTATTCAGCAGCTCTCTAGTTTGAAATTTCCGCAATCCGGTTGCTAGGGCTCCCAATTAACCTATAAACCATCAGCTTTGAATGAGAGACTGGAATATGAATAGGAGAGGCCAGAATAGAAAGAATAAAAAAAAGTAGCAATAACAATACATTTGTATTTTGTAGACTCACAGAGCATTTGTTTTTTAGATGGGTTCAGTCACCCCCATTCTAAAAGTCATAAGAAAAAGGCAAATCATTTAAAAAAACGATATAAAAAATGAAGACCAATTGAAAAGCTGCTTAGTCATTTTATAACATACTAACCGTGAACTTGAACTCCTTTAAAGGCAGACTAAGTAGAGTAATGTGTATATCTCAAAATATGCAAAGAAAGTGTTTTCTTTATAGGAGACCTGAATCTTTATATTTATTTATATAGCTCAGCTTGTTTGTGTTTTTACTATGTATAATAATGCAGACATTGCAATAAATATGAACTTTTGCAAAGATGTTTAAGTGACGTATGCAAATTAAAGGCACAATTAAAGGCAGCTCTGCCCCATAGGTTACTGCAGCCTTTGTGTGTTAACTCTACAGTAAATGCAGTAAAATGTATATATTTAAAACTGCACATAAATTGCATAAAATTAAATGTTTTCAAACTGATCACAAACAAATTGAGCTTTAAAAGCCCCAGAAATCATTTTCTATTCGTACTGTAAATTCTATTTGTGCCGAAATGTACGTCTTAATCACACGCTCTAAAAATATTCTTTATTCTTCTGTTTCTCCCCAGGAATCGTTGCAGCAGTTGGTCATGATGAGTTTGCCAAATGTTTTAACTATTGGCAAAAATCCATATTCTGGTGAGTAATACAATATCCCCCAGAATCCTTCTGCCATTTAGTGCCAGTTCCCTGGAAATGAAATCTTACTGCGGAAAAAAAGGGGATTTCTGCTGACAAGTAAAACTCACAGTTTAAGCACTTTCAGGCTCGTCTGTTCTCATTACTTTTTCTAAAAAATCATTTTTTCAGTTCATGGTTAACTGACACCCATTGGGAACAGTGTTGAGATAGTCATGTAGGGTTACATAAAAAAGACACAGGTATTGGCTGAAAGCTGCTCTGTTATATCTTGGAAGAAATTCCTCCATAGACTGTTTAAAGGAGAACTAAACTAAAAATTAATATGGCTAAAAATATTATGTGGGTCCCTAAGCTCAGGTCCCTAAGTGACAGCAGCAACTTCTATTCTATGTGGCTCATTATGCACCAAATATAACATTAACTATCTGTACCAGGTTTGTTTGGGGTTTTTATTGTAGAAAGGTGCTCTTAGCCAGCATCATGCTCACCATACTCTTCCTTTAGAAATTGTTAACTCTGTTTCATCGAGATTTTAAAACATCATTACAAGGCAATGGAAGTCCTCAGTGGTTAATTGTATCAGTTATAGATATATATATATATATTATATAGACACCCCAACCTTCACAGAGTCGGGAGGACTACTATTAGATGGGGATATCACTATACCTTTTTTACCCATGAGCCACATTCAAATGTAAAAAGAGTTGGGGAACAACACAAGCATGAAAATGTCCCTTGGGGCACCATATAAGGGCTGTGATTGGCTATTTGGTAGCCCCTATGGGGACTGGCAGCCTACAGGAGGTTCTGCTTGTAAACATTTAAACCTTGTTTCAAAGCCTGGAATTTAAAAATAAGCACCTGCTTTGAGGCCACTGGGAGCAACATCTAAGGGGTTGAAGAGCAACATGTTACTCATGAGCTACTGGTTGGGGATCACTGCTATAGAGCAAGTCAGGGAAGCCATTAGTGGTTTACCAGGAGGAAAAGCCCAGGCCCTGATGGCCTCCCATCTGAATGGTATAAAATACACTAATTGCACCAAAACTTTGCTCAATGTATAATAGTGTGACACCACTGTTCTCCTCCCAGGCCCACATCACATTGATCCCTAAAGAGGGTAAACCCCCCTACAGGTGTGAATCATACAGGCCCATCTCACTACTTAACTGCAATGTGAAGATCTTTGCCAAAATACTTGCACTAAGGCTGCAGGGACCTGATACACCCAGACCAGACCAGGTTTATACCTATTAGGGCAACAGACATAAATATCAGGCACCTCTTCAATAATCTTAGCATTTTCCATCAAAACTCACACACCAGGATTGTAGTGGCCCTAGATACGGAGAAAGCCTTTGTTACGGTCTATTGGCCTTTTCTGTGGAAAGTACTTAATCAATTTGGCTTTGGGCCCAGGTACATAGGGTGGATCAAGGCACTCTATGCACAGCCACATGCAAGAGTCTTGGTAGCAGGCATGCTCTTGCCGGTGATAAAACTGAAACGGGGGACCAGGCAGGGCTGCCCATTGTCACCCCTGCTGTTCACCCTAGCAATAGAGATCTGTGAGAGCAGAGAGCTTGTGGAGCTCCAGATAGGCAATCTAGAAAGTATCATTATATGCTGATGACATGCTCCTATACCTTGCAGATCCTCATGATTTCCTCCAAGCCATGATCCATTTGCTGGCAATACTCAGGACTTATCGTGAACCATTATAAATCCTTAATCTTTCATATAGATGATCCCCCACCTAATGGCCCGTGGAGTACTGCAAAATTAAGAGTGGTTTCCGAATTTAAGTACTTAGGGATATGGATCCACAAGGAGCTAAGGACCGTTAGTGGCCTAAGGGGGAATTGTGCTGTAAAGGCATGTTTTAATTGTAGGGACATCTCCCACCGATACATAGAAAAATGCACCCTATTAGGACAGTAGTGGAATCCTTCCAGAGGGCAGTCTGGTCAAAGTGGACCTCGCTGTGGGGCAATGGATACCTTCCTCAATTTAAGCAAGTGCTGGATATCCCCAGGTGAGCAGCTGCTGGAGTCAAAACATTGGGAGATATTGTAGACAATGGGGAATGTAAACGGTTCCAGGTGCTCCAAGATAAATTCCATCTTCCAGCAAGTATGCTGTTTAAATACCTACAATTAAAACATGCCTTTCAAACTCAATTCCCCCTTAGGCCACTAACGGTTACAGAGACTACCTTGGAAGCTTATCTTTCGTGGCCTGATCGTGCGAAGACACTAACTTACACGTACATCATACTGATGCAAGCAAACACCACCCAACTGAGTAAGGTTAAACAATATTGGTGTGAAGACATCCCAAGCCTGGAAGGGGAAATGTGGAAAGATGCCCTAGCTTTACTTCTCCAGCAGGGATAGGTAGATACAGGTTTAGTTCCTTATTAGAGTCTGTCCCACCCTCAAAAGACTAGTTGGGAACTACCCAGAGCTCTCGGACCAATGTCCTAAATATCTTAGGGAAGTGGGATCCTTTATGCATGTCTTTTGGGACTGTCCAAAAATCCAGGAATTCTGGCGGGAGATACTATGCAGAAACAGCATTGGAACTTCCAAACATATTGTCAGCCTCTGCCTCCTGGGAATTGTGGGAACTTTGCCGCTGCATCCTAAAAAACTTTCTGTATTGAAAAGAGGACTGTAGCTATTCCAAAGACATCTTCACTTATCTTTAGTTGTATATAGGTCTTGGGTTGTCCATTACTTTGTCTGTCCCCTTGAGGCATCTTTCAAGCTTCTGCTTACAAACCAAAGATTATATTGAAATGCAACCTGGAATTTTGTGCTGGAGACTTCACTAACCAGTAAAAAGTGCCACTTTTAGTTTGTTTGAAGTTCAGCCAGAGAGAGTGTAGGAATGAAGCAATTAACATGCTTCTGATCTTCCATTTGACGGCATTTTTCAATTACTTTTAATGGTGTAAAGATAAACATGTCTCTGTCTCTACAAGAGGTGGTTCAGGAATCTTTTTAATTCCAGCAGCTCTTAAACTCCCAACGTTCCCCTGTCTAGTGAGTTCATGGCTAGATTGCTGCTTGCTGGCCACATTGTTTTGAGAAGTAACATTAATACTAGAGCAGACTTACGGACGTTACTCTGTATCTGAGGAAGGGGCAGTAGGTATGACTTACTTAGCCAAGAGAAAACAAATACTAAACGTGGAGGAAAATGTTCTTGCAAAGCCGATATGTTATAGATATATTTTAAATGGATAGACTTTAAAAAAAAATCCAATGTCCCATGTTGTTTTAGTCTTATATTTTCTGCTGTTTTTCCTCTGTCTCTTTTTAATGAATATTGTCTTCTCTCTAGAGCAGGGATCCCCATATTGTCGTCTCTCTAGAGCAGGGATCCCCAACCTTTTGAACCCGTGAGCAACATTTAGAAGTAAAAGGAGTTGGGGAGCAACAGTAGTTTGAAAAATGTTCTTGGGGTGCCAAATAAGTGCTGTGATTGGCCATTTGGTAGCCCCTATGTGGATTGTCAACCTACATTGAGGCTCTGTTTGCCAGTGCACCTGGTTTTTATACAACCAAAACTTGCCTCCAAGCCTGGAATTCAAAAATAATCACCTGCTTTGAAGCCACTGGGAGCAACATCCAAGGGGTTGGAGAGCAACATGTTACTCACCAGCTACTGGTTGGGGAACACTGTTCTAGAGGCTTAAATTTCCTTTCTTTGACCAGTTCATTCATGTCTCTACGGTGATGCTAAAATATTTGGTGAGGAGAGTATTAAAGTCCTTAATATTCACAATTAACGTCACTTTAACATGGGCAACAAAAAAAAGGCCTTTACTTGTGCCAGGCCTGAATGGCTTTTTAAAGTTGGCTGTGATAGCCGTGGTCTGTTGCCAGCTTGCTCCTATTTCAGACATTCCTTCTCACATTCTGGTTTAACTGGAGAATAAATTGGGAGAGATTATGCACATTAGTTAAATTGGGGTCACGATTGTGGAATAAATAAGACACTGGTGCCAGGATTATCCCAGAACTGTTGGATGAACTAAACATCGCCCCTTTTAGGCTTCCAGTGCTGCTCTGTGTATTCTGCAGGGTAGTGAATGGGATAGTGAAGTGTAATGTTTAATTTCATTCATTGGAGCAGTTTATTGAGAAGGTTCTAATGGGGAATATTTTCACTTTAAAGAACAAGGAACAGAAGAGATGAAGAAATTGCTTCTCCTTTTGCTGGGTTGTGCTGTCCAGGTGAGTTTTTATACATTTGTATTCTTTTCCATATAGCCATAGGTATGGGACCTGTTATTCAGAATGCTTGGGACTTGGATAAGGGATCTTTACATAATTTGGATCTCCATACTATAAGTATATTAAAAAAAAACAGAAAAAAACATTTAATTCCAATAGGACTGTTTGTTGCCTCCAGTAAGAATGAATGATATCTTAGTTGGGATCAAGTACAGGTATGGAATCTGTTATCCGGAAAGCTCCAAACTACAGAAAGGCCGTCTCCCATAAACGCCATTTTATCCAAATTTTTAGAATTGATTTCCCTTTTATGTGTAATAATAAAACAGTAGCTTGTACTTGATCCCAACTAAGATATAATTAATCCTTATTGGAAGCAAAACCAGCCTATTGGCTTTATTTCATGTTTATATGATTTTCTAGTAGACTTAGGTATGTTGATCCAAATTACAGAAAGATCCCTTATTCAGAAAACCCCAGGTCCTGAGCATTCTGGATAACAGGTCCCATAC
>CM044439.1:2613405-2639507 GCA_024363595.1 Xenopus borealis
TTTCTACAGACCAGCACCCAGGCTTCGCCTACACTCATGGTTGTGCGTTTCTATTCTGACTCTATATATATATATATATATATATATAACTGAATTGGTTTAGTAACTAGCTGTTGCTTCAGCTACAACTAAGGCCAAGCTGGATGGTATATTCCCCCCCAGGCTGAAAGAAGCAGCTTCATGGCTGTGACTAATAGGGAGGTGCAAAGAAATGTTTCTGCAAATACACAAAGTACAAAAGTTCTGTATGTTGGTGCTGACCCGACCCGGTTACCATTCCACTTCAGTGATAATATTGCCCCACAGTCTCATGCTTTGTTGTCCAGTTGGAGGCAGTGGGGGGTCACTTCTGTATTCAGGATTTTGGGGAGTTGACCCTGTGTATTTGTGATTATGTAGAGCTTGTTCCTTCTTCTTATACATTTATATTCATATACATCCTATTACATTTACATTAAGAAGCAGATGCCATAGTGCTGACATAGTATATTGTACAAACAAATGTATCATTAACTTATTCATTTTTTTTTTTATTATAATAATAGTGCGAAAGGAAAGAAGAATTTATTGAAAAAATCCAGGTCTTGGACTTTGATACAAAGGCAGCAGTGGCAGCTCATATACAAGAGGTAGAGTTTTTGCTTTATTTTCTGCCATATGATGTTTTGGGGGGGGCACGTGAGATAACAAGAAATATATAATCCCCCACAATCACAGCACTCTCTCATTGGAGGATTATGTGTATATATATATATATATATATATATATATACACACACACACAGTATCAGGAGGCCACAATAAGTGCCACAATAAGTGCAGCTGAACAGGAGGATGACCAGAACAGATTGAGACGTTTTATAAATAAATAATTTGTGTGCAGTGTATGGGTCCAATAATAATAATAATAATTATTGCTGTTATTATGAAGAATAATTACTAGGGATGCACCGAATCCAGGATTCGGCAAGGATTCGGCCTTTTTCAGCAGGATTCGGCTGAATCCTTCTTCCTGGCCAAACCAAATCCTAGTTTGCATATGCAAATTATAGGTTGGGGAGGGAAATCACATGACTTTTTGTTACAAAACAAGGAAGTAAACAATGTTTTCCCCTTCCCACGCCTAATTTGCATATGCAAATTAGGATTCAGTTTGGTATTCGGCCAAATGTTTTGCAAAGGATTCAGGGGTTTGGACGAATCCAAAATATTGGATAATAATAAATACTATGAATAGTATAAATGATTTTTATTAGAATTCTAAGTTTGAATCTCATAGAGAAAGGAAATGAAACATATAGGCACCATGTTTGAAATATAAATAGAAGAATAGGTGAGTTGACATCTCCCCGGGGGCGACTTGTGTCCATTGTTTGAGTTTTCATATTTCTATTAAGCTCCGTCAGTCCGGCAGCTCTTTACAGAGAATGTTGACATTAGGGATGCACCGAATACACTATTTTGGATTCGGCCGAACCCCCGAATCCTGTGCAAAAGATTTGCCCGAATACCGAACCGAATTAGAATCTGAATTTGCACATGCAAATTACGTGTGGGAAGGGGAAAACATTCTTTACTTCCTTGTTTTGTAACAGTCATGTGATTTCCCTCCCCACCCCTTATTTGCATATGCAAATTATGATTCGGTTCGGCCAGAAAGAAGGATTCGGCGGAATCCCAAACCGAATGATGGATTTGGTGCATCCCTAGTTGACATACCAGACCCTGTCAGTGGAGCTTACAATCAAATGTATCACAGTCCAATAGGAGCACACAAATGAACCAGGGTCGGTTTAATCAGATGCCATTTATCCTATCCATTTGAAGTATAGGGAAAAAAAAACTAGAGGAAAAAGACCAAGATAGTAAAAGGGTTTTTATTTAAATTATCTATTAGCAATTTTTGAAATATTTCGCTTTTTGCGCGGCAGCTCTCTAGTTTGCAATTTCAACAGCGATCTGGTTGCTAGGGCCCGATTTAACTTGGCAACCAGACAGTGGTTTGAAAGAGAGAGAGGAATATGAACAGAGGAGAAATAAAAAGCTAAGTAATATAAAGTAACAATAAAATTGTAGGCTCACATAGCAATGTTTTTATGGCTGTTGGGGTCAGACCCCCGTTTGAAAGCTGGCAAGAGTCAGAGGAGGAAGGCAAATAATTCAAAACTATAAAAAAAAAAAAAAAATGAAGGATAGTTGAACAGGTACCAAGAATAGGCCATTCTATAACATACTAAAATGTAAGCTGAAGGTGAACCACCTCTTTAAAGGGATACTGTCATGGGAAAAATGTTTTTTTAAAACACATCAGTTAATAGTGCTGTTCCAGAAGAATTCTGCACTGGAATCCATTTCTCAAAAGAGCAAACAGATTTTTTTATATTTGATTTTGAAATCTGACATGGGGCTAGACATATTGTCAATTTCCCAGCTGCCCCCAGTCATGTGACTTGTACTCTGATAAACTTCAATCACTCTTTACTGCTGTACTGCAAGTTGGAGTGATATCACCCCTCCCCCCAGCAGCCTAACAACAGAACAATGGGAAGGTAACCAGATAACAGCTCTCTAACACAAGATAACAGCTGCCTGGTAGATCTAAGAACAACACTCAATAGTAAAACCCATGTCCCACTGCGTACTATTCAGTTACATTGAGTAGGAGAAACAACAGCCTGCCAGAAAGCAGTTCCCTCCTAAAGTGCTGGCACAAGTCACATGACCAGGGGCAGCTGGGAAATTGACAATATGTCTAGCCCCATGTCAGATTTCAAAACTGAATATAAAAAAATCTGTTGGCTCTTTTGAGAAATGGATTTCAGTGCAGAATTCTACTGGAGCAGCACTATTAACTGATGTGTTTTGAAAAAAAAAACATGTTTTCCCATGACAGTTTCCCTTTTATGACAGACCTTTCTGAGTTCACAGTCTGGTTTAATCTGAATACAGGTTTCTATTTTAGCTCATTTCCTACTATTGATGCACCGAATCCACTGTTTTCAGATTCATCCGAATCATTTGTGAAAGTTTCGGCCGAATACTGAACCAAATCTGAGTGCCTATGCAAATTAGGGCTGGGATAAGAGAAGAAACATACTTACACAGTACCGTTGTTTTTTTGCCATTTTAGGTAACGCACAATCAGGAAAACGTGTTTGACTTGCAGCTAATGGAGCCGACGGAGATGTCGTCGGAAGATTTAGAAGCTCTTCTAAAAAACGTTTCTTTCCACCTGAAGAGGCTGGTGGATGAGAGAGATGATAATACAGAGGTAGGGGCCCTAATGACAGTGTCTATTAATTACATTGTAGCTGGGGAAAACTAAAGAGAAGGGGCCTTTGCTTTTTCTCTAGTAAGTGAGTGCAGCTATTTTTCCTTTTTATATACACACACATATATATATATATATATATATATATATATATATATGTGTGTGTATATAAAATACCCTACAGGATTTAACTACAGAGGAAGCAGACCCTGCAGCTGCTGGGGGTCCAAGAGGTATAGGGGCCCCATGAGACCCTAATTAATGAGCAATTTCAACATATATTGGTAAAACAAAACAATTTCTGGACATGTTGGGGGCCCTAGAATGAATTTGCTGTGGGGCCCAGTAGCATCTATTCACTCCACTGATCCCCAGTACTAATGGAGTGTCCCCCTGGACAAGGCAGAGAAAATCACAAAAAGCCTTTATTGAATTATAATGCAAAAAAAAGTCTCCATATAAAAGCATGCAAAAATTTAGGGGCATATTTATTAAGGGTCGACTCAATTTTTTTTGGTATCAAAATTCACATGTTCCAATTTTAATCCCCAGAATGTTAATTCAATTGGGAGATTTCTCACATCTCAACCATGGAAACGGTCCTAATTTGAATATTCGCCAAGGAAAATCTGCCGAGTTCATTTACAAGTCAGTGGCCGAGGTCCATTGAACCATTTCAAGATGTTAAGTGCCTTCCTGACATTCGAGGGAAAACTCGATTCAAACGCGATTCCAAAGTTACAGGAAGGTCATCTCCCATAGACTCCATTTTATTCAAATAATCCAAGTTTTAAACATTGATTTCCTTTTTCTCTGTAGTAATAAATCAGTATATTGTACCTGATCCCAACTAAGATATAATTAATCCTTATTGGAAACAAAACCAGACTATTGGCTTTATTTCATGTTTATATGATTTTCTAGTAGACTTAAGGTATGAAGATCCAAATTACAGAAAGATCCATTATCCGGAAAACCACAGGTCCCGAGCATTCTGGATAACAGGTCCCATACCTGTAATAATAAATCAGTAACTTGTACCTGATCCCAACTAAGATATAATTAATCCTTATTGGAAGCAAAACCAGACTATTGGCTTTATTTCATGTTTATATGATTTTCTAGTAGACTTAAGGTATGGAGATCCAAATTACAGAAAGATCTGTTATCTGGAAAACCCCAGGTCCTGAGTATTCTGGATAACAGGTCCCATACCTGTAATAATAAAACAGTAGTTTGTACTTGATCCCAACTAAGATATAATAAATCCTTATTGGAAGCAAAACCAGACTATTGGGTTTATTTCATGTTTATATGATTTTCTAGTAGACTTAAGGTGTGAAGATCCAAATTACAGAAAGATCCATTATCCGGAAACACCCAGGTCCTGAGCATTCTGGATAACAGGTCCCATACCTGTAATAATAAAACAGTAGCTTGTACTTGATCCCAACTAAGATATAATTAATCCTTATTGGAGGCAAAACCAGCCTATTGGCTTTATTTCATGTTTATATGATTTTCTAGTAGACTTAAGGTATGAAGATCCAAATTACAGAAAGGTCCGTTGTCCAGAAAACCCCAGATCCCAAGCATTCTGGATACCAGGTCCTATTTATGCCTTTTGCATAAAATAGCAAAATTAGTGCTCAAAATGATAGAACTCAATAATCAATATGTTGAAAACAAGAGCCCATTAGTCGCTAGAAAAATGGCCCAATGACCCAGATTTTGTTTTCAAGCTAAGACATAATTTCTAATATTATTATAAGAGTAAGCGGCCGACTCCTAAGAGAGGTTTAAGGGGGCTCCTGTTTTCTTCTGGCTAATGCCCCTGTCACACAACAGCCCTTCCAATGAAGGGGGGGGGTCTATGGATTCCAGTGGGAAGGATCAGATGAATCATTAAAGCAACTGTAGGAATTCCTCCTCTTAAAAGAGAGTTTATTCAGAGGGTGGTGTTAAAGAGGTCTCTGTTTGCCGCATAATGTGTCTAAAGTCTGACATAGACACAGCTGTCCATCTGGTGGAAGAAAAAAGTGCCCCGTGTGAAGGGAGATGTCTCGCTTTACTCTACTGTTGTGCTGCAGTAAAGCAGGAATTGCCAACGAATGCTACTGAAGTTCTTGTAGAACTCTCATGGATACATTAACAATCTATAAATTAAAGGAGACAACCTAAATTAGGTAACATGTAAATGTAATTAATTGATTGAGGTAGTGTCCATTGTTGATTCCTAACTGCCCAACACCTACTTCTTCTTCCCACTCCAGCCTGGTAACTGACCATGTGTAACATCATTTTACTTCTCTTTCAATGTTTTTATTTGAATGTTAACATGGACAGAAACAGTTGATATTCTATTTCACATGTCAAGGCAGTTTATCATCTTGATCAAAGGAGAAGAAATGGAGGAAAAAGGAAAGAGAGTCAACCCTTAACTTAGTGATGGGGTCGACTGTCGATAAAAAGGCAGAATGAAAAGTTCAGATTGACAGTTTGACAACGTAATTTACCTTGACAGTAAAATTAAACCATTTATGTTTCAGACGTTTCTCTTGAGAACCCTTGAATGTTTACAAAGTTATCAATATCCGTATGGGTTAGCAGCTCCGGGAGGCAACAACGGAAGGATATTCCCAGTAATATTCTATATGTCAGACATGTATATTGTCTTCTTTAGGTTTTGCTTATAGTCGTTAAAATGAGAAGATTGAAGTTGAGAAGATTGAAGTTGCATCTCATGTCGGGAACGAGTATTAATACCACACTTGAACTTCTCATATCTATCAGTAATAATACTAGTTAATCTTTCATTGATCATCGCCCAATTCCGTTTATCTTTGAAATGTGTGATTGGTATAGAGGTTGTTTTCCAGTATTTAGCAATAGTAATCTTATCTACCAGAATGATAAACGTTATTAGTATCCTTGTATGGTTATTAGGGTCTGCTATTTTTGCATTTAGTAAGGCTACCTGAACCATTTTACTTCTATGGGAGGTCCTGGCAAGAAATTTATTCCATTTAAGAGTTTTCCTATCCATATTACAACAACCAAGTTACTTTTTTAGTCATTACGTGGTCACGGACATCCGATTATTCAGTCTGTTTCAGAATCTCTATAAAAGTAATGATTCGGTTCTTCAAAGTTGTACAAAGGGGGTTCGCCATCTTGGATTTTGTTAATCGTGTCATTGACACTGCACATGCTCAGTATGTTCGGAGAAGCTAAGCTTAGGGGTCGTCAGAAATCATCAGGAAGAAAATGTGTGTCCTGTTAGCAGGTGATACAGGGGGTTATTACATTCTGATGAAATTTGGTTTCTGGGCTGCCATGTAATGAGAATCAGAATTATTTACTAATCAGCCTTCTATTGTGACTGTTATATTCTCTATACGGTATATTGTGAGTCAGCCACTAATCTCCAGTAAGTAGAAAAGAAGATGGGGAGCTACTGGGGCATCTACTGGGACTGAGACACAGATCTTTACTGCTAAACACAAGCACAAAACATCATGTACAACATTTATACTCACTTCTTTAATTATACTTTAGTTTTCCTAAAACTAAATGGTCTTTCTGTAGTTTGGAACTTTCATCAAAATGATACAAAAAGTTTTTGAACCCAAGGAAGTGGAGGAATAGAACATTGGTTTATAATGGACTTTTTTGGTTTGGTTTGTTCCTATGTGAATCAATATATGTGTGAAGATTACTAATGTGCTTTACCGTTTCAGCATGGGAATCTATTAATTTCACTTTTTTTTTAGTTATGGGTGTTCAAGGCTCTTATTTGTTTTACTGTATATGATTAGGATAATAATGTAATATGCCCTAATTAGCCAAAGGCCATATCTTCTTTTAAACACATCATACATCAAGGCATATGCAATTATTTTAATTAAATAGAATCCAAGCTCTCTCTCTCTCTCTCTCTCTCTCTCTCTCTCAGGATCTGTGGGGTCATATAGGGTCTAAAAGTCATGCACAATTTACAGAAGCTTAAAATTTGCCTCGCTTATCCAGTGATGCCATAGACCATCTTAATGTAAATGTTCTCCCTGCTTTTCCAGACAATCATCGAACTGACAGAGGAGAGGGACTCCCTTCATTTCGCACCTCTCGCCACATCCTCGCATTCTCCATCTGGATCCCCGGGCATGAGGCGCACAGAGAGCAGACAGCATTTGTCCGTGGAGCTGGCAGACGCCAAGGCAAAAATTAGAAGGCTGAGACAAGAGCTGTGAGTAATCTTTGAAAGGAGGGCGAGATGAGAGGATTTTTTTCATTCATTTTGTACCTATGATACATTATTGTGATATATTATTTTATACTGAACATTTTCAGTCATCTGTCCTTAGTTTAAGGTGTATTGTTGTACTCCATTGTTTCACAAAGTGTTGGGAAGCTGGGGCATTAGGAACATCATGGTGGTTTCTTTGACTTGAACTTGTCATATACCCAAGAACCAGTTTAAGCAAAGGTGTTCTGTAGATTCTGCTGAGGCCTAGCTGAACAAACTTGCAATGGCATCATTGTAATATTTGTGTCCAGATTGGACAAAGACAAGGATTTGTAGACTAAATGAATCTCCAGAGCCTTGATCCTGGACAACCTTGAGCGAGGTTCTCCACTGTGCTTGGAATACACTGTGTTTGGTTAATCCTCCCCTTTAGGTGACCTAAACTAAATAAATCATAAATGTATGGTGTTTGGATTGGTGAAAGCTCCATAACTATACATGCGAACACTTGCAGTTCAACACATAACTTTTTAGTTAATAAAAGCTAGATTGTTTCCCACCTGGTGATGACAGTTATAAGAGTAAAGCAGTGCCTGAAGGTCCAACAAGCATTCTGTTGGGACTTTGTATTCAGACAAGCTTTGGAGATTGTTCACAGCAATATTATGGAGGGTCCTTGATCTAAATGTTGGGTCTACTTGTACAATTGTGCTTGTTAGATTGGAGTGAATAATCAATTCAGTATTTTAATGTGACATTTTGATATTAATATGACATTTTGACCAAAATAGTTCATAACCTTGGAGAATAACGTTGTGGACAAAACAGTAAATGCAGAGATCCATCAAGTAAAATTTAATTTTAATGCCAGACATGTATCAACATCTTCAAAGAACTACCTAAGGGAACATAAAATCATTGCTCATTAGATCCTCTGTACCACAGTCTTCAGTATTTGGGGTTGAACGGAATTCAAGTAAAGCTGGAGAAATTCCCTGAGAGGGCACAAAAGCCAACTCCCTGCAACGTGTAAAACATTCGGCAGCCTGCTGACCTTGGTATGATCAAAACAAAGGAAGGCCCTGGGTATTCTTTGGCTGTACTTGCATGGGCTGTGACCTGTGCCTTCTAGGAGAAAATGAACACCCACAATACAGTGGAAGGAGACGATTCCATTTAACTCAATCCAGCAATATACAAGTGTGCCTCATGAAATAAGCTATAGTGGGTAAGAGCAGGGTCCTTTGCTTTAGTTTACAGGTATAGTATATGTTCAGTCACCATTTCTGTAGATACATTAAAGGACATGTAAAGCCTACATTTTCCTACCATGTATATAATTTGGGCATATCTTCCCCACCCAAGCCACATCATTTGTACTGCATATACCCCTCCATTTGCCAGCGCCATCACATTTTCCTAAAACAAATAGCTTTCACCCTTTGGCCATTTTCCCTGACATCATCAGTATCATTGAGACATGTATGCTGTAAAGTTAATGAAATGCAGAATGCAGGTTACACAGACAAAACGTATGTTGATAAAAAGTTCTGGGGGGGTTGAGCACTGTAATAGTTAATCTAAACGCTCAGGAGAGGTGATTAGGAGAAAAATTAGGATCAGACAGCTAGAGTTTCTATGGGAACCAGTAATGTTATCTCTTCATAGGCTGTTAGACTGGATGATGTGTTTAGTAATCTGAGCTGAGAAGAACTGAGCATATTCATGAGCCAACAGCCAAAGTAAATTCCAGAGGGAGGGGGCTAGAGGAGGAGAAGGAACTCTAAGTGATTAAGGGGAATATGCAGCCTTACAGTTAACAACCAGAGAGGCAATTATATAAAGATTTTAAATGAGATGTCTACCCTCCCTGTGCAAAACCCTTCCCCTGTAGGCCCCCCTTCCCCCAGGCCTACCTCCCCCCGGGCAAATGCCCCTAAGTTGCTACGTACCCCTCAGCGCAGGTCCTGTCCATGGAGTTTGCAGGTGCCATCTTCTCCCCACTGGCTTCACCCTAATACACTGGCTTCTTTCACTCTGTAGTAATAAAACAGTAGCTTGTACTTGATTCAAATAATAATGAATCCTTATTGGAAGCAAAACCAGCCTATTGGCTTTATTTCATGTTTACATGATTTTCTAGTAGACTTAAGGTATGAAGATCCAAATTACGGAAATCTCCATTATCCAGAAAACCCCAGGTCCTGAGCATTCTGGATAACAGGTCCTATACCTGTAATAATTAACAGTAGCTTGTACTTGATCCCAACTAAGATATAATTAATCCTTATTGGAAGCAAAACCAGCGTATTGGCTTTATTTCATGTTTATATGATTTTCTAGTAGACTTAAGGTATGAAGAAAAGGTCCTGAGCATTCTGGATAACAAGTCCCATACCTGTACAGTCATTCCTAAGAAATAACGCCTCATTTGTGCAATACATGATGAAACATACTTTAGATACACAAGTGCCAGATTTTGAAGGTGCCACTACATTATGGTGGGTGCCCACAGGTCACAGCTACTGTTTTGTAAAGGGAAACTAAACAGAACGGCAGAAGTACTGAAGGCAACACTGAACCATAGTTCTGATCTGCCTGGTGTCCTTCATTGTCTCTTCTTGTTGTTGAGTTGTGAGAGGCACTGAGCATGTTCTGCACACAGCTGCACCAGGACAATTGTCCCAGAGATTGCGGTTATTACTGTGATTGACATTTATTACATCTCCTAAACATCAAACATCACTGTGCTCCTGGTAATTTGGTGCAGTCCTCAGTCTGGAGATAAAAACCTATAATTAAAAATCTTAACGGCTACGAGAGTTTGCCGGCTATTAGCTCCTCTCTGTATTGGAGATGGGAAGCTAGACATTGGATCGCCTTGCCCGGCTTTTGTAAGCGCCGAATAGGAGCTTCAATTTTGTAGCAATTTCGTAAAGAGAATTATTAAAGAAGTGCCTTGTTCAGCAGGTGTCACAGTTTAATGTCTCAGTGCTCTGCTCATATTCTCAGTTATTAGATCTCATTAACCTTCTCAGATAATGTGGAATCATGTAAATCTAAGTTTACGTATGTACTTGTATATAAAACCTGTAGACTGTGTTTCATATGCAGTAGAGTGACAATGGCTATGACTGTTGATAAGAGAATGACTGGTGATATAATAATACTGTTATGGAGAAATATCCAAAGTAAACACTAAGTCCTCAGCCTAGTCCACATATGTTCTTGATGGGGCCTAATAAAACTGTTGTAAATCCCAATTATTTTATTAGTATTCCTTTGGTTTTGTATTGTCAAAGCTTTTCACTTTCACTTTTAGTCTGTTATAGAATTGTCTGAGCAACTTTTCAGTTGACCTTAATTTTTTCTTTTTATCTTTTAACTTATTGTTTTTGAGTTATTTGCCTTCTTCTTCTGACTCTTTTTAGCTTTCAAGTGGGAGGTTATGTTTTTTTAGGGGAATTACACATTAATTTGCACACTAATAACCTCTAGCATGTTTATTTGACACTTCATACGTTACCGTATACATGTTTCGTAAAACAGACTGCTACTAACACACTGATTTAAAAAAAAAAAATTGGGGTCAGGGAAGGAGCAGATAAGTTATTTTTATTGCTAATGTACCCAAAATTATGTGTTATCTAATGGAAGTAAGGTGCAAAATATATTTTATGGAAAACTTCCCAAACACGTCATAGTGGTCTGGATAGGGAAGCCCCTCCTGTCCGTCTTTTCTCTTCTCTGGCACCAGTGATACCCCCTTTATTATTGTTTGAATCCCAGAGCTGTTATGCATTGCTTGGTGGGGTTACAGCTGGGGTTACGTTCTTGTGTAAGCTCTTTTGGTGCTACCAAATCTGAATTCTTTGGAACCTGGAATGCAGAGTTACCTGAAGCTCTCCTTAGATTGCTGGGGTGACTTCTCCTCTCAGACAAATACAGTGTTTAGTGAACATAGGTTTTTGAGGAACCTGTGAGGAAGGTTGGGTAGCAGCGAGGAATGTGTTGAACTTACAACTTTTTAACATTAATGAGAGATAGAAGAGAATGAACTTTAGTTAATGTAGATCTGCAAGAACAGAAACATTTGTACCCAAAAATACGTCCTTTTGCAGTGTATTCAGTTAACTCCTAGGTTACATCTCCAGTACAACTTTTGTCCTAACAGCTTTAAATGCTGTACTGACCATTAACTTTGCCTTAATCACATTCAGCTCAAATATCAGAACTTTAACCTCATTAAGTTGACAAAATTCCATTTGTTCTTTCTATAATTATATCCGCTTCCTGTAATTTTATTTGTAATATACAGTTTATATATGATATATAAGGTGCAATGCAATCTATAATCTGGATTGAAAATTCCCTTTTCATTGTTTTCACTGGAACCTCAGAAAGGGCTTTAAATAAATTTCAATGAATATGGAAGTAACTGGTAATAGATAGGGTACTGCTACAACATGCTCACTGTGAATGAAGAATGAAAACTTTCCAATCATCTACTTTCATGTAACAATATGTCTGTGAAGATTATCATTCATCCAGGTCATGATATAGAACTTAGTTTTCTTGAAAACGTTTCACCACTCATCCAAGTGGCTTCAAGAGTTTTCTCATCCAAGTGATTTCAAGAAAGCTCTAAAAGCCCAGTTGACTTTGACTTAATTCTACTAGATACTTCCATTTTAACCTTTTTCACCTTTCTGTGTTTTTTTTTAAGGGAAGAGAAAACAGAACAATACCTGGACAGTAAACAAGAGGTTGGACACTTGGAAGAGGAATGTAAGCGAGTTCAGCAAGAGGTAAAACCCCTCTTATGTTGTTTAATGCTTCCACATACTAGCATACAACTATAAAGAGATGTCTGCTTTTTTGGTTTAACGGACATGCTTTAAAAATCACAGAAAACATTTCAAGAGATATCCAGGTATGGCCTCATTTGGTCCTCATTTGGACGCGAGCACTACTAGCAGGTTGGTGATTTGGTTCTGGAGAGCCATAAGTGAGCATCAACTATGCTGGCTCTTGGCACTTGCTGAAGGGCAGAGGAGCAAGCCTTAGACATGTTGTCCCCAAAAAGAAGGTTTAATAAAATCATATTCTTTCAAAATCCCCTTTATATGTAGTGGGTGGGCAAAAAACGTTAACTGAATATTATAAGTGATATATCTTGCACTATCCTGGGTGCTGGCAGTACCCAACACTTGTAGGTTTCCAACCAATCACTATTTTGTGGGTGGACAGCCAGTAGCTTAGTAGACCTGAAAGAGAACTTCAGTATTGTGAGGGCAGGTAAGTATTTGGCTGTACATACTGTGCATCTGGTGGAATGACTTCTAGGACATGCTAATTTATAACACAGACAGGGACCTTTGGGAAGCTCCAGTAAGGTGCAATTTAAATATATTATTTATTATTGCCTGCATTGTGAGGATCAGTTTAAAAATGGATAGATGTCCCTTCCATTTGCCTTCAGTTGTTTCAGATTAAAGAGCTTATTCCTTTTTGAAAACCTCTTGAGTTTACACTTTTCGTTGTCTCCTCCATTACTTGGTAGAACATGAACTTGCTGGCAGATGCTCGGTCTGCTCGAGTGTATCGGGATGAGCTGGACGCACTCAGGGAAAAAGCCATTCGAGTTGACAAGCTTGAGAGTGAACTGAGCCGCTACAAAGAGAGAATGCACGACATTGAGTTTTATAAAGCTAGAGTGGAAGTGAGTAATGGAGGGAATATATTATGTATGAGTGATAGATATCACTGGGAATAAAGGCTGAAAAACTTCTTCCCATAGGACAACTGTCTGGTTCAAACACTCAATTTTGATCCTGAAAGCCATGCAATAAATGTTTAAATCTAACGAATGCTAAAAAGTTTTATAAAATCAATGTAACACAAGGTGGCCATGCACGTGCCAATAAAAGTTCTGACTTTAAAGGCAGGAGATGAATGACCCACGTATGGAGACCCCTCTGACTGACTGATAACATTTTTGTTGAATAATACCAACGAAAACACCTTCATTTGTCCCTATTCTGTAGGAATTAAAAGAAGACAATCAGGTGCTTTTGGAAACAAAAACAGTGTTGGAGGATCAGCTCGAAGGAGCTCGGGCCCGTTCCGACAAACTCCATGAGTTAGAAAAGGAAAATCTACAGCTGAAAGCCAAATTTCATGATATGGAAATGGTAATTATTGCATTCTGTAGTTTTTCTCTTAACAGATGTTTTATTACTGAAGTCCTGCACTCTTTAAGTTATTCAATGGCCCATATCACGTTGTACAACCAGCTGACCAAGAGTCTCGTCTGGGATCGGTCATCCTGGGATTCCCAGAGCAGATTCATTGTCCGGAAACAACAGAGTGATTATGTCTGAACGGTTACTTCATATAGTAAAGTACCTCTATTGTAGATATAAGGATATTATAAGTCACCCATGAGTTCTGTGACAATATCTGCCGAGTTTATTTATAGTAACTCTTGAGTTGACTTTTATTATCCTCATATTTTGCAACGGGGGGTATTTTATTATAATACAGTGAGTCATGTGACAGAAATGACATCACTAATAATGATATCATTTACAGTATATTCATGGCTCTTGTGTATTTATAAATTGAGTATTTCGCTAGAAAGACAATATCTATTCTACTATTAAAGAAACTGTATTGAGTTATAGCAGCCATGACCACCAATACAATGTAAACGCATAATGATGATAATTTACTTTAATATTATTATTAACATGTATATCTATAGCGCCAACTTGTTTCGTAGCGCTAATCCAGACTCTGCGCCCCTTCCCATCAAGAATTCAGTTTCATCGGTCAAATTTCCAGGCAGTAAACTGAAGAATGGCTGAGAATGGGGCCCTAAAATAGTTGAGTGGTTTGGAGCCATAAGAACATTAGTATGTCCAACTTGGAGACAACTCTTCCAGTCTTGTAAGATCTCATCAATGGAAGTAAATTTCAGAGTAGAGATGACCATACATAGGAAAATAAAATGTTTGAATTGGCTTTTCCAGACTACATTGGCAGCTTATTGGTCTCTCTTGACTGATATCCCTTGGACCAGTATCATAATGGTATGTTAATGTGATCTTCATCCGATGGGACTCTGTAGGCCTGATTTGGCCCAGTGCATGGGTGGCCAAAGGAACTGAGGATTTCTTCTTTTTTACCTGCCTAACTGGACTTTGCTTTTTGCTCTGTGCATTTTATATTTTTTTTCTTACTGCATATCTGAATTCTACTTTCTCTGCTGCCAGGTTTTTACAGGTATACAGTAGAACCCACATTTTACATGCCCTGATTTTAAGATTTCCCTAATTTTTCATTGTTGTTTCATGATCCCACCTATATATTATGCATAATCCATTTCCATGATTTTGCATTTTTTTGGATTTTACAGCATTTTTTCTCGTTCCCTGAAAAATGTAAAATGGGCGTTCTACTATAGTTGTTTATCTTCCAAAGACTTCCATGTCACAATTGTTGAAAAAAAAAATTAAAACAATTGCTTCTGCATTTATGGCTATGAAACCAGCTGATTGCTGTGCCAAACTGGAGACACTCTATTTCTAAATGGCAATTAACAGTATTGATTTTCTATTAGGAGCGTGATTTGGACAGAAAGAGAATTGAAGAATTAATGGAGGAGAACATGACCCTGGAAATGGCTCAGAAGCAGAGTATGGATGAGTCTTTGCACCTCGGCTGGGAGCTGGAACAGCTTTCAAAAACAAGTGACCTCCCAGAAAGTAAGAAGTTTTTTTTTACACAAATTAAATAATGTGTGGGTTAGATCTTATCAATAATGAGCAAAGCCAATCCATAAATCAGCCAATCTCATCATCATTTATGTCAGACAAAATGTGCTTATCTCATACTTTCAAGTTGAAAATATCAGCAAAGAAGGTAATGTTTCAGTTTCCGCAGCTTTATAATCCGAACAAGGTTTTCCTCAATCCATCTTAAAGGGATCTTGTCATTTTTTTCAAAACGCATCAGTTAATAGTGATGCTCCAGCAAAATTCTGTATTGAAATCCATTTCTCAAAGGAGCAAACCGATTTTTTTATATTTCATTTTGAAATCTGACATGGGGCTAGACATATTGTCAGTTTCCCAGCTGTCCCCAGTCATGTGACTTGTGCTCTGATAAACTTCAGTCACTCTTTACTGCTGTATTTCCAGTTGGAGTGATATCATCCCCTCCCTCCCACCCAGCAGCCTAACAACAGAACAATGGGAAGGTAACCAGATAACAGCTCCCTAACACAAGATAACAGCTGCCTGGTAGATCTAAGAACAACACTCAATAGTAAAAACCCATGTAACACTGTGTTCTATTCAGTTACATTGAGAAGGAAAACAGCCTGCCAGAAAGCAGTTCCCTCCTGGCACAAGTCACATGACCAAGGGCAGCTTGGAAATTGACAAAATGTCTAGCCCCATGTCAGATTTCAAAACTGAATATTAAAAAATCTGTTTGCTCTTTTGAGAAATGTTGCCCTTTAAAGGAAAAGTAAATGTTTTTCTTTTTCTTTCTGTAAATTTGCTCTAAACAGCCCCCCAGATTAATGTACCTTAGTCCCTGCTGCAAGTCTGCTCTGGTTTCTGTGTTATCAGCAGCTTGTTTCACCTTCTTCCTGGTGCAGAGTGAAGCCCAGCCCCTTAGCTTACTGAGCTGTCCATTTGCTGCTGTTCCACAATAGAGAGGAAGAGGGAGCCAGTGTTTCATTAGTAAGCTAGTTTCCCCAAGCAAAAGCTGCTACACACACTGCTCTCTGCTATGTCATAGTATGCAAATGATCTCCTGGACTAGTCCAAGATATAAGGTCAGCTCAGTAAGCTAAGGGGCTGGGCTTCACTCTGCACCAGGAAGAAGGGGAAACAAGCTGCTGATAACACAGAAACCAGAGCAGACTTGCAGCAGGGACTAAGGTACATTAATTTGAGGGGCTGTTTAGAGCAAATTTAGAGAGAGAAAAAAAAAACGTTTACTTGTTCGTTAAGGCAGTGATCCCCAACCAGTAGATCGTGAGTAACATGTTGCTCTCCAACCCCTTGGATGTTGCTCCCAGTGTCCTCAAAGCAGGAGCTTATTTTTGAATTTCAGGTTTGGAAATACGTTTTAATTGCATAAAAACTAAGTATAGTGCCAAGCAGAGCCTCCTGTAGGCTGCTAGTCCACTTAGGGGCTACCAAATAGTCAATCACAGCCCTTATTTAGCACCCAAGAGACTTTTTTCATGCTTGTGTTGCTCCCCAAACCTTTTTACATTTGAATGTGGCTCACGAGTAAAAAAGGTTGGGGATCCCTGCTTTAAGGCATCCATGCAAGGGCTGATAGGGAATGCTCAAGTTGCCACACACACTGTACTTCTACTTATTGTTCTGATCAATTGTGCAAAGACCACAAACCATGGGAGCAGGAGGGATCGACGAGGAGCTGCAGTGGCCAACGCGGTGTGTCCTTATTGTGTATGTATCAGTCAGTGGGCCACTAGGCACCCAACCTGCTTTATGCAAAAACTATTTTGTTGGAGTTCCTATGTATTATATTGTGATTTCCATACTGCTGCCTGCTTACTAGAGTGATTAAACCCTAATTAGAGCTGTTTGCTAACCAGTTGCAGGTTTCCCTGATACCCTGGGGTAGAATCCTAGGGTCTATTTTTTTTAAACCAATACCCACAACCCAAACCTGCAACGTGAACTGCATGTTCCCCCTACCTGATCCACAATAGACCAACTAACCTTCTGACCCAGGGAGGACTTGCGAAACTGGAAGTGATATCGCATTTGCCCAGAAGTGCCGCCACTCCGGTTCCAAAAAAAAAAAAATTAAAAACTGGAAGGGGAGGGAGGATCAAGCCCGTCTGTTGTTGGGGACCTAGGAGCGATTTGGCTACAAATGCCGCCTGAGGCAGCGGTCGGAATGCCGCCCCCTCCCCCGTCACGCTTACCTTCGGATCGCCAAAGTGGGGGCTGAATCGCTGACTCAGAGAGCGAAATTACGTTCTCTGTGCTAATAAAGCAGAATTTCTGGTTTAATAAAAGGGAATTCGACTCTTAAAGTTACCAGGAGCGGTTTTTTACCACCTGATGCTCACTGTGTCTCATGGCAGAAATGCCCCTGCCGAGGACTCCCTGCACGGCCAAGGAATCAGGGACTTTTTGCCCAAAACATACCACTTTGCAGGTATTCAGCTGCTTCCCGACCCAGTGGTTTTCAGATTGTGGTATGTGTAGGACATGTATGCTAGAAATATTTTTTTAATAAACAAGAGCATTGGCAGATGATGTTTTTATTTTTTGTTTGCTTTGATCCCTTATTTCTTGCTGATTCATTCCCATGGCATGCACCGTGCAGTTCCACAGAAGTCTCTGGGCCATGAAGTGAATGAGCTGACGTCCAGCCGCCTGTTGAAGCTGGAGATGGAAAACCAGACGTTGCTCAGCACAGTGGAGGAGATGAGAAGCACCATGGGCTCCACAGATGCTAAAAACACAAAGATCCTGAAACTGGAGAAAGAAAGGCTGAGCAAAAGGGTATTGTATATTTCTATGTTTAATCAGACAGAAAATCTGTATCTTTTGCACCCTGGGCCAATTTTATGGAAAATTGGGAGCAATTTCAATCACTGGGGGATACTCAACATATTGGCTCAACCCAAGTGGTTTAACTTTTCCTTTAACTGCTACAGTACTGGCATTGAACAGAATCAATGTTAGTTTGTATAAAAAATTATGTATGTATAGCTAGGTCTTGTGTGTATATATATATATATATATATATATATATGTGTGTATATATATATATATATGTGTGTATATATATATATATATATATATATATATACCTCAATGCTTATAGTTATAGTGACCTTCCACAAAATTGCCATCAGCAGAATGTATGGGCAGGCAGATCACACCTGAAAGCCATTGGCTTTAATGGAAAAGGGGTGCAGTGTGGGTCCATATTGTAGCTGTATTAAAATATGTATATAAAATATCTAGAAGTTTATCGCTGATAATAGTAGCATCCAGAGCTGGACTGTCTATTGAGTCTCTGCCTGAGTACAGAAGAATTCTGATGTGGACAGAATGGGGTAAATTTATCAAAGAGTGAAGTTAAGAGTGAAGTTCCGCCACTAGAGGGAAATTCTGCCGCTCTCCATTCATTTCTATGGGATTTTGAAAGGCGTATTTATCAATGAGTGAAGTGAAAGTTCACCCTTTGATAAATACGACTTTAAAAATCCCTAAAAATGAATGGAGAGCGGCAGAATTTCCCTCTAGTGGCGGAACTTCACTCTTTGATAAATATACCCCAATATATCATAGCATAAGTGAAAACCTCCTTAGTCATAATGGTATTAGTTGTAATGGTGGTGGTTTTGCTAGGGGCTAAAAAATATCATTACCCCATTTTGGAGCTCCCTTTAGATCTGCCACGTCCCCTGTCCTTTTTTCAAACGAGGGGTGGGTGTGTTCTAAAGGAGAATAGCCAATCACAGCCCTGCAATCGCACAAGCGAAGGCATGCTTCAGTTCCCTATCAGGTCAGTCTAGCAGCTGGTTCCTATCCTACATTGCCGCTGGCTCCCTTTGTACAGTCTAGGAAAGGAATCAGCGGGAAGTGGAACAGATAGGTGGGACTAGTAGGGTTTTTGAAGACATTTTTAATAAAATAACACTACTTTTTCAGCATTTTCCTTCTATATTTGAAAGAGTATAATGCACAGACACATCCTTGTACTTTACAGTATAGGTCTCGTTTAAACCGCGTAAGTAAGGCTGACACATCTACCCTTTCTTCTGTCTATGTCTGCCGTGCCAGCACTCTGGGGTGCAACTTGGGTCATTGCGAGATGCTTTTTCAGTGCCCTCAGCATTTTGCTAGAGGCCTCCATGAAACAAAACCCTAAGCAGGATCAAATTGTGGAACTGTACAATTATTCTAAATGCCAGTAACCTTAGAAACACACATCTTGCTTCTAAAACTGACCTTGACTCTGTCCTTAGATTTATATTCCACTGTCTGCATGTTATTTCTTGAGCTTAACAGGGAAAGTGTAGCAACTCCATATTTGATCATTCAAGTTTTTTTTTTATGGTCAAAACTGTCAAATTCGACTATGGTGTTATCCAAATTCAGGTTGTTTAAATTTGTCAGAGTATTAAAAAAAAAAAAAAAATTGATTTCATTAATAAAATACTAGTAGAATTTATGGGAGTTTAAAAAAAAAATGATTTTGAAATTCCACCCTTAATAAATGTACCTCCCCGTGTTCAACTTCCTCCCGTCACCCTTTGTTGTGATTGTTTGGTTAGCAGAAGGGATTGTATGCACTCTGGGAATCTACTTCACCAGGATCAAACATGTTTTTTTTTTTATCTTCAACTGTTTGCCCTGTTTTGCTCAAGAAATGACAAACAATAGACTAGATGTATGTTTAGCACAGGTCCTGCTCATTGAACTTAAATTGAACAAGGGGATATAGATGGGTTCATTACATTCACTTCTAGGGGCTTGAACTCATTACATGCAAACTCCTCGTGGCATGGGATGTGATTGCTTTGCTTCATGATTATGGTTTGACTGGGGCTCGTCTATCAACACGGGGCAAATTTGTTTGTGGGCAGTATCCTATGGCAACCAATCAAATTGTTGCATTCATTGTTCTACTTGCAGTTGGCTTTAAAAAGCTCTTCACTGATTGGTTGCTATGGGTAACTGCCCATGGGCAAATTTGCCCAGTGTTGATAAATGACCCCCATTATGTTGTAAATGTGTATCAAGGCCTTTTACCCTTAAAAAAAACAACCAAAACCTTTCTTTTAAATAAATTACATTAGCATAAAATTTTCTCCACCATTTATTTTAGCTGGAAAAATTAGAAGTCGAGATTAACCACGAGCGACAAAACAATGAGAGCAGCCAACATCTAAGCAGCGATCTCATGAAGGAGAAGTCCGAGCTTGAAAAAACAATTGAGACCCTCCGGGAGAATTCTGAGCGCCAGGTAAGGAAAATGACACTTGAAGAAAATATTCTAAAATCCTAAAATGACAGTCAAATTTAGGTTGCGTAAACCATTTCTATAGCCTGTGGTAAATTACTGGATTTAGCTAAAGAAGGAATAACCACCAAATGTTGATGAAATCCATTAGACTCATACTTTCCTAATACTGTAATTCAGGAGAGCCCATACTTCACTAATGTAGGGTCTACTTTTAGTCATGTTGTCCCATCATGATCTACATCCATAAAAGCATTGTTAGCATTCTGTTCCATGGAAATATTTATAACTGAAATATTATATTGATTTATGAGAGAATTTATATGGTTACATTTAATAAACAACTGTTTCTTATGTAACCTTAACAGAATAAACATCTGAAATAAAGAATGAAACAGGAGGGAGATTTACTCAAGCTGTTTGTCTTGAGATCTACTGATCACCAGCTAAAGGTCTACTTGTAGATCCCAATCTGTCTTTTGGGCACCCCTGCTGTAATTGGGACAGTTTAGGGGGCAGACTACCAGTGCCCTCCCCACCAGTTACTCTCCGCTGTTTCTAATTTACCCTAAACTTTCCTATTCTCCCTTGAGTCAACCTTTTCAGCCCTGCCTAATTTCGGGCAGTTGGGAGGTAATGAACTTGGGAGGTTGGCAGCAATGATTTTAGGGAAGAGCAGAGATGGCACTACCCATGGTTCCCTTGCTAATTAAGTAAATAAAAATGCACATTGTTATTGTTTATATATATTTTTTTCCAACCTGACGGTCACAGGAATGGTTGACTGGAATAGTTTTAGAGAAGTTGGCATCTAAGTCTTAATGACAGACCAAGACCACTTCCCTTTTACCATCTCTTAGAGCAACGGCAGCCCATGTGAATGTATTTTTGCATATGGTGCTACTTTTATTTGCTAAATTTAATTTATCTAGTTAGGAGTGGACATGGTTCCAACTGGTCCCCAAAGGCTTTTTTTGTATTTGTATCCATTCATTTGTATTTGTTTCCTGTTCTGACACGGAATTCACTGTTAAGCTCTGTGTAATATCTCATCAATATGCACAACACAAAATACTAAATTTTATCAATATCACAACACATATCAATATGCACAACACAAAATAACACTCCATTTTTATCATTCAGATTAAAGGGCTTGAACAAGAGAATGAACATTTGAATCAGACGATCTCCTCCCTCAGACAACGTTCACAAATCAGTGCCGAGGCCAGAGTCAAAGATATTGAAAAGGAGAACAAAATTCTTCATGAATCTATCAAAGAGACGAGCAGTAAATTAAACAAGATGGAGTTTGAAAAGAAACAAATGAAGAAGGAGCTGGAGCACTTCAAGGAGATGGGCGAGAGGTCCGAGGAACTTGAAAAGGAACTAAATCGAGTGGAGAAAGAGAATGAACTCTTGCAAAAAAAGATCACCAGTTTAAATATAGTTTGTGAAAAAACAGAGGCCTTGGAGCAGGAAAATGCAGGCTTGGAATTAGAAAACAGAAAGCTGAAAAAGACATTGGATAGTCTAAAGAACTTAAAATATCAAATGGAGTCACTGGAGAAAGAGAACAACCAACTTGAAGAGGAGAACCTAAACCTGAGGCGATCTGTGGAATCTCTCAAAAGCACAAATATAAAGGTGGCCCAGTTGGAATTAGAGAACAAAGAACTGGAGAGTGAAAAGGAGCAGTTAAGGAAAGGGCTGGAACTCATGAAGGCGTCTCGCAAAAAAACCGAACGATTAGAAGTCAGTTACCAGGGACTGGACACAGAGAACCAAAGATTACAGAAGGCGTTGGAAAACAGCAACAAAAAAATACAGCAGCTGGAAAATGAACTGCAGGACCTGGAGGCAGAGAATCAGACTCTGCAGAAAAATCTAGAGGAATTAAAGATCTCTAGTAAGCGGCTGGAACAGCTGGAAAAGGAGACCAAGCTGCTGGAACAGGAAACCTGTCTATTAGAAAAGGACAAGAAACAGCTGGAAAAAGAGAATAAGCGACTCCGCCAGCAGGCTGAGATTAAGGACATTACACTGGAAGAGAATAACGTAAGGATCTCAAACCTGGAGAGAGAGAATAAATTGCTTTCCAAGGAAACTAATGTATTTAAAGAATCCTGTGCCAGGACAAAAGAGCTAGAAATGGAGAATAAGGAGCTTGTGAAAAGAGCAACCATTGATAAGAAAACATTAATCACGTTGAGAGAGGTAACTGGCTTCCCCATGAAATGCGTTGTTTTACAAGTTGAAAATTACGACTTTTTTAATTGTTTTGTTTGTCAATCTTACTGTAGTAAGTAAGTATACATTGAAAGAAGTACAGTTATATTCTATGAAGTCAGGCCAAACCTAAAGGTTGGGAGGGGGTCAAGTCTTAACACCAGATAATGTTAAATTTCACTAAATGCCAACACAAAGTTCATCTGCAATCTTGTTTTGAGGCAAGGGTGTCATGGTCAAACTACAAAACAGCCTTGAAAATAACTCTTGGTTATTGTGTTAATGGGTCTCTTTTGGCTTCAGCATCTTGGTTCTTATCATTCAAAAGTGTCCTATAGTGCTCCATATCTGATGAAGTGTTGAGTATCGCTAATGAAATCATTGGTAATGCCATGCTGATAGCATGTAACATACCCTGCAAGCACATAATATGCTGTGAGGGTTGGGAGGACCTGACCAAATCAGCAAGGTATGATGCTACAGGGGACAAAGGCAAGAATGTTTAACAGTGTACCAGGCTAAATGTAGTTTATATGTTGACCCAAAAGATGGGATTATTTTACCTAAATGTAGTGCTTTATAGCATAATGTATCTCAGAGAGGGATTTGTGTCATTGCCCTGCCCTGGGAGAGAAATTCCAATAATAGATGCACCCTAGGACTCCCAAATGTGGTGCAGAGTAAAGAAGAATTTATTGTCAACGTTTTGGACCTTTCTCAAGACATTGTCTTGGAATCTCTATAATTATTATTGGAATCTCTATGTATGAAGTTTGAGACAGTATGTGTGTGTATATATATATATATATATATATATATATATATATATATATATATATATATATATATATATATATATTTATATATATACAGATGTGCCCACTTAATATTTAATTTCAAATACTCCAATATGTTCCAAAGCTTTTCATTGAGGAATTAGGTCAAGGAGTGGAATGAGAATGTCTGAAATCCTGGAACTGTATCCTGCATAGAGTTCATTATACACATTGGAAATTTTATGTCCGTAACACTACCAGTGTAATTACATGGCTTTATTCCATATACAGCAAGTAACAGGTGTTTTTAACTTCTAGGATTTGGTGAATGAGAAACTAAAAGCACAACAGATCAATAACGAGCTGGAGAAACTCACCCACGAATTAGAGAAGATTGGGCTGAACAAAGAGCGGCTGCTGCACGATGAACAGACTACGGATGACAGGTAACACTTGGCTTTGTCCAGCTATTAGATTCCCTTCTATAGACCAAGATGTTTTCTCATTATCTTTGTGTATGGAAAGGCAGGTCAGTCACAAGCCAAAGGGCTAATAACCAAATAATTGATTACTACATGATCCAAGGGCCACCAGCAGGGTGTTAGTACATGAAGGATACAATGTAATGTGCCCCATGTCTACCACTAGATGTCATGGCGGATGTCTAACAAATCCGTTGACAATGAAGTAATAATAATGAATCTTGCAGATCTCCAAGTCACAAGTGGAGATGCTGGTGCCAAGTGTAACTGCAAAAACCTTTTTATAGGGTCTGTATTATACTATACGTTTGTGCTCAAAGGACCTTAAAGGAGAATTCAACCCTTAAAAAAATTCCTACCCTACAAAGGTCTCCCCCCCAGCCTAGATGCTAGAGTCCTGCAGCGGGTCGGGTACCCACATCTTACCCACAATGTCCTGTGGTACCCTGCGGGTTGCTTGTAGAAGTTCCAGGCACGGGTATAGAAGGCGGTTGTGGTTTTGCTGGTCAGTTCGGGTCACGGGTCTGGATTGCAGGTTTCGGGTACGGGTCGGGCAGGACTCTACTAGATGGTACCCTGAGCAAATGCCCCTAAGTCTTTACCCATCTGTGCAGAGTCAGGCATTGGAGTTCACGAGCTTCATCTTCTTCTCTTCGGAAATCTTTGGGAAGTGATCGGTGCATGTGCAATTGGAACAATCTTCCTGCTCTTGACAACGTCGCATTCGCCGAAAGCCATGGAGATTGCTGAAGGGAAGGAAGAAGATCTGAAGATTTGCGAAGAGCCAGAAGATGGTGCCCCTGAACTCCGATGCCTGAATCAAATAATAGTCCTGGTCACTTCCATTGTAATGTCCTTTGTAGTCTAAATACAATTCAGAAACCTTATATAATTTGTAATACAGGGAAACCTCGATTTTAAGTCCCCTGATTTTAGGTTTTCCCGCATTTTACACTTATTTGTGGTCCCCCCAATTTATAATACAATTGAATGGGTTTATTATTATTATTATATTATAAGTAATGTTTTCCTGAATTTTACATCTAAATGTTGTCCTGATGTTCCCAAAAACTGTGTTTTTACCTCTATGAATGTTATTATTTGTGAAATAGAGTTTTAAAATACTAACTAGATGTATGTTGTTGCCATGGTTCTGCCTGTAAATAGTCCATTCCAATGAGTCTGTCCCTTATATATAACATTAACACTACAGTGTTTAACACTTATTAACACACTAAACATATCTTATAGCATATATCCTTCCAGTACTTGAAGAAAAAGTTACTTTAACACATTTCCCTGATTTTACACTTTCCCAGATTTTACGTAATTTTTTCCCGGTCCCCTGAAAAAGGTAAATGTATGTAAAAACGTAAATGTATGTATATCCATAAAAGTAATTGAAAAAAATGAGCTTTACCTTGCACAGAAGGGAAATTAATATTTCATGCAACTTTATCAGGACCAGCAATGCTTTTATTAATAATTAGCACAGTTTATAGTTAATGGACCTGTAATGAATTGATTAATAAAGGTATATCTATATCCCTATGCATTACTCTCATATTTTATAATCAGTCAAAAGCAGATTTGGAGGTTGATGTCCTTTTCACTGTTTCTGTTTTCACCTAAAAAAGGTTCCTTTGGTATATTTCCTCAATACACTGTAAGATGAAGTCAGCGGACAAGGCTGCATGAATAAAATAAAAAAAGCTTCAGTTAACTTGCCCCAGATGCATCACGAGCTCTATAAATGGCAGCTAATGTGCACTGTAATTACTTGAGTTACTGTGAAGTTCCTGTCAAATGCCGGTAGAAGTAGTAATTAAACACATCTGTTCCTGCATTCAGCAGATACAAGCTCTTGGAGTCCAAGTTAGAATCCACGCTGAAGAAGTCTCTGGAAATAAAAGAAGAAAAAATCTCCTCCCTTGAAGCCCGATTAGAAGAGTCGGCCAATTTTAATCAGCAGCTTCGCCAGGAGCTTAAAACTGTAGGTTCTGAGATCACCCCAACCCCTGAGATCACCCCAACCCCTGAGATCACCCCAACCCCTGAGA
>CM044439.1:2656147-2666650 GCA_024363595.1 Xenopus borealis
CCCCCCCCCCCCATGAACAGGTTCCCCCTTTGTCTGTAGTTATGCTCCCTTCCTTGTTGCCATTAAAGGGCAAGTCAACCATAAAATCAAAATGTGCCTAATAAAAGAAAACATAATTCTAAGCAATTTTGCAATATGCATTTATTAAAAATGTAATGCTTTTGTAAAAATAATTGCTATTGAAAGCAGCTGTGCAGCGAATAAAAAAGGACAGACACGGCTTTCGACAGCAATACATGTGCACATAACTTAAACACCATAGAAAATTTCTAATTTTACAGCGCTACGAAACAAGGTGGCGCTATAGAAATACATGTTAATAATAATAATAATAATATTGCAAAGTTAGAATTATGTTTTGTTGGGCAAACTGATATTTTGGGGTTGACTTGCCCTTTAAGCACCCCAGCCTCAAATCACTCACTTTCTTAATCCGTATCCATGTACCTCCTGCATGGGGGAGTATTGCACACGGACACCCACTTTCTATGTGAGCAAACATTTAAATCCCTGGGAACCCCATTAGACCCTAATTGCACTCGGGACCCCTGAACTCCTATAATTACACCCCTGTTGGGGCAGAACTTCAGGGTGTGAATGTTGCAGCTTTGTGATTGGAGATCTCCGCTCTGTATTTTCAATATTTGTCTATTTCCAACAACAAAATAAATGTTGCCTTGAGAACAGTGGCAAAATAATAATTTTAATAATAATAATTCTGTGTATTGTGCCATGCTGTATATGTGAATGCTGGGAGCCCTGATTTCTATTTTACAAGGCCTGTAATCCAGTATTTTACTGGCTGGTGGGTTTCTTGCTGATTACAGGGAATGGAGAAAATGTTGATTTATAACCGAATTCTGCTTTTATACAGCTGCTGCTTTCTTTAGCCTGATCTTCACATCAGGGGCTTCTACGTGATTCATATTCATATTCTGAGGCTACAGGGTTAAAGTGACAAGTGATATTGTCAGTTCATGGAAAGGAACTTTTACCTTTGGTTCTCTAGATTCTTTCTAGCTCAAAGCAAACTAATTATACAATACTAGACATTAAGCCCCTTAAATTAATGGGCGCTAGAACATATGTAGTCAAACATTTATAAAAACAGAATTGTTGTAGGCGAATTTTCGCCTGCGCTACGCAAATTCACTAATGTGCGAATGTACACTCTGGTCGGCGAACGGTAACGTATTTACACTTTTCAGACTATCACCCACAATGGTAAAACACGCCACAGCATAAGGGTGCAAAGTTGCGCGTCTATCTACTTTGCTAGCGTAAATTATCACTCAATGGGAATTGAACACTAAAAGCACTGGTCAGAGGCATTTACCTTATACACTTCACCACAGGCTTCCATTGTCTCTATTCTAAGTACTGGCACTGATAGCAGTAGCTAGTGATTGGCGACCTCTAGTGGCGAAAACTGGTCATTTCGGTCAGTGCGGCACATGCGCAGTAGCGCAATTCCACGGACACAGGGACTGGACGCAGAGACACTTGAACTTTATTATATTAGGATAAGACACTATTTTATATATTAGAGTACAGAAGATTCCTGAAGGAAAGGGCCAGTTCTACTGCAGTCTTGGCCGCTGCTAAATAGTGAATGAATCCCCATTTGCTTCCTGTCCTCATATTCTTTTACTTCCCCTTGAACGTGAGACCTTCATATAACTGATAGGAGCAAGTCTGTATCACTATTAAAGCAGGACCTTGAAACTCAGTTGGGATTGGCCACCAAACACGTGCCAATAATTGTATGAAACTTCATTACCAGCTTATGCCGTATCCGTGGTGTAGATTGGCCAAACCAAGGGCACCTCTTGTAGGAGCCCAACTGAGTTGTAGATTGGACTGGGCAGACTGATTGTAGGTCCAAGGGATGGATATTTGGAAGTTGTTTTGCTCATGAGTGTTGTATTCTCTCAGCTTTGGTACAAACGCATCATGTTTTCCCACAGGCTCAATCACACATACAGACAGTTGTTACGGGAAAATGAAAGCCTGCAGAGCGACCATAAAAACTTGAAGACCCTCCATAATAATGGTAAACTGGAGCAAACCAGGTTGGAAGCAGAATTCTCCAGACTAAAGGAGCAGTACCAACAGCTGGACATCACATCAACCAAACTCAATAATCAGTGCGAGGTGAGAGTCTGTTCATATGCAGGAGAGGTTAAGCCTGGGACTATGTAGGGCTGTGGTTGGTTGGTAGACTAGATTGGTAATTATTTATACTGTGATTAAAAACTGCATTTTAGAATGTGGGGAGGTTGGATAAGTAGTGATGGGCGAATCTCGCCGAGAAATTTGCGAATTGGCGAAAAATTCGCCAAACGAGTCGCGCGTCATTTTTGGCGCGTCGCGTCAAAAACGACGCGCGACTCGTTTTTCTGGCGAATTTTCGCAAAGCGAAATTTCGCTGCCGATTCGCAGATTTATTCGCCAGCGGCGAATCGCGCGAATTCGCCCCTGGCGAATAAATTCGCCCATCACTATGGATAAGTCATTGCAGTAGGCTCTCAAGAGATGGGGATTGGGCCAGTTTCAAACTTGGGTGTGAATTTGTAAAAGAAGAGGATCAATTACAGGAAAATGGGGTTGAATCAAGATTATTACAGGTGATTATACTCACTGTAGGTAAGTAATTAGCTGTGTTCTGATGTTGAAAATGAATTAGGTTTCTTAGAGCCAATGCAGATAGAAGTGATAGCCTGATAGTTAAAAGGGCGAGTAATGTTAAACCGTTGTCTAGTTTAAGTATTCAGCTGCAAATAGCTATTTTTGTTAAAATACAAACATATATTGATATTTCAAGGAGAATTCAACGTATAATGGGGTAAATCCTATGCCCCCTGGCCTACTTCCCCCCCCCAGGCAAAATGCCCCTAAGTTGCTACTTACACCCCCAGCGCAGGTCACTTCAGAAAACTTTTGGCGCATGTGCAGTAGAGCAAAAGACGACGGCTGGGGAAAAGATGGCGCCTGCAGCCTCCACGCTCAGGACCAGCTCTGAAGGGGGAAGTAGCAACTTAGGGGCATTTTGCCCGGGTGGGAAGTAGGCCGGGGGGAGGGGGGCATGGGGTTTACCCCGTTATAGGTTGACTTCTCCTTTAAGACTCAAACAACACTGAAATAAAGTAATCTCATATTCTGTATCTTTTATAAACAATGTTGTCTTGGCCGGAATTCTTGCCAGTGTTTTTCCATGTTATGATTTTGTGTCTGATCGCTGGTTTCTATACGCCAGCTATTAAGCCAACTGAAAGGCAACTTAGAAGAAGAAAACCGGCACTTATTGGATCAAATTCAGACACTGATGCTGCAGAACAGAACCCTCCTGGAACAGAATATGGAAAGCAAAGACCTTTTCCAAGTCGAGCAAAGACAGTACATGTAAGTGTCTCGCGGCTGTGTGATGATACACAAAACTTATGAAAGGCTGGATGGACTTCCGACAGGTTGGTCGGAAGTAAATCCGAAATTCCCAAACAATATCATGTCCAGATATCAGTCGGGAAGACCCGTCAGAAGCCCCAATACACGGGGAGATTAGCTGTCAAATCAGTCTAAACGACCGATATCGGCAGCTTTATCTGCCCGTGTATGGCCAACTTTTGAACAGCATGCAGTAGTAAAAACCCATGTCCCACTGAGACACATTCAGTTACATTGAGAAGCAACAGCCTGCCAGAAAGCAGTTCCCTCCTAAAGGGCTGGCACAAGTCACATGACCAGGGGCAGCTGGGAAAATTACAAAATGTCTAGCCCCATGTCAAACTTCAAAACTGAATTGTTTGTTCTTTTGAGAAATGAATTTCAGTGCAGAAGTCTTCTGGAGTAGTGCTATTAACTGATGCATTTTGAAAAAAACATGTTTTCCCATGACAGTATCCCTTTAATGTCATTTTTTTATGCAATCCAAAACTTTATAGTAGCCACAGAATGACACTGCCTAGAGTTGCACAGCTTCTTATACACAAAAATCACCAAATCCTTCATGATTAAGGAAATCCCCAACACACTGCCAATTAGTGTATAACGCACATTTATATAATTTCTAGGTGCAGAACCTTGCATTTATCATCATTTTCCAGTTTGTGTCCAGTTTTCCAATTTAGTCCTATCTCTCTGCAAAGTGTCAGCATCCTGCATGGAACTTAAAGTTTTGCACAATTTATTACTTTTAATGCCCATCTCCAGGTCATTCATAAACAAGTTAAAAAGCAAAGGACCAAGGACAGATCCCTGCAGTACCCCACTTAACATGAACGTCTTTGGTTTTACTCTCTCTAAGGGATAATTGCCCAAAAAAAGTATAATTTTTTCCCATGGGCATTTCAGGTATTAGAAGTTATCTTTGCATCTAGAGACACAGGTTAAATTATTAATTTCTATTGCCTGGAAAACACAATTGGACCCATTTTACAATTGCACTTTCTCACACGCATAAAGTGATGCAATTATTTCTTCATTCCTTTGTATTTTTTTTTTTTTTAGTGATAAATTAAATGAACTCCGGCGACAAAAAGAAAAACTGGAGGAGAAGATAATGGATCAGTACAAATCCCATGAACTGTCTCCCCCAAGAAGGTATCCACAGTCTGTGATCACAAAGTCTAAATAGTTATGCTTTCTCACCAATCCTCAGATGTTGCCATTTACAATATTAACATTGTAGGAACTAAAGTTTAATTTAAGATATTTTTTAATCCAACCCAATGATATGAATACAGGTCATTGCTACACAAGTTGCTCAATGGATACCAACTAGTATTACAGATCTTAGGGCAAGGGCACATGTAGATCAACCTGTGCATTTAATAATGGAAAAACAGAAGCCAAACCCAACATTAACCTACCCATTTCCAGGCTTCACTCTGGTTAACTTGTGCTTTGCAGCCATTCTTCCAACCCAAAGCCACCTTTGATATTATAGAAGAGCTCAGCTGGAAGAAGCAAAGGTTTTAAGCCAAAGCTTGAAGGTTGAATTTCAACTTTGTACAGTCTTGCTCCTCCGCCCAACCAAATTCCTATAGACAAGTCACTTTTTTTCCAACTATTAATTGAGTGATTTATAGATATAACTGACTTTATGATCATTGCTGAGATATTGTTGGTTAAATAGATAAAAATATACACATCAAAGCCTGACATGTGAAATAAAATGTAACGTTAGCTGAACCCGAAAAAAATAAAAGTTGAGATATTGAGTTATTAGTGTGAGAAATTATCAAAGCCATGCTTAAAAGAACTCAACTGAAACCAGCCACGTTCCAGCAAAGTCTCATTGATCTTTGTTGGTTTGTTTGTTCTATGGAATTTTGTGGGTGGAATGTTTTGATTTGCTACACATTTTGCAGTATCGGGACACTCTTAATATGGAAAATGTGTATAACGGCAAAACATTGTGTATCAAGCTGAAAAATTCTCCTGATATGTGTTTCTGATATTTGGAACGATTGTCTGGCGCCGGGTCCTGACTTGTAGCCAATAAACATTCAGCTAAAGTTTTATTTCAATCGTTTTTACATTAGAGAACTGCAAACTCTCACCAGTAGGGAATGTATTCTAGAACCCTTATAAAGTCACTAATAGGCAAGCTTCTTTAGCCATTTTCTTTTTGTTTTGACCCAATGGCATTGGGTTGTAACTTTGGCCAGAATTACTCAATAATCCAGAATTGAACTATTATTTAATTTTGACATGTTGTAAAAGCCATGGTGAAGCTAACCTTAGGGTCCAATGGCATAACTAGATGCTACTGGAAATTAACTTTAGGGCCCCCAACATATCCAGAGTTTGACCTGTTTATCCAATATATGTTTTAATTGCTCATCAGTTGGGGCCTCATGGGGCCCCCTGTACCTCCTGCTCCCCCTGTAGCTGCAGAGTCTTTAGCTGAACAGTCTGCCTTGGCTCTCGGTCATTTTAGCCCTCAATGTTTGTGGCCAGATTTCCTTCTATTGTGGTTGTAATGGTTTTAGTAACTCACTGATTGCATAGCTCTGTATTCTGTACGTTTTAGGAGAGGAAACTGGATTACATTAAAAATGAGGAAGCTGATCAAATCTAAGAAGGATAATAACCGGGAACGCCTGAGATCCCTTACGATGGTCCCATCCCGCTCGGAGTCCAGCGAAGGTTTCTTGCAGTTACCGCTCGGCGACAGTCAGGATAGTTCTTCCGTTGGCTCCAATTCTCTTGAAGACGGACATCCACTTGGGGCAAAAAAGAGCAGCAGTGAGTACTATGTTACAAGCCCTTCCTTACATCTAGACTTATTCCCATACAAGAAACACTGACTACTTATACAAGAGGAAGGTGAGAAGCACCTTCAATTAAACATTCATTTGCTAATGATCCGCATCTGCAGATCTAATCTAAAGACCCCCATACACGGGCCGATAAAAGCTGCCGTCAGACCGAGTCAGCTCCTTATTAACCCGTGTATGAGGCCCTCGGGCTTCCCCGATCGATATATGGTCAGATGTCCTTGGATATATTTTTTTATTGCTTTAATCACAAAAAAAAAGGATGGAGAACTGGATCTTCAAAATACATAATTACTAGGGATGCACTGAATCCAGGATTTGGTTTGGGATTCGGCCAGGATTCAGCCTTTTTCAGCAGGATCCGGATTCTAATTTGCATATGCAAATTAGGGCCAGGGAGGGATATCGTGTGACTTTTTCCCCCCTACCCACCCATAATTTGCATATGCAAATTAGGATTCGGTTCGGTATTCGTCCAGATCTTTCAGGAAGGATTCGGGGGTTCTGCCGAATCCAAAATAGTGGATTCGGTGCATCCCTAAAATTACCAGTTCTATTTCTGGCCAGGTTTAGCTCATGAAACAACAATAGGCAGAAAGTAAATTCAGCAGAAACCCCTTTCATTGCACTCAAGTTTAACAAAGTGTTGTACTGCCCCTTTAAGCTGCCATCATCCAGGCAGTGTTTGAGTAACAGACAAGACTGAAAGAAAATTGGTAGTGAGCCTGAACAGTAAGATAAGTTAAATAAAGCCAAAATCCTGGAAATTGTCTTCAATTACCACTGTCTATGACATGTTCCAGAAGAATTCTGCACTGAAATCCATTTCTCAAAAGAGCAAACAGATTTTTTTTTATATTTCATTTTGAAATCTGACATGGGACAAGACATATTGTCAATTTCCCAGCTGCCCTAAGTCATGTGACTTGTGCTCTGATAAACTTCAATCACTCTTTACTGCTGTACTGCAAGTTGGAGTGATATCACCCCTCCCTTCCCCCCCCCCCAGCAGCCTAACAACAGAACAATGGGGAGGTAACCAGATAACAGCTCCCTAACACAAGATAACAGCTGCCTGGTAGATCTAAGAACAACACTGAATAGTAAAACCCATGTCCCACTGAGACACATTCAGTTACATTGAGAAGGAAAAACAACAGCCTGCCAGAAAGCAGTTCCCTCCTGAAGTGCTGGCAAAAGTCACATCACCAGGGGCAGCTGGGAAATTGACAATATGTCTAGCCCCATGTCAGATTTCAACATTGAATATAAAAAAATCTGTTTGCTGTGAGAAATGGATTTCAGTGAGAAGTCTACTGGAGAAGCACTATTGAAAAAAAAAAACATGTTTTCCCATGACAGTTTCCCTTTAAATGTTTGTTCTCTTGCTTAATGCAAACAGTTTTCTTTATCTAGTTCATTGTTTCTTTATATTGCCATTCTCTGCAGGTTTTGTGCTTTAATATGTATTAAATGTGTCATTTGCACATGTTCCCGTGACTTGATCTCAGTCCTTCTGCGTCTCTGATTTTTCTGTAATCCATTCCGCTGCCCATATATACAGTCCCAGAGGCAGACATACGCAGTAGCGCAGCACAGTTTCCACTACTCTCATATCACTGCATTCGTTTTCATGGGACAGATTTATTGAAATTCAAGCTACAGTCCCAGCGCGTCGGTTTTCTCGCATCTCTATTTGGTATTCCTTCCCGTCGGTTTTCCTGAGAAAGAAGACGTTTGGGATAATGCAGAGCTCTTGTATATTAGATATTCTTAGATATTCCGAGTAAGTGAAGTTCTAGTGAGATTTTAATTCAAGCTCACAGGGTTTTGCCCGTGGGTCTTCTGAAACGTTATGGCAAATTTAAAGGAGCCGTTCGTTGCTCATCCTTTTGGAGGAATATTGTATTCTTCTATAGTGATTCTATAACTCAATGAGACGAGGAGAACAGCGAGCAAACAAAATTGGGCTTTGGAGAATTGTTCCAAATTCTTTCTATTTATTTTTTAGTCTAAAATCAATTTGAATGATAAAGTTATCCTGTTTTCATACAGTAAAACTATAAAATTGAAAACCTCACTTTGGAATAAGATTTTCAAATACAGGTATAGGATCTGTTATCTGGAAACCCATTATCCAGCCGTCTCCCGTAGGCTCCGTTTTATCCAAATAATCCAAAACCAGCCTGTTGGGTTTATTTAATGTTTACATGGTATTCTAGTAGATTTAAGGTAGGAAGATCCAAATTACAGAAAGATCCGATCTCTGGAAAACCCCAGGTCCCGAGAATTCTGGATAACAGGTCCCATACCTGAAGGCAATTCTTGAAGGCATTGTTAACATGTCACTTTAGCGGTTCTCATTGGCTTGTGGAACTGGATGATTAGTTGGTACTACATTAATGGGACCTGTTATTCAGAATACTTGGGACCTGGGGTTTTCCAGAGATCGGATCTTTCTGTAATTTGGATCTTCATACCTCTAAAAGAAATCATATAAACATGAAATAAACCCAGTAGGCTGGTTTGCTTCCAGTAAGGATTAATTAAATCTTAAGGTGGCCATACACGGAGAGCGGATCTCTTCCCGATAAGCCCAATATTGGGCTGATCTGATCATGGGCCCTTTGGATCCAACGATTGGATCAGAACAGAGGTAAATGGGTGGTTGGATCGCTGGATGCGGCCGTGATCCAACAGGATTTTTAGACCTGTCCGATCAATATCTGCCCTTCTTTGCCCAGATATCGATCGGGGAAGCCCATTGGATGGCCCCACACACAGGCCAGCTTTTATTGGCCCATGTATGGCCACCTTTAGCTGGGATCAAATACAAGTTTGGATAATCTGGATAAAATGGTGTCTTTTCGAAATTCGGTGCTTTCAGGATAACAGGTTTCTGGATAATGGATCCCATAGCTGTATATGGCTAGAAACAGGTTTGTATAAAGTAAGTTATGCATTTTACTCCCATAGGGAACAATAAAATATATTTCTATCCCGCAATAAGCAACGGCTACTAATCTCCCTGTGTGGCATTCAATGTGAATAGTAGAAATACTATACGAGATGTACAAAGTGTCCGTTTCTTTTGGGAGAAAATAAGTAAGACTGACATTTAGAAAGTAGCACGCTATAATAATGGGATTATTGGATCCTAAGTATTATCTGCCCCAGCTCGGAGACCCTTCATAGGCTGCCATTGACTCCTTACACAAAGTATCAGAACAGCAATAGTGATGGGCGAATTTATTCGCCAGGAGCGAATACCCACCGGCGAATAAATTAGCGAAAGTTCACCTGACGAAAATTTGCACAACGAGTCGCCGAAGCGAAACGGGATAGATTCGCCCATCTCTAAAACAGCAACGTTAATGATTCCAGTCTAATATCTCTTTACTCACATGGGACCCATTCACAGGAGACCCCAATCTCCAAACTCGGCCAATCTTTGGGTGTATAAATATATTCAACCATTAGTCGCCGTGGCTTTATACGGAAATTTCAGTGGAAGGACTTTGTGATCAAACACGTGGGAGAGATTATTCCATATCTACTGAAAACATCTTTTTGGTATACAGAATGGAATGCTAAGCAACATTTTATTATACATTCATTAAAAATATTCAAGGATTTTGGGGTGAAGACCCCCCCCCATTGAAATGTTTTTATGTCAAACCATTATATCTAGTAATTATACGTTGCTCTTGAAATATCCAAAGGGAATTGTTGTAAACTCTGAGCACATTCCAGTTGGCTTATTGGCTCATAAAGATGGCTAGCATTAGTTTTTTTTTCTTTATTGCATTCAGATGTTTTACTTTGCCTTACTTTCACTGTCTATTCCATTTACTGTTAAACATCGGGACAAACTCCCAGCGTAACAGACGTTATTGACCAGCAACTGCATTTTTTTTCCATAAAAGACATTTTTCTTTTTCAAAATTTGACCTGTAGGTAAAATCTCAAGGGATCGTAGGGACAAAGAGGGAATCGCATGATTTTTATAGCGACAGCCTAATTGTTCGCTTGGGATTTGGCTTGAACTTGGTTTTGTTCATCAGTTTTTTACCTTTTAAATGATCCTTCCGGAATTCTTTGCCTTCTTATGTGTGTTGGTCATTTAGGAATCATTGTGTCAGTGTCACCCTCTGTAATCCAGACGTACTCCATCGCTATCCGTATTATTGGGCCATTTCTGTCTATGTTCCACCCCCCCCCC
>CM044439.1:2673916-2692315 GCA_024363595.1 Xenopus borealis
CTGAATACACCTACCTCTGAATACACCTACCTCTGAATACACCTACCTCTGAATACACCTCTTTTTGGAGTAGTAGAAAGGAACCAGGGTCAGCCTCCTCTATAGTCTTCTCCTCATCAAGAAATGGACTTCCCACCTCCTGAGTGAGTGGGGGGCATCTTTTTACATGGCGGACCATGTTCCTTAATTGGTGGGACAAAGCATGTTGATCACATGGTTTTATATCATTTAATGCAACTAATGAGACACTGAATATAGAGCACCAATGGTGCCCCAAATCCAGGCTTAATTAGGAAAAGATATTGGGTGATGTTGTAGATGCTGATATTCCTGGAACTATAGTAGCATGTTTCTATGAAGTGGCAACAACCAACTGCCAGTTGTCTACTGCTTCAAAGAGATCTACACTCCTTAGGGCTGAATATGGAAACATAATAAAAAGTCTTAAATTTGCCCCACAGGGGTGTAACTACAGAGGAATCAGACCCTGCGGCTGCAGTAGGGCCCACGTAGAGATAGAGGGGCCCTAATTATTAAGCAATTTCAACATATTTTGGTAAAACAGGACGACCTGTGGATGTGTTGGGGGCCCTAAAATTAGTTTGCTGTGGGGCCCAGTTACATCTAGTTACACCACTGTTTGCCCACATCTATTAACCCATAGCGACCAATGATACGTTTGTTTTCAAACAGCTGATTGGTTGCTCTGGGTTACTAGACAAGTGGCAAACGTAAGACCATTTCTTACATCAATCTTCCTAGGGAGACTAGAATGAATGAGGCTACACCCCCTTATAATAATGATCCAATCAGGGGACAGTATGTCGCAATGACTCATTAACTTGGGAAATGTATGGAACGCTTTCTTACCTTTTACTTCCATCGCCAGTTTGAGTTAGGGATATTTGTATATACAGTACATATGATTTAATATGTTGTTTTCAGTGTGTGCTTTAAGGCTTAGACATCTCTAATTTATGCTGTAACTAGGGATGCACCAAACCCACTATTTAGGATTCGGCTGAATCCGTCACTAAAGGTTCTGCCGAATACCGAACCAAATACTAATTTGCATATGCAAATCCTGGATTTGGTGCATCCCTAGCTGTAACCCAGTCAGATTTTCTGCATGTAAAATCCTGGCTAAAAGGCTTGGTTTAGCATTCTTTTCTATGGCATTTCTATGCTCGTATCCCCAGAATAATATATCACAATGAGCCCCTCCTATACGTATATATATATATATATGCCTGGAAGCATGGAGTGTAAAGTCACATGTTGTCTCCTGATCTCTCATCCAGCTCCCAGACCAGCCAGCCTGGATAGTGCCAGGACCTCCTCTAGTAATAGTAATAATAATGCTTCAGCCCCTGGAGTCACAGGTAGGCCCTGATTCTTTACATTTTTGCATAATCCTATAATTGTTTAGATTCACTTGCCAAAGTTGTTGCAACTTTAGGATACGAAAATATCTTGTGCTTTATTCCATCTGCTAAACCCCATAACCCACAAAGAACATTTTCAGCCATCATCTCCAGTATGGTGGTGGTATTATTACTTTAAAGGGATACTGTCATGGGACATGCATCAGTTAATAGTGCTGCTCCAGCAGAATTCTGCACTGAAATCCATTTCTCAAAAGAGCAAACAGATTTTTTTATATTTAATTTGGACTCTGACATGGTCTAAACATATTATCAGTTTCCCAGGTGCCCCCAGCCATTTGACTTGTGTTCTGATAGACTTCAGTCACTCTTTACTGCTGTACTGCAAAGTGGAGTGATATCACCCCTCCCTTTCCCCCACCCAGCAGCCTAACAACAGAACAATGGGAAGGTAACCAGATAACAGCTCCCTAACACAAGATAACAGCTGCCTGGTAGATCTAAGAACAACACTCAATAGTAAAATCCAGGTCCCACTGAGACACATTCAGTTACATTGAGAAGGAGAAACAACAGCCTGCCAGAAAGCAGTTCCATTGTGAAGTTCTGGCTCTTTCTGAAATCACATGACCAGGCAAAATGACCTGAGATGCACCTACACACCAATATTACAACTAAATACACTTGTTGGTTCAGGAATGAAATTTTATGTTGTAGAGTGAAGTATTTGCAGTGTAGTGTAGAAATAAAAACTAAACCATAAAAATCGTGATGGCATCCCTTTAAATATCCTGCAGTGTTTTACAGATATTCTAAGTCATTAATTTTATATCAGTCCCCTCCCCAGTGAGGCTTACAATCTAAGGTCCCTAGTGGGTTTCAATATTATTAGGAACCAATTTAAAGAACACTTTTACTGGAAAGGACCCCATTCACCATCCAAAAACCATACCTAATAATTGTGTCCCTGTTGTGTCCCTATCCTAGGAATTGTTTGCATTAGATACAATACAGAATTCATACCTGCCTGTATGTTTTAGAAATGAAGAAGGAACAGTGTAGGGGACCCACATGTGCATGGGGAGAACATACAAAGTGCTTGAAATGAAACCCCCCAGCTCTGCCCGGCCCCAGTGCTAATCATTGCACCACTCTGCTGCCCAGAACATTAGTATTTAAATACCTGCGTATTAAACATGGATGAGATGTTGTTCTGTACTGTGCTGCAAATTCTATTGGGTCTTTATAAAGAAAAGAGTGTAAGGGGTCTGCTGGCCTGTCTGTTCTATGCATGTATTACACTGTAAAGTGCAGCGCCTCAAATCTGTACATTTTTTTCTTGAGTACCGGAGGGCTTTCCTCACTTCAGACTCATGAACATTATCTATTTATAACCAGATGCAAAACTGTATTTATAAATATATATATATATGATCACCTGTGCTTAGGGCGGCAGCTTTACAAGGTGACCCTCGGGTGCTATTTAATCAATGATTTTTAAAAAAAAAACAAAAATAAGAGAACTTTCCCAGCCACATCCAGGGACGACCTGTGTAAATTCAGCTTGGAGGTGGGGGGTAAGAGGTCAGCAGGCGCAACAAGGAGGAAGTGATGTCATGTGTAGCGGAAGCAAAGTATGTGTGATGTCACTTCCTTAAGACTGGGACGCAGTTAGGCCCTGGACCTAAATACAGCACTGTCTAGATACTGACGCTAATTGACCAGTATAGAATATGCAAGAATGTGCAATAATTTACTGGTATAGGATCCATTATTGGAAACCCATTACCCAGAAAGCTCTGAATTACCAGAAGGCACTCCATTTTAATCAAATAATACACATTTTTAAAAATGTTTCCTTTTCCTCGCTAATAATAAAACAGTAGCTTGTACTTGATCCCAACTAAGATATAATTAATCCTTATTGGAAGCAAAACCAGCCTATTGGCTTTATTTCATGTTTATATGATTTTCTAGTAGACTTAAGGTATGAAGATGCAAATTACAGTAAGATCCATTATCTGGAAAATCCCAGGTCTATCTGTACTTGATCCCAACAAAGATATAATTAATTCTTATTGGAAGCAAAACCAGCCTATTGGCTTTATTTCATGTTTATATGATTTTCTAGTAGGGATGCACCAAATACACTATTTGGGATTTGCCAGAATCCTTCATGAAAGATTTGACCAACTGAATCCTAATTTGCATATGGAAATTAGTGACAGGATGGTAAAAAGTGGGAAAAAAAACTATTTTTGCTTCCTTGTTTTGTTACAAAAATTTACGCGATTTCCCTTCCCACCCCTAATTTGCATATGCGGATTCTGCCAGGCGCAAGGATTCGGCTGAGTCCGAATCCTGCTGGAAAAGGCAGAATCCTGGATTCGGTGCATCCCTATTTTCTAGTAGGCTTAAGATATGAAGATCCAAATTACAGATAGTCTGGATAACAGGCCCCATACCTGTACATAAAAATCCAGTTAAAGCAGTCTAGGCAATACAGTGTCCATGGCTTACAGTGTTACTATCTAAAGACAGAAAAGGAGCAATGCAGTAAACTATAGAAGTGTAAGGAATTTAGCCATATTAAGGAACTCCTAAACATATTGTGGAGCAGGCACTCAAATGAAGGGAATCACCAAATCGTTGAAGCAAAGTAAAAAGATTGGTTCCACAGCCTTACGGGTCTCGTAATATATATTATATAAAGGAACTCCACCGATGACAGCACTTTTGTGCACTTTAAAAAAATCTGAGATGACTTCTAAAATGTTTGACAATATACAAGAGGCTTATAGAGTTTACTGAACAATATAAAGCCCATCGCACAGTGGGTCACAAGGACCTGCAAGAATTCTTAAAAATATTCACATGGCTAGTAGTTTGGGAGTAGTTACTTTTTACATTCTTTCTTTAGAAGCCCATCACTGGGCTTCTCCTAGGGGAAGATCTTAATGATCAATAGTGGAAGCTACAGTCTTCTGGATGGACTTCTCAATGTTTAATGAATGGTTCTCAGTGCTTACTGAATGATATATTTTTGTAGGCGTTTGGTCTTCATTTTAAAGGAACTGTTTTGAGCCAACTCTTTATAAAGAAATCTTATTTGTCCCAAAACAGGAATGGTAGCTTCTCAGATCAGGTCCCACAGCCACATTGGTGGAGATTTCAGCCTGCATCAGGAAAGTGAACAACTGAATGGCAATGGAAGCCCAGTCCCTTACCTTGGTCATCGTTTAAAGAAGTCTGCAGTATCTAGTCCCATGCTGAGGCTTAAACTAGGGGACACACCAGAAACCTTGCTCCAGTCTAAGGCGAAGCTTGGGTCCCCTGGAAGTGAAATGGTTTCACTCAAACAATTTTTAGAGGAAAGCAACAAGCTGACTGCAAGCCAGGTGAGTGGGAAATGAATTGGATGTGTTCTTCTATGAAACTGCATCAAGCTAGAAGAAGCTGACTTCTTGACCAAGGTTAGCCCACAATGTCATAGGAAAATGGTCATTTGCAGTTACCTGGATTGATTGTCTACAAGAGACTAAAATGTTTACTTGATTTTTCCCTTAAAGGCTGTCATACATGTAAAGGCTTTGATGTGTGCAGTAGATGAATCTAAAATGAATTCCAGTATCTTTCTGTAATCCTGGTTATTACATTTGTACAGATTCGTTCTGGAAGTCAGGAAAACCTTTTAGATGAAGTTATGAGAAGCCTTTCTAGTTCTGCTGAGTCTGCTGGATTTCAGTCTCCTACACTGCTATCTCCTGGCATATCACTGACACTGGATCGGAAATCTAAACCAGAACAGTCCGTGAGACCCAACTTACGGAAAACGGAGAGCTCTCGCTTTACCTTCCCTGAACTGGTCAGTTCACAGTCCTCGGATGGAAGCTCTGCTATGGGAGAAGGGATGAATTACACAAAAGATTCCAATCCATATGCAACATTACCTCGTGCAAGCAGTGTGATCTCTACTGCAGAGGGAACTACGCGGAGGACAAGTATCCATGATTTTTTATCCAAAGACAATAGGTCACCTGTATCAGTTGATCCATCACCCACAGCAGAGGACGCACCTTGTTTTTCGAGTGAGTACTGTATAGTCAAACAGCCGCCTTGTCTTCATGCCAAGGGCTTTGATGGGGATGATAGAAATGGGTCACATGTAGGTAAGTTAGACGAGTTAGATAGAGAGAGTACCAAGCAAACCAATTCTTCTTCCAAACTCCAGAACCCAATGAAAACATCAGAAGTTTCCACAATAGTATCCTACACAACCCCGTGCATGTCCTTTCCATATTTGTCAATAAACACTGATTTAGTGAGCAGTATCAGTGGCTTGCCAGCAAGTTGCCATTGTGCCTTTTCAGTTTCTACCAACACCGACATTTCTGATCCTGCTTTGTCAAAAAGTGACCTTCAAAGTGTTCCAAGAGATGATTGCGCCTGCCCTGTTGTCCAGTGTCCTTCAGGCAAGGAAGCAGAAATCTCATTATCAGTGACTGAAGATAATCAAAGTATTTGGTATGAGTATGGCTGTGTGTAAAGATTATTCAACATTGCCCTTTACAGTTCTTACTACATAAAACTGATACTCAAGCAGGGCCTTTGGGTGGGCCTTGGCTTCAAAGGTTGCCTCCAGGAGGACAAGATTATTGGCCTTTTCTGGTGACAAATAAACACACTGGGGCCCGTTTATAAACACTGGGCAATTCTTCACCTGGGCAGTAAACCATGGCAACCAATTAAATGTCGTCCCCCATTGTTCAACCTACAGTTGGCTGAAAAAAAAAGCCAGTTACTGATTGGTTACTATGGGTTACTGCCCATGGGAAAAGTTGCCCAGTGTCCCTTTGTTTTTTGACTTAGGGTATTTGATCAGTGTGGAACCTTGTGTTTCAGTGGCTCAAAATATATTATACAATCACATTTTAAGGCTTCTTCAAAACTTTACTGTACAATGAAGTTACCAGTATTCTTTAAATATCTATTTATTATACCTAGATTTGAATGTGCCTTGAAACATTGTCTACCTGATATGTCATTTCTGATTGATTTTTTTTTTTTCCCTAAAAAATTTCAAAATAGTTGAATCCATGGCAGTGTTTATGGTGGCACAGGAGTACCGCCCTCCCAGTATCAAAGTTTTGTTACAGAATAATGTTTTTTTATAGAGGGTGCGATGGGTTCAGATCATTTCGTCTTTGTCACAATAAAGGTTAAAAAGAAAGTGACTATTCCACAGATTCTATTTATTATTTTAATAGGACAAAGGGATAACATAGGAAGTTAGAAAATTTGGCTTTTTTCCTTATTGTTCTTGGACCCGTATTTGCAAATTCCGTTTTTGTGGGAAATTTTCTTATAAACTAGAGGCTACTCTGAATTTATAATATAAATATTTACCATGTAAAATGTATGTGTTTCAGCCTGTACCAGGAGGTAGACTCAGAACTCCTGGCAGGTCTAAAATCCCCCAGCAAAACAAAATATACACATGAGATGGTTTGACCACTTGTCTTCATTTTTAATTTCCATTTGGGTGATTTTTTTTTTCGTTTTTCAGCTTTTTGTTCCATGTCTCTCCAGACTGGAATATAAAAAGCTTATTTGCTTGCTAAGGATTTTCTTCCATAGCAACAAGTAAGCAAGGAAAATAACGGTGAAGCCACACAGTGAATCCGCCTTGTGATCATTTATATTGCAACTGGAGAGAGGAAGAATTTGAAAGTAAATTCTCATACAAACAACTGCTACATCAACAAAAACACAACAAGCCTTCAAGTTCTTCAAGGTTAAACTTGCGCATGGCAAATCTGTCATTTAATTTGGCCAAATATTAAATTCAAAAGATCCGGAACTTCCATAGTTAATTTGAGAACAAAAGAAAATGACCAAAACTGATTGCATTCCATTTTCCAGAGCTTCAAAGTCACGTGACCTTAAGGGTGTTATTTATCAAAATCCAATTTTTTTCTGGTTGGACTTTTAAAGGGCAAAACCACCATTATTTGTAGGAATTTTTCGTGATTTATTACTGTCAGTGTCCATGTTGAAGTCCATGACAGATGTCCCGAAGAGATCATGATATATGCTGGGTTTCCGAAAAAGAAGTCAAATTTGAAAAAGTAATGGTTTTGGCTTTTTTTTACAAGACTTTTCCCACATAAGAATTTTTTATTTTGAATAAAAAATAAAGGGGGGGGGGGGTTGTGCAGATTTGGTCAAAGTGGTTTTGCAAAAAATTTTGATAAAGATTATGAAAACCCACGGTATTGGTTTCACTCCCACTGAACACTTACTATTCCACACAGTTGAAATATTGCAAATAAAGTGCTAGGAATTGGCTGGATCCCAACTCCTGGGTTTGGTGAACCCCCCCAAGATATATATAGAATTAATTTCAGGGGCATTTGAATTGTATGTGCAGCTGTTTAGGATGAGCCATAGACCATTCATTCAGCCCATGCCTTATACATATCCATCAGTCCCATGAATTTGTTGTTGAGTAGGGATTCATTGTAGTGGAAGGAATGTGATACAGTCACGACAAACTGCAATGTAACTAAAGCTGCTTTTCTCCTGCAGATGTGGATGCAACACAAGAAGTCAGGCTTTCAAAAAGCAGGTCTAGGGTGCAGCAAACCCCTTAATTTAGCCACCCATTTCAAGTGATATCCCAGTTGGTGAGTTTTTGCCCATGTTGTAAATGAGGATGATGTGATCTCATTTGCAAAAGGCTAACAACCCTGTGCATGAATAACAAAGCTCCCCTCGCTTGCCTGCATTTCCTCTTCTAATTGCTGCTGAAGACTCAATAGATGTTTATTAGACATATCTTCAATAGTTTATTAGACATCGCTTCAATAAGGAAACTATACAGTACACTAAGCTGGACTGGAGTTTTTTAGGAATAGTCTACCTATTTATAGATCAAGACTGTTACATATTTAGTATTTGATATTTTATATAAGCCGTTATCTGTTTGTAATTGGAGCAAACGTCTCATTCACTTCATGACCAGGGTGCTGTAACATAAAAGGTACAGTATGTGTCATTGATACATCAGCCAACCAGAAGCCATGCAGAACTCTGAAGTGATCAACCCCAAGTTGGTTGCTTTGCACTTTGATCCTCTAAACCAATCAAAGAAGGAGTGAAAAGGCCAGTGATTGACCAGTTGGTTCATAAACAAGCAGACAAGATGGCTGTCTTGAAATTTAGGAAGAAGAGTTGGTTCTAGCCATTCAGGCTGAGAAATGTTATGTAGTAAACACCCCCCCCCCCCCCGTGACTTCATGGTGAATAATTCCATTGGGGTTTACGGTATGCCTTATAGGAGTGATATCCTGGGGTTATAATAATCTATTCTACTGAGAATAAAGTACATTTATATCATAATAACCAAGCTCCAATCCATCCTAACTTTTTCCATTAGCCATATATTTTCATTATAGGTTCATTATTTCTTGCACTACATACGTTTTAATGATGAGTACCACAAGTGACAAGGATAGATTTCTTTTTTTTGTCCAACAGTTTCATTATTGACAATAAAACTATATTGGCACTTGTGATATTTTATAGGTTTTTTGCCTAGCTGTTACCTGTGTTAGACCACTTAAGTCATTTGTAATGGACCTCAGACTGTGAATGAATACCTGTAATTTCTTTATTTTGATATTTCTTCAAAAGGGACATTATTATAATATAACTATGTCATTCTTAGGCTCTGTTGAAGCATGATAGTTTATATATGCTGATTTATAATGGCACCTGTTATCCAGAATGCTTGTGACCTGGGGTTTTCCAGATAACTGGTCTTGCCATAATTTAGATCTCCATACCTTAAACCAAATAGAATATCATATAAACCCTAAGTCCTGAGCACCAGTGTCTTCTCCTCAATAAGTCTACTATAAAAACATTAAATAAACCCAATAGGCTGGTTTTGCTTCCAATAACGATTAATTTTATCTTAGTTGGGATCAAGTAAATGTCACTGTTTTATTATTACACAGAACAAATTTTAATTATTTTATTAAAATTGAGACTATGGGAAATGGCATTCTCGTAATTTGGAGCTTTCTGGATAATGGGTTTCCAGATAACGGATGCCAGACCTGTATTTTTCACTGCCGCCTTCTGGAGCACAAAAGTGCAGTGGCAGTTTTAACATTGGCCCCATTCTCTACACCAGGGGGCAGATTTATCAATGGTCGAATTTCGAATTGAAAAAAATAAAAAATTCAACCATGTGAATAGTAAGTGAAGTAAAATCCTTCAAATTCAGATATCGAATTTGAAGGATTTTACTGCAGTTCGATTGGTTGAACGATCGAATATGAAAAATTAGATTGATCGATTAATGGTTGGAATCAGTTGATTCAAACTATTTTATCGATCAAAATTTTTTTATTTGGTCAAAAATTATACCCAATTCGGTAGTTTTGATCTGGCAAACTAGGTGGTCGAATAAAAATTTAACGGGGAAGTACTTCGACCATCGAATATTCGAATAAAATTAAATTTGAATATTCAAATTATTTGAATTCAGATATTCGATGGTCGCATTTGCATATTCGAAGATTCAAATTCTTCGTGTGAATTTAGTAAATCTGCCCCATGGTCTGTCCAACTGGATACCCGTGGGCTGAATGTGGCCCTCCAATGGATTTTAATGGCCCCCAGTCTGATCATCATTTTAATTCAGTTCAGACCTCCCAACATGTTATATGACATATAATTGGCCGCATATATGTAATAAGTTGAACAGCACTGCTCTACACCATTTAGACTTACAGATGCCCAGCCCAGATATTACTGTAAAAGATATGATTACCTGTTTATTGACGTTTTATTGAGGATCTGCATCTCAGACATCGATAAATTGTGCACATAACGGTATTATTAAAAGAAAATTTAAACCATCTGAAAATGCTCAAAGCACTCTTCTTCTAAACACTTTAGCTATTTACAGTTGTTTATTTCCCTCCCTCTTTTTCAAGATATTCAGTCAGCTGAATATTAATTCTCCTGAGAAAAGAAGGTCTTATAATGCTGTTCTGCTTAGAAAATGAATTTAGTGAGCAGAGATGAGTCTTCTGGTGTTTCCATCAACAGAGCAACAATACAAGATGGGTGTTTTCTCAGAAAATTAATTTTCAGCTTACTGTAGCCAGCAGGCCATAATGACCAGCAGATGATGCTGTTATTGCCAATTGGTTAGTGTCACTTATCTTTTAGCAGTGGGGCAGAGACATCTGTACAGTTGCAAGTTGCTGACTCCTGCTGCCTACGCCAAAGTTTGCACGTAGCATTTTAGGTTTGATAAAATAGAAATTGAAGTTGTTTAATGATAATGTCCCTTTTACCTTTGAATTACATTGCAATCTGCCATCCCTAACCACTGCCATCCTTAACTGCCCATATTAACCCCTGCATGTTCTGACTCCAGCATTGCCAGCTAACAGCTAATACTCTGTATTGTCTCTCTGCTTTCTCATGTTTATTGTGTCTTTTTCTCTCTTTCTTCTTTTTCCACTTTCAACTAAACGCAGAGAGAAAAGTGGCCTTCATTTCTCAAGGGGAAGTTTATTTCTGAAGTCCTGTGATCTCGAGAGTCTTTTTTTTTTCTGAGAAATTGCTAGTAAAGCCTCAGCACTGGGACTGGGGAGATTTGACACTTTTCCTTCCTTGAATCAAGGAGTTGTGTTGGCTTGAATGAAAACAAATGAAAGTGGAGGATTAAGTTTCCTGCTCTTTGCTCTGGGGAATATTGTGTCGTCCTGATCAGGAAGAAGCTGTCATCACTCATCATAGGAATTCTCTTCTCACATGAACATTTAATCCTGTACTTTTATACCCTTCTGCTTGGTGTTCTACCAACGTTTTCTTTCTTTGTATATTACATGTTTTTATTTTATTTGCAAACCGACGAGCTTCCTGGCCCAACTGCCAGCAATGTGTGACACGTGGGATTATGAGCCCCCTACTGTCATCACTAAGCCCTGATATTTTACTGGTTATTTGTGGATGTTTTTATTATAAGGATATTAGAAGATCGGGACATGATGGGCCTTCATACAGGTTATATCAATGAAAGGCCATTATATCTAATATCCGTTATAAAATTAATAAATTTTGGACAAATCGTGCACAATAGTTCAGTACTAGTATAAATGAGTCTGGGTGTAAGTAACCTGTTGGCCTGTGCGGTGTCCATAGGACAGCCTATGCCTTTAACTCATTTTATTTCTAGCCAGTGGCTTCCAACCTGATGAAATTCCCATTAAAGTGGACCCGTCACCCAGACACAAAAATATGCATAATAAAAGTCCTTTTCAAATTAAACATGAAATCCAAATTATTAAAGCATTCATAGCTGTTTTAAGCTTATTTGAAAATTTCAGATGTCAATCAAATATTGTCTGCCCCTCCTCTATGCCTTAGGCAGCCAATTACTTTCACTTTCCATTCAGCACTTCCTACATGTCACTGCTCCCAACACATTCCCCCAGTTCTCTTAACCATTTAATTGTGTAGCCAGGACATGGGGATAGACATTGGGTCCCCCATTCTGGTGCACAAACAAGATTGAGATGATGCAAGGCTTGCCTTAATAACAGTGTCCCCAAAATGGCTCCTGCCTGTTTGCTATAATTATGAATTCTCAAACAAGAATCAAATAATTTATATCGTGTAATTAATGTTCATTTTGCTTGACTAATGTGATAAAATATGATTTTGAATATTTTTTTGGGGTGACGAGTCCACTTTAAGCTTTCTGATTTCCACCATTAGCCTACATATAACCTCTATTCTGATTTCCACCATTAGCCTATATAAATCTCCTCTATTCTGATTTCCACCATTAGCCTATATTTAACCTCTATTCTGATTTCCAACATTAGCCTATGTATAACTTCTATACCGTTGGGTCTCCATCGAATTGGATCCTAGACGTTGGGTTCTCCGGGGGACCCCCAGTCTGATACTTACAATAGGATTCTACAGATATTTTTAGTTCTGCAACCACACAGCAATCCTTGAGTTAACTGATTATATTTTACACAATGGTAAGAGTACAGTTTTCATGCATTCAGTGTAGTGGGATACATTTGGTAAATTGAGCTAATTTAACTCTTGCATCGATGTGCGGTTTCCGGGCCAATTTTCTTACCCAATGTATCTTAGACACCAGGGGGGCTCATTTATAAGCATGGCAAATTTGCACCTGAGCAGTAACCCATAGCAGCCAAGCAGAGGTTTGCTTTCATTGCTCAACCTGCAAATGGCTAAAAAAAAAAAAACACTCACTGATTGGTTGATATGGGCTACTACCCAGGTATGAATTTGCCCCGTATTTATAATTGAGCCTCTGGGTGTCTGTACCTTAAAAGGATAGTGATACTGAGTATTACCATTTCCCATGTATTGTCCCAACATTGGTACGTTTGTGTCCTCCCACATGAAAATCCCTGTGCAGCATTGAGCACTTTCTCTGGCTTCCATGTACCTACCAGTAAAGGGGGTACTTGTTATATTGTGGGGAGTTGTTTCTCTCTTTGGAGGCTGCAATGTAACATGCCATAAATATTTTGGCTTTTCATATTAACCATAACAAGACAGATCTTGCACCAAGGGTGATATCCAGGCTAGTCATCCCTACGCTACAACTCTCAGCATTGACCCACCTCAGACTTTCCTAGGAATTTGTACATAACTCACATTGGACAGGGAGAGCTATGGGATATTTATGCCCTGGTGGTGAATTTCCGGCCTGATGAACTCATTACTGTAAATGATATAGATAGAACTCAGTGATGACCTGTGCCTTTCTATAGGTCAATATATAGGTGACTAAACATCCCTATAAATTCTAGTTGGGGTACGTTTATTCTTTATAATACATGAGTGATAATGATCTGGTTTTCTCCTTCTAATTCCCTGTTTAAGGAGAAGCAAAGTTAAAACTGATCACCATCGTATTTCCCTATATTATACTGTCACAGTTATGACATCACTACTAGAACATTATAACTATTCTTTTCAGCCAATGAAAAAGCACTAATGTTGCTCATGTATTATAAAATGTATGTTTGTCGGTAATTTTTTCTGCTCACGTTACCAACGACGACGGGGATATCGTTTGGTTTTTGAAAAAATTTGGCAGTTTTTGTTCATCCCTTTGATGCCGTGGGGGAAGGGAGGGGGCGTTGCTGCCGACCTCTCCAGGGGTACGAGGGTTGGGCGACTGCCTCATAGGGACGTGTCTATAGAACATTTTTGTACAATGTTTCCTTGGCAAGAATGATTTCAAATCCTAATTTAAATGGTTTTGTCTTTAATATAATTATTTTCATTTGTGTTGTTGGAATGTTTTTTTTTTTTTGTTTTTTTTTATGATTTTCTGCCGGACACTGTACATAAAGGTGTATAACGCACATCTTCTTCATGGATGTTTTTAAAATGACGGTTCTCCGTTATTAAACCATTTCTTTTTCATACGTATCATCCTTCGCTTCTGTAAAACTGCTCTCTGGTCTCCTCCACCCACTTGTACCAGTCCTACGGGTGCCCAAAGGGAAAGCAAAACAATGCTCGGCAAGAATTTACAGGTATGGGATCGGAAACGTTCGTTTGTGAGATATCGGAGAAATTGTAGCCTGGGGGAGGCCTACAAAGAACAGTCCAAGCAGTTAGGGGATAGACTGTACAGTAGGAGTTATTTACGAGAATTCATTCGAATGTCATACGAGAAAGCAAATAGGACATCGACATCAGATAGAGAGAGGTCCGTATCATTACAGAGGAAGCACAATACCCTGAAAAAGAAAAGCAGTTTTGTTTTTTGTAACTGAAGCATAAACAAATATGTAATATAATTAAAAAAAAAAAAATACCTGTTTTAAACCAAATGGCAGAGGTTTTGTCCCAAATTGATATAAAATGTGTTCCCAAGAAAGCACCCACTGTAGGCAAGATATTGGCCCCAAGCCAGATTTTAACTGCTCCATTGAACCCGATAGAAAATCTGTGAAAGGCACCCACAGATGTGTAGCCACCGATTGCAAAACCTGTAACACAAAGTGTGTGTTATATCTACCATCAGTAAATAATGCTGTATTAACACTCCAGTAGACTTCTACACTGAAAACCATTTCTCAAACAGATTTTTTTTATATTTAATTTTGAAATCTGACATGGGGCTAGACATATTTTCAATTTCCCAGCTGCCCCATTTCATGTGACTTGTGCCAGCACTTTAGGAGGGAACTGCTTTCTGGCAGGCTGTTGTTTTTCCTTCTCAATGTAACTGAATAGTACGCAGTGGGACATGGATTTTACTATTGAGTGTTGTTCTTAGATCTACCAGGCAGCTGTTATCTTGTGTTTGGGAGCTGTTGTCTGGTTACCTTCCCATTGTTCTGTTGTTAGGCTGCTGGGGGGGAAAGGGAGGGGGTGATTTTACTTCAACTTGCAGTACAGCAGTAGAGAGTGAAGTTTATCAAAGCACAAGTCACATGACTTGGGGCAGCTGGGAAACTGACTATGTTTAGCCCCATGTCAGATTTCAAAATGAAATATAAAAAAAATCTGTTTGCGCTTTTGAGAAATGGATTTCAGTGCAGAATTCTGCTGAAGCAGCACTATTAACTGATGTGTTTTGGGGAAAAAATTTTGCCATGACCGTATCCCTTTAAGTACTACGAGATAATATTGAACTGAGAAGTGAATGAGTTCAAAGGAATATATACTCGTAAACATGCACATAGGAATTAGGGATGCACCGAATCCACTATTTTGGATTTGGCTGAACCCCTGAATCGGTCGAGAAAGATTTGGCTGAACCCCTGAATCGGTCGAGAAAGATTTGGCTGAATACAGAACCAAATCCCAACCCTAATTTGCGTATGGGGTGGAAGGGGAAAACATTTTTTTACTTCCATGTTTTGTGACAAAAAAAATCATGCACTTTCAGTCCCTGCAGCAAATTAGGGTTTGGCTGGGCAGAAGGATTCGGCCGAATCCTGCTGAGAAAGGCCGAATCCTGGATTCGGTGCATCCCTAATCGGAATATCTTACCCTTTCCACAGAAAAATCTGTCTTTATATTAAGAAAACAATAGTGAAATAGATGGAGCCCCAGAAGATGATACTTCCAAACTAAAGATTAATAATCTAACATTAATGACACCGTTTTTTCATTATTCATCTCAAATGGAAAGAAGGTATTGGTTTGTTTGTTTTTTTGAAGATACATTGTTTTTAAAATAATCTTTTTCTACAATAATGGTTTTAGATGTATCTAATAAAATTTGTTTTTATAGAGAGCCCAGTAGGGGCTACTAAAGTAATACATTATATATAAAAGAGCGGCCGTGTTTAATTTACTGCAAGACTATGATTAAGGGAGATAATCCTGAAACGCGTCGGGTGTTCTACCAGCAGTCTGCTACAATAAAGTCTTTTTCCAGAAGTGCCGTCGGATAGCGGAGTTTGTCATGTGGATAAAGTGAGGACACAGAGGACTGAAAAAAACCATAAAAATATAAAAATCAATTGCAAATTGTCTCAGAATATCCCTCTGTACATCATACTAAGAGTTCATTTAAAGGTGCACAACCCCTAAAGTGAGTAGGATCAGTGCAAGGTGTATATTGCACAGGGGTGCTGTAGTACATGAGACAGTGATCAGCAATCCTTTACACTATATACACTACCTGCTGTATTATAATGGTGTATTCTAAATCATTAGAAGTGGATGAAATAACAGGCAACAAGCAGTAGTAATACATTTTTGTTTAGGACATACTCAAGCCTAACTCGTTTGGTGGCTGTTGAGACATTTAACTCAGTAACAGACGCACCCCTGTACATTTTATAGGAGCTGTGGCCAATCAAGATACACCAATCAGTGCAATGTCACAACTGAAGTACAACAAACACATTACTTCGTTAAAGGAACAGTAACAAGCTGCTGTGTAGCCATGGGGGCAGCCATTCAAGCACAGGATACACAGTAGATAACAGATAAGTACTACTATAGTTTATATAAACAAGCTGCTGTGTAGCCATGGGGGCAGCCAATCAAGCACAGGATACACAGTAGATAACAGATAAGTACTACTATAGTTTATATAAACAAGCTGCTGTGTAGTCATGGGGGCAGACATTCAAGCACAGGATACACAGTAGATAACAGATAAGTACTACTATAGTTTATATAAACAAGCAGCTGTATAGCCATGGGGGCAGCCATTCAAGCACAGGATACACAGTAGATAACAGGTAAGTACTACTATAGTTTATAGAAACAAGCTGCTGTGTAGCCATGGGGGCAGCAATTCAAGCACAGGATACACAGTAGATAACAGATAAGTACTACTATAGTTTATATAAACAAGCTGTTGTGTAGCCATGGGGGCAGCCATTCTAGCACAGGATACACAGTAGATAACAGATAAGTACTACTATAGTTTATATAAACAAGCTGCTGTGTAGCCATGGGGGCAGCCATTCAAGCACAGGACACACAGTAGATAACAGATAAACTGTGTAATAGTATACAATGGGATTCTTCAAAGCACAGGTTAACCATGATATTTCTAAGATCATTTCAGAGCAGAATTCATTACTTTTGGCTGAAGATGAGAATAAAGCCTCAGATCAAATGAAAAACCACATAAAGGAAAAAAACTACTTACCTGAATACGAGTTTTTGGAATATTGTGTATTTATTTACAATCCAGGTTATGCAGATTAAAATGTATATGGGGTAGTTTTTCTTTTAATACTAGATTTATTTTCATGTTGAATGGTCCTGTGTAGATTCTTCAGCTGAAAAAGTAGAGGCTTCGTGGTATTTCTAGCTGTGTCTATAGGGCAAGGCCAGACGTGGCGTTTTTAAAAATGCTCTGTCGGGCGTAAATACGCCACTGAAACCACATGTGACTATTTTCAGTGCGTAGGTTTCTTTTCCCAACATGCACTTGAGAATTTGAACGCCATATTTAAAATATGCTGCATATTTACACAAATTCTGGTTTCAAACGTGCAGCTCCCATAGAGTCCATTGACTTGGTAGTTTATTGACGTATTGGCGTTTCTGCTAAAAAAAACACCAATACTGGTGTCCTGTGGCAAATTTCGGCTTACAAGCGCCGTGTGCATTGCCATAGTGTGTTTTCCATTAGTTTCATTGGTAGTGCAGTTTGTGTATTTACGCCAGACTTTTTTTTTTTTTTTTAAAAACAACAACGTAAAAACGCCACGTCTGGCATTGCCCATAGCCCCTGAGCTTCAGTCAGTGTGGGATAACTGTGAAAGAGCAAGAGCGCCACCTAGTGGCCTGAGTGCATTACAGCTCCAAGTATATATATATTATAGTCCAGCCTCTGTATTACGGAGGGTCGAAATTTTTCTGTCCTACATAGTGGAGGGCCGATAATGAAAGCCAGTTTTGGCCACTCCCTGTCTTTAAACCACACCCACTTTAAACCACACCCACTTTAAACCACACCCATGTTACCACAAGACTATGTCCTCATTAATTATTATTAACATTATTAACATGTATTTCTATAGCGCCAACTTGTTGCGTAGCGCTGTAGTAACACATCAAAAAACTAAATGGTTGGTGCTCACTGCAGGGATATCGCTAAGTTGTGAAAAAAGCGGTCATACCCTTAAATCCATATGCCTCCTCTTCTTCCCCTGTGGATAACACAGCACCCCCAGCACATGATTAAACACATTAGGGGCCCTAACAATTTATTTTCAAATGCTAACTAACCCCCAGAACAAATACCAGGCTTAAGTTCCACAGGCAGAGTATGCCACACACAGCCAGAGTAGGGCACACACAGGCAGAGTATGGCACACACAGGCAGAGTATGGCACATACAGCCAGAGTATGGCACACACTGGCAGAGTATGGCACATACAGCCCAAGCAGGGCACACACAGGCAGAGTATGGCACATACAGCCAGAGCAGGGCACACACAGGCAG